>JZKD02S0414975.1:72173-110034 GCA_000966675.3 Picea glauca
CACATTTAGAAACAATGCATTCAATAGTTTTTTATGATTCTTTACCTTTGATGATCTTGATGGAGTGGTCTTCAATTTCTTCCTTCTCCTTCTTTCTTTGATATGTCTCCTCTATATTTAGCCATAGATCCTTGGCGGAAGTGCATTGTCCCATGATCTCTTTGATAGGGCTTGAGAGTCCACTAAGAATGGTCTTGAGATCCAATGCGTCATTCTTCTTTCCTTCCCTTTGAGCTACAAACTTTGACTTGTTCTTCAATGAAACAGATCCACCAATGGCTACCTTCCAAATAGCTTCTCCCATTATCTTCAAATATAATGTCATCTCTATTCTCCAAGTAGAATAGTCTTCTTCATCAAGGATTGGAACTTCATCATCCATTTGTGTGTCTATGGATATCGTTCAAGCTTGTTAAGGCTTGTAGTGAAGGCTCTCTTTGATACCAATTGTTGGACACACCTACCACACTTAGAGGGGGGGGGGGTGAATGAGTGTGGGGCTCTTTTTCCCAAAGCTTCCCTCTTTATATAAAACTTCTTAGTTAACATTAAAAAATATTCATTACCCATTGATGTCATTTATAACCAGTTAGATGTGAATGTATATCAACAACATATATCAGCAACACATATCATCAATAAGTCATCACCACAAGGAACAAAAAGAACACAAGATGTATGTATAATTTTTCTTTTTATTATGGACAACGATCCGGGGTTTATCAGCAACAACTAAATAGAGTACAACTCTATAAGATCACCAACTCTATAATGCAAGATTCAACTTACACCGTCAGCACCAACTGAGATGAGGAAACAATCCTCAATAGATATCAATATTTCAACAGGTATGCGACCAGTCAGTAGTGAAACCCGTGTGTGTACATCCCCTCGTTCACTACAGCTCACATGTGCATGCAACCAATGTATAATGCAACATGCATATGCTTCTAAGAAACTAGGGTTTTTCTTTCCTTCACATGCTCAGATCCTTTGCAACCTGCAATCACTTTCTCTTCTGTCTTCCAATGTACAAACTAACCCACAGTCAGTCACAACATATCCAAACTCTACAATATCTTGCTCATGCTCCAGAATAGATCAATATGAATGCTATCTCAAACATGTATAAGCATATAGTATACCATAGCAATCATGTCACCACTGAATCAAAAGAGTAATGATCACTCCATCAACCAAATCAACCAAACTGAACCACATCATAGAAGCCATACCAAGAATTCCCTAAGAATTTCCATAAAATCAAACAATAGTATTCATAAAGACAATAATGTAATCATACCAGTGTCTCAATGATAGATCTGAGGCCATAGAATGAAGATCTAGAACTTGCATAATCATCCAAGAGCTTGGCACCAGCTCAAACACAAGTCTTCACCATTTTGTCCACCATACGCTCCCTATCTTAAGACATCCAATGTACATACTCACCCTATACACAACCACCCATGTGTACCTCGATGTACATGCACCCTATACACAGACAACATGTGTATGCATCAGAAACTAGGGTTTTTGAAGATCCAAGAATGTTTCCGTCAAGATATTCGATATTGTCGAACCTTTGATGCATCCATGAGATCCTCCTCTCACTCTCCTCCTGAGAATAGATCTTCAATCATGCTCAAGAGATCCACACCAATAATAAGCTTTCCATCAATACTCCAAAATATATTCTCACAAGAAGCTCTCCATTGATCCACAAAAAGGATTCTCACCAAATGTGCATTTCATAAGAGATCCTAGATTCGTATTTATACTTTCATCTTCTAGGTCACTTAACCTATTTCTAGGTCACTTCACCCATTTATAGGTTATTTAACCTATTTTCCTTATTTTAGGGTTAACCACTTTCTATGAATAGAAAGTTCTCCAACACTTTTTCATTTAAATATTCCTTCTTGATTTTGTCACTTCTTTTTATTATTTAAATAATCCACCTTGACTTTGTCACTTTACTTTATCATTTAAATAATGATTTCTTCTTTTCAAGCACTTTGACTTCTTTGAACTTGGGGTCTTCAAGCCTTCATATGGGGGTCCTCTAGCTTCATAAAGTCATAACTCTCAAACTATGAGGAGTTATGTGACATTCCACATACCACCAGAAATGGAATGACAAGAACTATCCATCTAGGATAGTTTCACCAACAACTTCATTGATCTTCATCTCATTATTCCACATACAAGCATGGGTCATCTCAACCACAAAGTGTCTTCCCGCGAGGGATTTCACCATAAGGGGACGACTTTGGAGTTCATCCATTTGTGCATCTTATCAATCATGATAAGACAATAATGAGTCATCTTTTCATCAAACAATCTATGCATCATCATGTATCAATGGAAACTCATTGATCCATCTTCATCTATGCATCATATAAATGATCCATCTTTATCAATTGGTTTCCACTTTGACATCTATCATTCTCATGAAGGATAATTCATTTACATTGTTCATTAATCATAAACAAAACAATCCTATCAAACAATCCATCACTTGACATCAATCAATGGCATCAATCAATCATTTGACATCAATCAATCAAACCATTGGCATCAATGACAACATGATCCAACATATTCAACTTCCATGACGAGAGGATGAGAATTTCTAGAGGATTGCATTGAATATCTTCCTGTGTCCAATGTCCAGCTCGAATGATTTCCCAAATCAGAGTAAGGACCTTTACCCAAGTAGTGAGGGGGGCAAGAGGAATGGGAGTGGAAAATTCTTGTGCACATCCTTTGCACACACCATATGGTTCTGTTTGGATTTCTAGAAGACCTATCACCATTTTTCTCAGAATGAGAAGAGCTTTGTAGTGAAGGTGAGAAAATATTCTACGCCATAGTTCATTGGGATTCATAATATCATGAAACATTATGGATTTTGAATGTCCTTTTAATTTGTAGAGTCCTCCTTCTTCAAATCCAATCACTACTGCATCATCAATGGTCTTCCCTCTAGGACACATAATAACTTGACCATCAATAAATGCTACTCTAAATTTTTTCTTGTCCAATGATGAAATTGAGAGAAGATTCTTTTTTAAACCTAGAACATATAAAACTTCCTTCATCTTTATTGGTTTGATTGAGTTTAACTTGTAGGAAGCTTCTCCAACACCTTTGATTAGATACTGATAGTCATCACCCAATTTCATCTTGTGAGGTAAATCTTTATGAATAAGTTTAGATAAGGAGTCTTTATATCCTATCATGTGCCTGGAAGCACCATTGTCTATCAACCAAGTGTCACTTCCATGAGTAACAATACCTATGAGGGCTGAGATAAGAACATAATCCTCATCATGTGATTCATATTGCTTTGCAACCTTCTTGGGAGGCTCATCATCTTCAACTGTGTGAGATTGATGCCTCTTACTTCCTTTCTTATTATTAATTTCCATGATGAGGGGGAAATACCTAAAAAAGTGTCTTTAATAACCCCAAGGATGAGCCCAGTTATATTATGTATTGTAAAAATGTTTTGTAGGCTAGTGAGATGAGTTATAATAAGCTAGGAGGCATATTTGATGATTAGGTCAGAGAGCCTAGGTGTTAAAGGCCAGGAGCCTGATTTTGTATATGTAATTATGAAGATAATTAATAAAATATAAACATCGTTGCGTGCAGACCGACCATGAAGAAAGAGTGATCCGGAGCTAAGCTTCCACAAGGTTGGGTAAGGGAGGAGGCTAAGTGTGTGGGCCTAGGGGCTAAGTTAGGGGGCTTACCCCAAAACGGGATAATAATTTATTATTATTTCCCAAAGGCTAACGCGGACATGTTGAGTGTTGTCCTAAGTTCCTGTAAAAGGAACGTATGCTAAATGGAGCACATGTAGCTCTAGGGAGATAGGTGTGAACCTAGGCTCATGTAGTTAAAACCCAAGAGTAAAACCGTGTTCGGTTCATTCGACCATTCTGTCATCCCCTGCCTGAGTTCGCTGGGTTCAGGGATGTCTGAACCATTTTTCCTCCGTGTCTGCCTATGCTTGCCCTCGCACAATGAAGGAAACCCTCACAAGAAGGTTGTTCAAGGGTCATTCTTCCATCCTCCACCTGAGTCGCTTTTCCATTCCCCATCCTTATGAATTCCATTTAACTCTGTGATCGAATTCTGCGTTGATTATTTGTCATGCACCCTGAAACCAGTGGAAAAATCATGGACTGAGTTGTGTCTCATGTGAAGTATGAGCACCCTGTAAATGTTTGAACCATGCTCTGTCTTAGTGTGGATTGTTTCCATTTTGAGATGTCCATACCCAAATTCCCGTTGTTGTTGTCACCGTGAGTTAACCGAATTGTTATTGTTGTTGTTGTTATCCTCACCTTGCGGGAATTGAGTTGAAACTAATTGAAGAAGCGAGTTTTTAGGGTCGTGGTAGAAGAGGTGGTTTGTCAGGATTGTGAGTATCTCTCTTCCGGTGAGAGAGTTTATTGGGAAGTGGTTTTCTCCCAGAGAGATTCCAACACCAGCTACGGAGCTCTAAGAATTCTTGATCTGGCATGTTGCCGAGACCCTTAGGAGGAGGTGAAGGAGTCGACAGACTATGTGACAGTGAAGGTGTATACTCCTAGGTGGAACAACCATGTGGGGAATGAGAGTCTGTGAGTAGTGAGCATAAGAAGGATCCTGTAGAGAATCCTTCCAGTTGCACTGTTCATTTTCTTGTAACCTCAGCCTAGTCTAGGAATCCCTTCCCCTGGTTGGAGCTTAGTCCCAACTTAGGGGTGACCTACTGCTGAGCATGATGAGAAGCGTGGTCTATGGCTGGGAGGTTCATGGAATGTCTGCACATAGTTGGTGGTGTTACTCCAATTGAAAAGATAAGTATCAGTCTGTGCTTAATTTATATGTTATGCATGTCTGTGATTCTTGAATGTTATCATGTATTCGGTTATGTATATGAACTAATGTTAATTCCATTGATTCTGTATTGTAGCAGTAATTATGTGATTATTGTGATTAAGTGTTTTAATTCTATTAAAATTCATATATTATATAAGTGTATATTCCACAGTGGTATCATTACCCAGTCTCTGTGTTGGTCAGGGATGCTATAGTTTGGTATCAGAAGTAAGTGAAGTGTCTGAGTAGTGGCATTGCCCAACCTATCGATGGTTGGGGATGTTACAAATTGGTATTAGAGCCAATGTTTTCAACATTGATCCTAGATGGGTCATGTTAGTGGAAGTTGAAGCAAGAGTTTTGGAAGGAGTTGTTGTCGAAATGAACAAAACTCAAGTTCTGACCCAAGGTTTCAACGCTGAGCATGAATGGGATAGATAAGTGGTCATTGGACTCAAGGTTCAAGTGGAAATTGAGTTTGGAGGACCAATTTCGAACCTCCAAACCTTCATGAGTGCCAATAAGGTACCTTGGCTATGTTACGAAGTTCATGAGGAGTAGCGGTGTCGTAAAACCATGAAAAAAGTTGTATTGGGCCATAGAGTAATGTGGACCTTAGGATATGTTTGGGAGAAGGAAAATCCTTCACGACCGCCATATTTGGTAATGTTGCGAGGTAGTTAGCCATGAATTCCTTTGAGAATCGATAGAGTAATAGAGTTTGTTTTGCACTGTAAGATCTGTTCTAAAGGAAGGGAAATCCTTTATGACCGTCAGATATGAAGAAGGTGTAGAAGGTTTAACCCAGAAGCCCTTCAGACTTCAGGACTTCAGTGAAGTCTGATGCCAAAAACAAGAGAAGGTTTGAAGCCAGAAGCTCTGAAGTGGATCTACATCGTAGATTTGGAGAGGAGACCTCGACCATTGGATCAAGACAATGTTAAAAGTTCAGATGCAGTAGTGAAGGGAGAAAGCTCCCGAAGAGACGAAGTAGTGAGTCATGATGATGTCACTTGGATTGACGTGGACACATAGGTTGTGTGCCATGTATAAGTGGGTTTCAAACCTGTAGAATATTGAAATGCCATATGGAACGTGACATGTGACACGCATCTGATTGGGCCATGAGTCAGCCGGTAGTATTCCGCCAGGTGGCATTCCGTATGAGCATGGTTAGTGGGAACCCAAGGTTACATAACGAAGTTAAAGGTTAGAGGACCCACACTAGCTTTGATCATGATACATCAAGCTCAAAGACCAGGAGGCATTTCGGGGATTCAAGTTGCACGGGAGTTAATTCTCCAAGGCGGTCCCATAATCCAAACCCTGGTTTCATCGAGGGGTTACGTGTCAGCGTTAGAAGAATTATGGGTTACTCCAAATCGTCATTGCATGCCCCCGCAATTGGAAGAACGCTCGATGATGTGACATAAGGACATCACCAAAGGTGATTGGGAATGTTCACCTATTAACAGTTTGCATGTGTGGATGCAATATCCTCTAAATCTCTGAAATCCCGAAGACCCAAAGTCCCAGAACTCAGATGCTTGAGGTTCCATAGTAAGTGTTAGCCATTGGATGTTGAGTAGACGTGGATGGTTGATCCTCCCTACTTTACAAGTTCGATAATCTGAAACTCTGAGAGATTGTTGTGTGGTGTTTGGAAATCTTTTGAAGCCGAAGGCCAAAGGCCTGAGTAAGAACTTATTAATCTAGCGCTTGGTCATGACCCATGGTTGCGTGGGTTGGGTAATAAGAGAAAGGGGATAGTGCCCCAAAATGCTTACAGAATAGAGAATATCTCGGAAAGAAAATGAAATCTGAACGTTTTCTTAAATCAGATTGGTTTGAATGTGTAAACTAGTGAAGTATTGAATAAGTTTCAATTGTTTCTCTTCTTTGAGTTTTTGAGTGAAAGCAGTGCACATTGTTTGCAATGAGTGCATTGAAAGAGGTAATTTAACCTCAGAGAATCTCAGGAGAGATATCATTGAACCTTCATCAACAGAAGTGTAAGGAGTGCACAAGAAGAACTATGTGTTGAGTTCAGAGAGAGATAGAGTCGCTAAGAAATCTGTAGGGCTTTGCCAGGCGGGCATCAGGTGAGTGGAAGTGTGCATAGAGAGAAATATTTGTCGAGTTTAGGGAGAAGAGTATCATAGGATGATACTCAGAAATATGTTGAACACTCTGTATAAAATTCTCAACAAGGTGTTCTTTCAGAAGAAGGTTTCCAGGAGGGCACAAAGTTTTCCTTTGAAAGGAAACAGAAGGCCCGAGACCCTTGGGAGACTGAGTAATTGAAAAACTCAGAATATATAACACAAGGAGTGTGTGGGAGACAAGCTCATTCTAAGTCCTAAAGCTTAGAAGAGATAACGCTTATGAGAGCGAAGATGAGATCCAGAAGGTGGAGTCATAGGAGAAAGGTAAAATGTTGAAGCCTTTGATCATAGAAAAAATATTCTAAGATGAAAGAAGTCAAAATATCAGGAGGAGGAGTGACAACAACCATCATATCGATTGTGAAGAAGAAGTCTGGACCATCAGATGTAGAAGGGCACGTGGCGACAGATTGTGAACTCCAGGTGAAAACACTCTGGGAGAATTAGAAGGACAAAATTTTGAAATCGTCGAAGGCCAAATAGCCGAAGCAGTTGGGAGCTGTTGATCTGGGTTGGATAGATGTCACCAGACTGTGAACTTAGGAGAATCATACTCTAGGGTTTTTGTGAAGTTGTGTTTCGGGATGTACCGAAGTGATAAAGCCCAAAATGTTTAAGGGTCGTAGATACCAAAGGAAATAATGTGAATCTTTGATCTGCGAGGAGACAAGTGGAGGATAGAGACTCACTCCATTGGACAATTGTTGATCTAAAAGAGGATGTGTGGTGCCAGATATGGAACTCTGGGTACGGAGCACTCCGAAGGAAAGTCGAGGGTGAGAGTGTCGAATTCTTGAAGGAGATATCGATCATTGATCAAGGAGGAGGTCGAAGGACCATTGATATGGTCTTGGTTGGAAAGTGTCGAAGTTCCGAAGAGAATCAGGGCCATTGATTTGGAGAGGATATGTGGCAGAGGATTTGTCACTATGGGGAAATTCACTCTAGAGACTTGTGTGTGTGGAGACGTGAGAATTGCCAAAAGCTGAAGAGCGGGAGTTCATCAGAACCGTCTGATTTTTGAGGAAAGGCAACACTAGACCTTCCACTCCAGAAGATTTTCATATGGGGAAAAGTAGATAGTTGAGAGTTGAAACTCCCGAGGGTGGGAGAGCTGGAATCAACCATAGCCATTGATTTAGAAGGGAGCTACCTGCCAACAAATCGTGTAGATATAGGATCCTGTGTGGAAGGAGGTAAGAAGGTAGAAAAGGGGAGATAGATAGAAATCGTTGATCGTGGATCATCGCCAAGGATTGGAGATCAACAGACGAGATGGATTGCGGGGCCAAAAATTGCTCGTATGTTAAAAATCTGAGAGCAGGCCACAATTTATACCACGGTTTTAACAAAGTAATGCATGGCAGCGAAAGGTGAATTGAGGGGAGAAAATTTGGTTGGCCTAAAACCACTCTTCCCCAAGCCTGCAATCATAGTTTTCCATGAGGTCATAGCCCAGAGTCATATGAAGGAAAGGGCTAATAAAAAATGCGGTAACGCCTGAAACTTGGAGTTTTGGAAGTGCATGGGAATATGCTCGATAAGTCTGTCAGGACCTACACAGAGAAGGAAAGGGGACCTATGTATAATCGTTCTGGGTTCAATCACGAGCCTGAAGAATCAATTCGATTTAGAATATTGAAATATCCTTTGATCGAGAGGTCAACAGACCCCGTTGAGGTGGGGGAACTGCGTCGAAAGTGCTCGGGAAGGAATAATCATGCACAATGATCACAGTGAGAGAACAAGAAGATTCAGGAATCTGAGAAGAATTGAATACTTATGGGTTCAGAAAAGAAAAATTGTATAGGGAGAAGGAAGTTGTTGCAATCTCTGTGGCAGCAAGTATGTCACAACTTGTTGAGTTAGCCAGAGGAAATAATTCTTGCATGTTTTCAAGTGTTGTTGGTGATGTTGTTGCATAACGTGTGAAGCAACAGAGAGATGAAGTGTTGTTTGTAAGTTTGATAAAAGAAGCATGAAAGCTTCTACTACTATCAGAGTTTCAGGTAGTATAAAATTTATTAATGGAAGTCATGCAGGTATGAGTTTTTATTACTCTTTTTACATAATTGCTGAGAGGAAATTTAGGTAAAAATTTCCTCAGCCAGAGTTATTTTATAAAATCACGTGATTATATTATTGAATTCATACCACTTGATGCGGTAAAGGATGGAGGCCTATATTAATTCAAATATTTTTAGCTTCTGAATGCACACATTGACATAGTAGAATGTCATGTTAATTTGGTTGTGGGGTAACAACCAAATAATTTAAAGATAAGAACTAGGTATAGGAATGAATGTCAGTAAGCTAGTCATGTACGAGACCAGGACATGGTTGGATATGGAAAGGTATAGATAGTGAAATGTTATGAGCCACACATGTACTAAAATCTTCCTACCTTTAAATAAAACTTGGAGTGCAAGATTTTTTCTAACACTAATGAACAACAAAAAATTATATTCTTGGTGTAGTGTTCGGGTAAAAGAAAATGCATCTAATTAATTGGGAAGACAATAGGAAGTGTGTGGAGAATGTGTCCACTCTAAACACATTGGCCAGAATTCCAACTCATGGATGGTGAGATACATAAATGAGATAAAGAGCATTGTCTAATCCAATGCAAGGTGCACTAATTAATTATGCATTGAGAAATGCACTCATGCATAATAAGTGACAAAATTGTATACTAAATGCAATGGATGAATGAGTTTTTGTAAGTACATGCATATATATTATTGCATAGAAATAATTGTTACTAACAACTGAAATGTTGTTAAATCATGAAGTTGAGGACATTTCAGGGAGGTGTTAGACATTGCAACATGAAAGTTGCAAGTCAAGTAGTCACATGAGCATTGGCTACAGGAAATTTTCTTGTGCAGAAAAAGAACTAATAAACTTATAGATATTACTGTGAACATTCATATGCATAGAATGAAGAGTCATTATATTTTATTAAATTGTTTGGTAATTATGATTGAATTGCTAGATGCAGAGAATTCTAAATTCACTTCATATGGTTCTATACATATTGCAATTGAATTATGATGTACATGAAATACTGACAATTGTTGGCAGTATTCAAGATGAAGCCTTGCAAGAAAATGGTATGCAGTTTGGTGCTTGTGGAAAACCACAAGGAAGGTTGCAATCTTAATATGGAAAATACCAAGATGAATTATGAAATGGAATTTCATGTTTTGGGGAAAAATTTGAATTCCTTTTTGAACTAAGTTTGAGTTCCTAAATGAATTATTTTATGTTTCCTCATGATAAATGCATGTGGGTGATGCAGATGAGATGATGTTGATTAAAGTTAGAATGTTGACTACAAAGAGTATATCAGGGAAGATGTTGATGGGAGACCTCTGAGGGTAGTTGGAACTCTAGGAGTCATGGTGCTCTGAGACTTCCCGAGACGGCTTATTGCTGAAGCCCAAGAAAAGGGAGGTGTAACAGCCGATGGACTATGTGACAGTGAATGCACACACTCATGGGGTGGGGCATGCATGTGGGGAAGGAGATACCATTGGTTGGAGTGTTGCTGAGGTTTGGTACCTTGGTTTGGACCATGGTGATGTGGAAGGTCTTATCAATCAAAAGATAAGTACAATTCTCTATTATTGTATGTTGTGTATCTTGTATGCAGGTTATAATGTTATTAGAATTTCCTGTATATACATATATATACATTTCATATATGATTTCATTACCTACATCCATGAATATACATAATGTGTTTCATGTTTCATTGCTTAACAAATATATACATGATCCTAATCATGTGATTGATTGGAATGTGATTTAGGTGGAGCAAGAAGGCATCTTGCAAGTGCATCTGGTGCACATATTGGACTGGAAGAGAAAACATCTTTAGAATCGAGCCATAGGGCTTGTAAAGGTCCAGTGGACCTGGTACGGTCCTAAGGACGCAGCATGGGAGCATGAGGATGCTATACGAGAAGAATACTCGCATCTTTTTGAATATTTTGTAAATCTTGTTGATGGTGTATAAAGAGTTGCACTGAGGACAATGCAAAAATAAGGGGAGGGGATTGTAATAACCCCAAGGATGAGCCCATTTATATTATGTATTTTAAACACTTTTTATAGGTCGGTGAGCTGAGTTATAATAATCTAGGAGGCGTATTTGGTGATTAGGTTAGAGAGCCTAGGTGTTAAAGGCTAGAAGCCTTATTTTGTATATGTAATTATGCAGATCATTAATAAAATATAAACATCACTACGTGTAGACCAACCACTAATAAAGAGTGATGGGGGACTAAGATTCCACAAGTTTGGGTGAGGGAGGAGGTTAAGTGTGTGGTCCTAGGGGCTAAGCTAGGGGGATTACCTCAAAAGGCGATAATAATTTATTATTATTTCCTGAAGGGTAATGTGGACATGTTGAGTGTTGTCCTAAGTTATTGTAAAGGGAGTGTATTCTAAATGGAGCGCATGCAACTCCATGGAAATAGGTGTCAACTTAGGCTCATGTAGTTAAAACCAAAGAGTCAAATCGTGTTGGGTTTTTTCGACCATTTTGTCATCCTACGCTTGAGTTTGCTGGGTTTGGGGACGTCTGAACTATTTTTCCTCTGCATCTACCTATGCATACCCTCGCACAGTGAAGGTTGTTCACAGGTCATTCTTCCATCCTCCACCTGAGTCTCTTTTCCATTCCCCATCCTTCATGAATTACGTTTAGCTCTGCGATCGAACTCTACATTGATTCCTTGTCATGCACCCTAAAACTAGTGGCAAACTCGTGGACTGAGCCATGTCTCCTGTGAAGTCCAAGCACCTTGTAAATGTATGAACCATGTTATGTCTTAGTGTGGACTATTTTCGTTTTTGGATGTCCATACCCAAATTCCTATTGATGTTGTCATCGTGAGTTAACTGAATTTCTATTGTTGTTTTTGTTATACTCACCTCGCGGGAATTGAGTTGAAATTGGTTGAAGAAGTGGGTTGTCAGGATCATGGTAGAAGAGGTAGGGTGTCAGGCCTATGAGTAGTTATCTCCAAGTGAGAGAGTTTGTTGCGAAGTGGTTTTCTCCCAGAGAGAGTCCAACACTAGCTACAAATCTCTGAGAATTCCTCATTCGAGCTATTACTGAGACCCTAAGAGGGAGGTGAAGCATCTGATGGACTGTGTAACAATGAAGGTGTATACTCCCAGGTGGAACATGCATGTGGGGAATGAGAGTCTGTGAGTAGTGGGCATAAGAAGGATCCTAGAGAGAATATTTCGAGATTCACTGTGTAGTTTCCTGTAACCTCAGCCTAGTCTAGGAATCCCTTTCCATGGATGGAGCTTAGTCCTAGCTCGGGGGTGACCCACTGCTGAGCATGATGAGAAACGCAGTATATGGCTGGGAGGTTCATTGAAGCTCTGTACATAGTTGGAAGTGTTACTCCAATTGAAAACATAAGTATCAGTCTGTTCTTAATTTATATGTTATGCATGTATGTGATGCTTGAATGTTATCATGTATTCCGTTGTGTATATGAAATACTGTTAATTCCATTGATTATGTATGGTAACAATAATTTTGTGATTATTGTGATTAATTGTTTTAATTAAATTAAAATGAATATATTATATAAGTTTATATTCCGCAACGGTGGCATTACCCAGTCTCTGTGTTGGCTAAGTATGCTCTAGTTTGGTATCAAAACCAAGTGAAGTGTCTGAGTATTGGCATTACTTGGCCTGTTGGTGGCTGGGGATGTTACAGTGTCCCAATTCCTGAAAAAATTAACATCTAATATTTGCATTATCTCTTTGACCCATCTTAAATTTATTAGATAAAGAATGTTCCTTCTTGTTCTATCCTTTCCCAGTGTGGGTGGCTAGGGCTTGATCTTCATTTTCCATCTTTTCTTCTCTTTCATTTGTCCTAGATTGTTCCTCATTACAATATTCCCAAAGCCTACTGAACTTGGGAAGCTTCTTTCTTGAACAAATTCTTTGGATGAATAAATCCCATGACCTTGGGAGGCCATTCAAGGTAGTCATCAAAATCTCTTATCCTTCTCTTGATTCACCAATGGCTTCTATCTACTGCTTGATTTGATTCACTCTTGAGAAATAGGATTGGATGGTTTCTGAGTTCTTCATTTTCACATTCTTCAACTAATATCTCAGATTCATTCTTCGATTTATGTTGCTTCCCTCAAACAGATGAGTTAAGGTGTCCATCATTTTCTTTGGACAAGATAATGATGATATATGATGGATAAGGTGGTCCTTAATAGAGTCTGCAATAATAATTTTTGATCTCACCATGTCCTTCTTATATTTTTCCTTATCTTCATCTCCTTGAGGTTCTTGAGCCTATTCTATAATGATCTTATCTAGTTCATGTTCATCAAGAAGGAGGGTTACTTTGTAATTCCAGTCCCTGAAGTTATCATCTCCATATAGATTCTCATCGATATTTGTTCCGGTAGTCATCATGCCTTCTAATGGTCTTGTTTTGTATGGAAACTATATCTAGACTTAAAATGACTACCTTCTAGGATTCTAGATCTGTAACTGGCTTCTATTCAGGCTTGCTCCGATACCATGTTGAAATTTTAAATTTTCTAGTTACACAATTACAATTACTTAATTGAATAGAAACTCTAGTAAGATCACTGAAAGATAGAGAATCATAGATACAATAGAGCACACATATTATCCTAGGAAACCCTTGTGGGGAAGAAATCTCAACAACCAAAATCCTCAATATAGATTCCTTCAACCAGTACAATGATGTGTTATATCTCTCCAAGAAAGACCCAGACCAAAACACCAAAAGAATTAGTCCCCAAGACTTTTTCCCTCGACCTTCTTATGTGCTCTAAGAAGCACAAGCGAAGGGTCTGAGTGTGTGTCCAAATGAGAGGAACCTATCCTCTATTTATACACAACAATGTCTCATGAAGAGACATGAATCTTGACCTAACTAACCCATAATAAGGAAAATACCAATAATATAATAATTTATGTTTTACAGACTTGCAAAATATAATTATAATAACCTTTTAAAGGTTTGACTAAAACACATATACAAGAATATCTTACGTAGTTACACCAAAAATATTAACAAGATTTGTCTTAGCCATAGCAACAAAAAACAGGTGGAAAATTTATCAAATGGATGTCAAGTCAACATTCATGAATGGTATTTTGGAAGAAGAAGTATATGTGGAACAACCTCTAGGATATGTGATTGAAGGGCATGAAGATAAATTTTATAGATTGAAGAAATCTCTTTACAGGATTAAGAAAGATCCTAGATCTTGGTATAGAAAAATTGATTCATATTTGATCAGTATAGGTTTCAACAGAAGCAACAATGAGACCACATTGTATACGAAGGTGAATAATAAAGGTCAAATATTGATTATTTTCTTGTATTTTGATGATATGATATTCACAGGAAATTTGTCAGTGGACGAGTTTAAAGAAACTATGAAATAGGAATTTGAAATGAATGATTTGGGGTTAATGAGATACTTCCTTGGTATTAAAGTTCTTCAATCAAATTCAAGATTTTTTTCTTTTCAGGCAAGGTATGCCATGGATGTGTTGAAGAGGTCCAGGATGATGAATTGCAAGACAACACAAACTCCAATTGCAGTAGGGACAAATCTTAGTAAAGAGGATGTGGGATACAATGTAGATCTAACTCTATTCAAGAGATTGATTGACAGTCTTATGTATCTCAAATCTACTAGGGAAGGAATTATGTATGATGTCAGTTTGATTTCCATGTTTATGGAGTCTCCAAAAGATTCACATTGGCAGGTTGGAAAAATGATTATGAAATATATCGTTGGAAAAACATGATATGGCATATTATATTCCAGCACTAGTAATGATTTTTTGGTAGGATATACTGATAGTGTTTTTGCAGGTAGTCTTGATGACATCAAGAGTACTTGAGGATATGTGTTCCATCTTGGTTGAGGTGTGATTTCATGGGCATCCAAGAAGAATCCCATTGTGAAAAATTCACTAGCTCAAGTTGAGTATATAGCAACCACAGTAGCAACATGTCAAGTAGTTTGCTTACGTAGAGTATTGGGTGATCTTCTAAAAGGAAAAGAAGGACCAACTCTAGTGTATTGCGACAATAAATCAACAATAGATTTGTCAAAGAATGATGTTTTCCACGAGAAAATAAATCATATTAATACTAGATATCATTTTATAATAGAACTTGTAAACAATGGAGAAATCTACCTACAATCTTGTAGATCAAAAGACCAATTGGTTGAAATTATTACAAAGGCATTAAAAAAATATGTGTTTGAGTTTCATATACATAATTTAGGTGTTGTAAATGCTAAAGAATTTAGCGGTAGTAATTCAGGGGGAGTGTTAGAAAATAATTACTCGCGCAACACTTTTTGGAAAGTTTTGATTTTAGACTATAGAAGAGTTTCAGTTAGTTATGCATTAGCTATTTTAGGAAATTATTAATTTTAGAGTAGTAGAGTTTGTGAGTCTTATTACTAGAAAGTTTTGTGTATTTAACTATTGCTTGAGAATCAATGAAAGGATCAAGTTTTAGAGTTGTATCTATTGTATCTTGGTGTTCTGGTGTTTGTGTGTGTGTTCATACAGATCAAACTGTGGGAAATTCACCCCCTCCTCCTTCAATTAGTCCACTTGAAGTTGTTCAACATAATTCTTTATTGATGTGATATCAAAAAGCAGTTAAGGGCCAATGAAAGGGGTACACTTGTATAAAATTTGAGTATGATCTGATAGGTAGAAGATACATTTGAGAAGGTACATGATCATAAAATTCAACACCTTTTTAATATGCAGTAGTATTTTGGAGATATTCAATTATACATTTTATAAATTTTAGAAGAATTTAAATTTACTTGATAAAAAAAAATAAGAAAATTTAATTTGGTAAAATTTGGTCAATTATACTTATAAATGTATTATTATATATTTATTTATTTTAAAACTTTATCAACTAGTTAAATATATGAAATATATTAGTAAAAACAATCAAAGTAAACTAATCTTAATGTAATTCTTATAAAAATGAAAAGAATGAACATTTACATTAATCTTAATATATCAATTGCTTTGGCATAAGAATGTGCTGAAGAATATTCTTTGACAAAGTATGACTTGTCATGTTCCATCACATTAAAGGGAAATAACAAGTTTCGAGTCACTTTTGTCAGGGACTTAGGAAATTGATAGACAATACCAAAGAGAAACATTTCCTACCATTTCTAAAAAGCACTTCTGTTTTCCAAATATATAAGGACTGTTGCACATCTCCAATAATAACTACACAAAGACTTCAATGTCAACATCATTTATATGTATTATCATTATAATGATGATTTACATAAGATAATTAGAGACATGGAATATCAACATCTTTTATTTGCAGAAGCATTATAATCATGCCTTCTACTATATAATAGAATATAACAAGGTAATAGGTAATGCATGTTATTTATAACAAGGGGAGTTGTTGAGCAACAAATCCTTGCCAAAAAGGTAGGTAGGAAGCCAAGTATGCCAATAGAGGAATTTCAATGGTATAAGCTTTTGCATAAATAAACAAGTGAGTGGTGTAAGCTTTTGCATAGATAAATAGGTGAGTAGTTGTGATCGTGACATGAAAGAGAAAGAAGCCCAAGAGATATTACCTAACAATATTTGATATTAAATAAAGTTCCATACCATCTATGATTTCAGTTATTTTAGTTAGATTATTTATTAATCTTACTGGATATATTATTGAGTATATGTTCATTGTATATAATCCATGAACACATCTCTTCTAGATACTATAATCTTACTGGATATATTATTGAGTATATGTTCATTGTATATAATCCATGAACACATCTCTTCTAGATACTTAACAACAATTGATATTATAGTTAGATACAATCGATGATTTCAGTTAGATGATTTATTAATCTTACTGGATATATTATTGAGTAGATGTGCATTGGTATATGTTCATTGTATATAATCCATGAACACATCTCTTCTAGATACTTAACAACAATTGATATTATAGTTAGATACAATCGATGATTTCAGTTAGATGATTTATTAATCTTACTGGATATATTATTGAGTAGATGTGCATTGGTTACAATTAATGAATGCAACGATTTAATAAAATTGTTTGATATCATTGACCATTTGCACTGTTTCAATCTATGAATATGAATATAGCTGGTGCACAGAAAAGTTCATCCATTTCACTCAAGTTAACTTTTTTCCCTGTAAATTGAACGTCGAACTAAAAAAACTTCCATTATGTTGGAGTATGCATTCCTGCAGAAGTTCTCGATTACACAGTGAGGTTGTACCTATTCAATCTTGTAGCCCAAACAAGTTTCGTATTTTATGAATTATTTTGATGCTCATCGATCTCCAATATCGTATTATGACAAATAATAACATATGCAAGAATACACTCTCTGAATTCTCTATGCTTGAAAAACCTAGATTGGAACATGAAATAAAGGTTTTGGAGACACACCACTTTTCAACACGTGGAAAATAGACCCGAGTTGCCACATGCCTCACTCACTCGATATGCCACATGCCTCACTCGTCCCATGTACTTAGTTATGTATGTATCCTTCATTTTCATGCACAGAGGCAGATGCAAAACTAGTTGGGCCATAGCCATAGTTAACATTTCAATGTGATTCCTGAATCTTGTGGTTGATACAACATATTTGACTCAGAGAAAAAAGATTTTGTAACACTGTGCCACAGGTTTCTTTTGTAGGAGAGGCGCATGGCTCACGCTGTATTTTGATGTTTCAATCCCGACCAGCGTTGTACAGGTCTCAGTAGGGCACTATGCTAGCTTCATCCCCTTCCTCGGGTGACTACATGTTTTTCATAACGAACCTTGGTCTGTTTGCTCTATTTTCAACTTATCCTACGTGAACCTGGTCTTGAACTGGTAAATCCAGTAATAGAAGGTTGTGTATTGAGTAGCTCGTTCATTCTTTCTATATCTCGAGAAGTTTAAAGAAATATGTAAGCTTACAATTACTCTATGAGTTGGTCTCCCTTGCGCCCGAGCAAAGTAGTGATTGAGTAGCCGCACCTACACATTCTTTCCCGCCTACTCTATCTTGGCGGTCTTTTTGTGTAGGTTTTGGAACAAATCATTTCTTATTAGATGTATTCTATGCCCGTGGACTCCTTCTTCTGCTGCTACAAGATGATGAAGTCGAGGGTGCACTACAATTATCCAAGAATTGGAGAATTAGGCAGTCAATGCTTTGGCTATTGGCTCGTGTCCCAAATATTTTTTCCCACCAGCCATTGCCCCTGGGACATGGATGTCTCTTCCTTACAGCCTAGACATTACTAGGGAACACCATGGATGGGGATTACTTGCAACCTGGATATTACCATGGGTTTTGCAGCATGGACATTACCAGGTAACCCAGGAATCGGGTCTCCAATGAGATTTCGAACAGAAAATTATCAGTAGGGGAGGGAGGAAGGAAAGTACATGAAATCTCATTCCATCGGAGAGGTTCAGTTCAGGCAAGTTAGAAATAGCAGTTTAGGGCGATGGGATGATGGCATGGGCAAGGCGTGTTGAAAAGACAAGGAGTACACAAGACTGGAGTGTTTGATTGTTTGATGGTGGACATTGACGGTTGGGCAGCAGGAAATCTATGGGCTAACTTGAAAACTAGGTTAGGTATGGTATTGGCATTTCTCTTTTGGCATAGTGAATAAATTTTATCTCAAACACAGTGAATAACTTTTTTCACAAACATAGTGAATCACAGGCGAATAAGGTGTGTTGATTTGTTATTACAGAGAAACTACAGGAAAATAAGATGGGGAATTGATAACACTAAAGAGATGTGCACAAACTAGCCTTCCTCCATCGTAATTTTTCTAGGATCAAACTCAATAACAGATAGACAAGAGACATAAATCAAAGGAAATAACACAGAGGACAGACAAAAGAATGTCCTCAAAGATTTGAGGAAAAGTCGTTTTCCAGGATCAAACTCAACACAAGAATGTCCTCAAAGATTTGAGGAAAATCCATTTGCGAGGATCAAACTCAATAACAGATAGGCAGGAGACATAAATCAAAGGAAATAGCACACAGGAAATACACAAGAATGTCCTCAAAGATTTGAGGAAAAGCCTTTTTCATCGACGGCTCAGGGACTAGAACTATTGGATTCATTAGTTCCTTAAAATCCCAGTGAGTTTTCTCTGTTGGTCATATGATTTGGAACGCTAGTAAGAGGCATGACCAGAATATGGATTAGCAGATAAATAATAAGTTTTGATCGGTGAATATGGCTTAGCAGGTAATAAATAAGAATTTTGATCGATGAATTCTGCATGGGATTCAGCCTCCCCTGGTGGACATTAATTATGCATGGGATTCTGCCTTCACTGTTGGATCTAAATAAGAAGTTCGATCGGTGAATTCTACATGGGATTCAGCCTCCCTAGGTGGACACGAATTATGCATGGAATTCTGCCTTCACTGTTGGACACGTAACAAAGGGCTTTGCCATAACTTAACAAAGTGTAATTGATTATAATCAAACAAACATTTAATGTTTTGATTTAATGCTAACCTCTGATAAATTGTGAAGTAAAGAGAAATGCAGAGAGAAAGAATAGAACAATATATTCGAATGTATGAAAAATAGATTTTAAAGTAAACTCAACAGTTACAATCATCAGCACTAACTATGCCTAAGTAGTGTCTTTGAAAATCAAAAACTGACTTTCTTAGTGGCTTTGTAAAGATATAAGCAAGCTGATCTCGAGAACCACAAAATTGTAGTGCAATATCCCCATTATTGACTAGCTCACTTATGAAATGAAACCGAGTGTCAATGTGTTTACTTTTCTTGTGAAACACATGGTTCTTGGATAAAGAAATTGCTGATGTATTGTCACAAAAAATAAGAGTTGGATCATTTTCTGTATGTGACATATCTTTCAATATTCTTCTCATCCATACAACTTGACATGACGCTGAGGTAGCAACGACATACTCTGCCTCTGCAGAAGATATTGATACAATTGGCTGCTTCTTTGATGCCCATGAAATCAAGTTCGTGCCGAGTTGAAAAACATATCCTGATGTGTTTTTCCTGTCATCTAGGCTACCTGCAAAGTCACTATCTGTGTAACCAGAGAGCTGATTACTATCAGATTTAGTGTACCATAAGCCGAAATTGAGAGTTCCTGCAACATATCTCAAAATTCCTTTTGCCATTTTCCAATGCAAATCTTTGGGTGATTCCATGAATCTGGAAACAAGGCTAGCTGCATACATAATGTCAGGCCTAGTTACCGTAAGATACAACAAACTTCCTACTAAACTTTTGTATAGGGTAGAGTCCACAGTAGGACCTTCATCTTTCTTGCTCAATTTTGTGCCTAATGGTATGGGGGTTTCTGCTGGATTGCATCCTTCCATGCGAAATCTTTTGATGATGTCTGGTGCATACTTTTGATGACAGACAAAAATGCCTTTGGCTAATTGATGAACCTCAATCCCTGAAAAATATTTCATTATGCCAAGATCTGTCATCTCAAACTCAGATTGCATGGCATGTTTAAAATCTGTTAACTCAAGATTTCCTGTGTAGATCATGTCATCAACATATAAACATACAATTATAATTTTACCATGCTGATCTGTTTTGGTGTAAAGAGTTGGCTCATTTTGGCTTTTACTGAAACCACTTTTGATCAGATAAGTGTAAATTCTGTTGTACCATGCTCTTGGAGCTTGCTTTAAGCCATACATGGATTTCTTCAACCGATACACTTTGGCTGGGTGCTCTTGGACTTCAAATCCAGGTGGTTGATCGACATAGACTTCTTCTTCTAAGAAACCATTCAGGAATTCTAAATTGACATCCATCTGGTATACTTGTCATTTGTGTTGTGCTGCTATGGCCAATAGAGTCCTTATAGTGTCTAATATTTCTACTGGAGTAAAAGTTTCACCATAATCAATACCTGGCTGTTGTGAGAAGCCTTTGGCAACAAGTCTTGCCTTGTGTTTTTTGATCTTCTCTTTTTCATTGAGTTTAGTTTTGTAAACCCACTTGACACCAATACTGTTCTTGTGAGTTGGCAAATCAACAAGATCCCATGTCTTGTTCTTCTCAATGGAGTCAATTTCTTGGTTCATGGCTTGAACCCAATGTGGCTCCTTAGCGGCTTCCTTAAAATATGTAGGTTGACATGACATTAAAGAAAAAAGATTGTGCTATTCAAAGTCATCCAACTGCTGATGGATTTCTCTCAAACTTCGAGTTCTCTGATTCTATGGTTCAGAGAATGATTCTCCGCTGGAAGTTGAGTTATCCTGAGAATGTTCAGGTTGTCTTTGTACTTGCAATATTAGAAGAATATTTTGAGGTACTTGTTCTGAATTTTCTGTGTTTTGAGAACTTGGAAGCAATGTATTTTGACTGTCCACTTGCTGATTTTCTAAATCATTCCAGAATTGATTTTCCAGAAATTGTACATCTCTGCTGAGAATTAATTTCTTGGTGATGGGATTGTAAAGCCTATAAGCTTTGGATGTTTCACTATACCAGTGAAAATACATTTTTCACTTTTATCATCAAGTTTCTTCCTTAATTCGAAAGGTATGTGAGCATATGCTATGCATCCAAATTTCCTTAGATGCGCTACATTGATATTTGTCCCACTCCATGCTTCTTGGGGAACTTTCATCTTTAGACTTGTGGTTGGTGATCTATTCAAGAGATAAACTGAGCATGATACTGCTTCAGCCTAAAAAGTATTTGATAGACTTTTCTCTTTAAGAAGTGTTCTTGCCATATTCATTATTGTCTGATTTTTCCTTTCAGCCACTCCATTCTGCTGTGGAGTATACCTGGCTGTTGTTTGCATGATAATGCCTTGTGATTTGTAGAGATTTGCAAATTCTTTGGAGTTGTATTCTCCTCCTCCATCTAACCTGAGTGCTTTGATATATTTTCCACTCTGCCTTTCAACTTTTTCCTTGAATTCTTTGAATTTTGTAAATGTTTCAGACTTCTGTCTAAGAAAATAGATCCATATTTTTTTGCTAAAATCATCAATAAAAATTAGAAAGTAAAAACTACCACCTATTGACTCTGTTTTCATTGGTCCACATAGGTCAGTGTGAACAAGTTCAAGATGTTGTTTGGCTTGATTTGATGACTGTGGAAAACTAGTTCTCTTATGTTTTCCAAGTATGCAAGACTCACATGGGGGAATTTTCTCTTTAAATATAGGAATACCTTTGACCATGGAGTTCTTCTGAAGAAGACTTAGACTCTGAAATGGTAAATGTCCAAATATTGTATGCCAAACCATTGTTTCATTCAGGGTTGATGCACTTTGTGCATATGGTTGAGTCACATTTGCAGTTCTGAGGGTAAGGGGAAACATCCTATTTGGGGTCATATGGATTTCATAAATCAATTTTCTTCTTGGGATTTTGTCAAATATATTGCAAGATGTTCCCTCAAAAAGTACCTTATAGCCATGTTCAATGAGTTGTCCTACACTTAGCAAATTATGTTTTAAATTTGGAACATGATAGACATTGTATATGTCTTTCTTTACATTCTGCTTAGTAAGAATAGGAACAGTTCATTTTCCTTGAACTTTGACTAAATAATCATTTCCAAGTGTAATTTCATATGTAATTGAAGAATCAATGCATGAAAGTAATTCTTTGTTACCTGTCATGTGATTGCTGCATCCACTGTCCAACAACCAGAGATATTTAGGTTGATGTTCAGTTTTGTGGAACGAAAGAAACATACCTCCTGAGTTTTCTCCCGTGTGATTTGACACATGTGCTCTGCCTGAGAGATGATCTACTTGCTTCTTCTTGCATTCAGATTCATATTTCCCATACTTTTTGCAGTAATAGCATTGTATGCTTGTTTTGTCATTTGATCTTCTCCCTCTGCCTCTTTGAGGTTGGAAATTCTGATGTTGATGTTGTTTCTTTTGACCTTGGAAATTTTGATTCGGATACTGTTCTCTGTTATCTCCACTGAAGTGAGAGTTACTTTGATTGCTCCCTCTTCCTTGGTGACCTCTGCTTCTTCCTCTACCTCTCCCTCTACTGAAGGAGAATTGAGTTTTGAAAGCATTGGAGATTGACTCATCTATAATATGCAGTGTGGTCTCATGTGTCACCAAAGAACCAATTAAGTCATCTGTTGAAAGACAGATCCTTGGATTCAAGGATTGCTGTTACAACCATTTCAAATTTCTTGGGTATACTTCTGAGAATTTTCTCAACAATTCGTTGATCAGTGATGGTTTCACCAATCAGTTTGATCTGGTTCACAATGCCCATGACTCTGGTCATGAACTGATCCACATTTTCGGACTTTGTCATCCTTAGAGTCTCGAATTGTGTCCACAAGGTCTGTAGTTTAACTGTTTTGACCTTGTCATTTCCTTGGTAGGAAGATTTAAGGATGTCTCGGGCCTATTTTGAAATACCAACGCCTGTGATTTTTGAGAAAATCGAGTCATCCACAGAATTATGAATCTAGAATTTTTCTTTATTTTCTTTGTTCCTTAGTGTTTCCTGAACAATTCTTTGCACATTTGTCATGGCAGCGAGGGCGGCTAGATCCGGTTCCACATATCCAAGATCCACTAGTTCCCATCACTCTTGTGCTTGCAAGAACTATCTCATTTGTAGAGACCAAAACTCGTAATTCTTTCCTAGAAGAATCAGACCGTGAGTTGGTCCTAAATTGCTAGACGACGCCATAAAAAACATTGTAGAAAAAACAGAGGGAAATTTCATATTTACCTCCAATCGTCGAAATGCCGATTTGCCGATGGCCGAAGGGATTTTATCGGGCTTGAATTGACCCTTAGTCTCCTTGCAATGTGACCACATGCTTTAATGTTAAGGCGCTACGGGCTTTTTCGGCTCTTTGTCTTTCAAATCGTCGAAATGCGAAAAATTGCCTTTGGACAATTTGACAGTCCAGATCTTGTGTGATATGATGGTCCATATCTTACCGGGATATCGCGAATCGATATTTCACGAGTTCTGATGACGAGCTCTTTTGACTCCTCGATTCCCTGATCTCCGATTTTCTGATGGCGCTTTCCTTTCGGGAAATTTCGTGATTGCTTTTATATCCTCCACGTGTCCTAACAGATGGACGGTCCTGATTTCTCCTTGCGATATTGAGACTTCAAATGCACCGGACGTCTCATCGTTAGGATCCACGATTTTTTGAATCTCGTAATGCCGGTGGACTTGATTCCTGCCACGCGTCCCAACAGATGGACGGCTCAAATCTGCTTCAGGGATTTCATTGTGGAGATTCCCGATCCCACGATTTTGACGAGATGACGTCTGCTGGGCCCCATGATGGAGTTTACCTCCTGTCGGGATTTCGGACTTCGGAGTTCTGAAATGCTCATGCTTCTTATCCTCAGGATTCACAATTTGCTGAATCCCGATGTGCCGATGGACTCTCCTGATATTGCCCACGTGTCTCCTCAAAATGGACGACTTTGATCGTTTACGGGGTTTTCACCATAAAGAAACCCGATCACTTATTCTCAGGATTTACAATTTGCCAAATCTCGATGTGTCAATGGCCCTTTCCTTTTTGGGACTTTTCCCGAGTCCTTGGATTTATGCCATGCGTCCCCGAAAGATGGACGGTCTGTGTTGTTTCGCGAGTTCACAACTTGTGACTCCAAATTTCTCTGACAACTCGAAACCACGATTGTCGAAATGCCGTCGGTTTCCTTGATGTCCTCCACATGTCTAAACAAATGGACGGCTGCGATCTTATCGCTATTTCGGGATTCACAATTTCGCGAGTTTCAAACTCGTGTTGTGACAGTCTTTCAAAACCACGAACACCGATATGCCGATTTGATGGCACTTGGATTTGCTACCACCTGTCCTCTGAGATGAACGACTGTGATCTTATCTCGATATCGTGAATCGTGATTTTGCGAGTTTCACCGTGGAGTGTCTTTTGTCAATGAGACCTCTGATATCCCGAACTCTGAAATGTCGATGGAGTGATGGGCTAGATCTGCTGCCACATGTCTCTTGATGGACGGTCTAGATGATGTCGAGATTTTGCGACTTCACAACTCGAAATATCTCGTGTGCACTCCAGAGGACTAAACCTCGTGAACTTTCTCGTTGATCCAACGACTGACAGGCCTTTGCGCAAGATCTGACGACTGAAACTCTTTCTCCTTTTCCGCACTCTTCGCGTCCGTTCTAGACTAGTTTAGCACTTTGGATCGATTCGCAGGACGAATCTTACGGCTTCAATGGTGGTTATTTGCACCTGAGACGCGTTCTTTACTCCTGTGGAAGAAATATTCGTGAATCTTTCAAAGATTTGAAAGAAATACACAAATTCTTTGTTCGCTGCTTCAATCTTTGACAGATTTTTGCGAATTTCGAAAAACTTTAAGCGATTCTTCCTTCTGCAGGAATCTTTAACGAATTGAACGTTTTCTTCGAGTTCGTTAAACAACCTTGCGTTCTGCAATTCTTCTTCGTCAATCTTTGACGTTTCTTGAAAAATTGTTCAAGAAACTTTAAAGTTTCTTCTTTCTCGGTCTCTGCTTCCTCGTTCTTTCGAGCGTAGTATGCTCTGCAACCTCTGCAAGCTTCCTACATTGATCTTTTGAAACGTAAGACAATCTGCTTCCTCGTGGAAGTTTCCTGCGAGGATCTTCCGAGAGTATGAAGGACGGCTCTCCAAACCTTGTGAAAGAGACTGTGTCGTGTTCTCTCAACATCGGTGAAGCTATGCATTGTGAGGATCGAGCTGCTCTCTAGGCTGTGTTAAGAGGCTTACTGTTGTACCTCTGATACCATAATAAATTGTGAAGTAAAGAGAAATGCAGAGAGAAATAATAGAACAATATATTGGAATGTATGAAGAAGATATTTTAATGTAATGGGAGATGGCTGAGCTAAATAGGCTCAAGCAAGACAAAAATAGAAAGTACAACTGTCCAATACAACTGGCAGTGTACAGTGAGACTATTGAGGTTACATTATATTTAACAACCTCAATAGTAACATTAATCTACCTCACTATAATGTAATGTAAATATATCATACATTCCCTATGTTTCAAACAAAACATCTTGCAAAAGGTTGTCCTTGGCCTATATATGAGGCTAAATAAGACCTCAAATTCTTCAATTGGTTAAAAAATTTCTTCAATTGATTAAAAAATTCTTCAATTGATTAAAAAAATATGTTTTAAGTATTTAAGAGGTCTAAAAAAAATGTTAAATCGAATATGGCTTAAAACTTTAGGCTAAATACTTTGATGTACCTATGAAACTAATAAAAAGAATTGAAATCATTTACAATAGTCCCTATTGCCTTAAGGTAGGGACTAATAATTAATAATAATAGTTTACCATTTTATAAGAGTGGTTTATATTCAACCATAAATATATAAAGACTTTGGAATGTAAAACATTCCTTATATGCATTACTATTATAATTATTCCTTGCACAATCCAAGCAGAACTTAACAAGGTAGTAAATGATACCATCTTAAGTGACGAAGATCGTGTTATAAATCTAGATCATATTAAAATTGTGCCTTGCATAATACAATCAACCCTTCGATTTTTAATGTATTTTTCCAATTTAAAAAAAAACTATTTTATGAAGTATTTTGAAAAATATTTTCTAACAATATGGAATTTTGAATTTAGATAATTATGATAAAATGAATATGTATTTCAGATAATCCAACACATTAATTAGATTTAAAATATAACCAATCCCAAGTTTATTGTTGAAGACAATGTCTTAAGTTTATCACTAAAAATGCTTAAATGCTTTAAGTTAAACAAAATATAAATTTATCATAAAAGAAAATATAAATTTATCATAAAAGAAGAGAAAGTCTAATTTATATTCAAACATGAAACTAAAAATAAAAGTCACTTAGTCTAATTTATATTCAAGCATGAAACTAAAAATAAAAGTCACTAAGTGATGTCCTCTACCCCATCATTTATCATATTCTATAGAATGTTATTCCCTTAGACTTGTTGTGGTACATTAGGATACATCTTGCATTCAAGTGGTGTATTCGTTATAGTTATATGTGTCATCCATGGAGATTTATCTTGTGTTCAATCAATGGATATATGAGCCATCCATATTCAACTCTTTTCAGTGTCAAACTTTGATATCTTTCGTTGATCATTTGATTCCATCCATTGTTACATAGTCTATCCACTTTGTTGTACTTTTGTTGTACTTATTGTTACATAGTTTATCCACTTTGTTTTACTTGTTGATATTTTATTATATCACATCGCATAATTTTTCAACGATGCCCTAATTTATGGATTTGATTTCCTTCATTATTAATGTTTACATAGATTTTATATTTCTTGCTAAATTTTTGGGTAATGAGAGTGTTGATATGATTCTATATTTGATGGTTTTTCTTCATGTTGCTCACCCATATCATTACTATTATTTATAGAGGAAATGCCATGCTCATTCTCTATACTTGACCTTTAATTACTTTGTTCTTTGAGATCATACCATCATATTTGACATCTGTATATTGAAGATAGAGCACAAGGGTGAGTACAATCTAATGACGGTCTCTCATGACATGTTAGTGGTAATGCAAATATGAGGAAAAACCAATATATTGACTAGGAAGGATGGTAGGAGGTACTTTTACAATTAATTTGAACATGGTGTAACAAGATGAAATGTAGGATTCAAGTTAGCTTCTAGAATATATAACTTTTATTTATGGAAGGTTTATATGACTATGTGAAATTCTAGTTTTTCTAACAACATGATGTCACTTTTCCTTCAAAATATAATTCATATATTCATGTTAGTGTATCTCTTAGAGTAACTAATTGTTGAAATTTCCTTAAAATAATTTGTACAGTTGTAGAGACTGCATTGTTATTATGCATCATTGGTTTCCAAATTTTGTAATGTTAATTTTCTATATTTTTAAAACTAATATAGTCATCATAGAAATGAAATTGCAAGGTCAAGTCTTAGTACAAGGTTTGAGGGCCTTAACATAATCAAACATTTTTTAAAATATTGTAGATCTATGTATGTATTGGTGCAACATATAATTTTTTTTGTTTGTAAAACACTTATTATATTTACAGAAAAATATTTACATTAGAAAAAATACAACAGGAGGGTATGTACAAAGGTGTTTACATCCTCTTCCTCAAAAAAACTAAAAAAACAATACTTTCTGAATATGCATCTATATCCAACCCCTTGTCATCTGTAATACCCCAAGGACGTGCCCCAGTTATATTATGTATTGTAATCATGCTTATAGGATGGTGAGCCAAGTGTATATAAGATGGTGGGCTTATGTGTTATTTAGGCCGAAGAGCCTAGGTGTTAAAGACCAGGAGCCTTATTTTTGTATATGTAATTATGCAGATCATTAATAAAATATAAACATTACTGCGTGCCAACTGACCACGAAGAAAGAGTGATGGGGGACTAAGATTCCATAGGGTTGGGTAAGGGAGGAGGCTAAGTGTGTGGGCCTAGGGGCTAAGATAGGGGGCTTATCTCTAAAGGGGATAACAATTTATTATTGTTTCTTGAAGGTTAAGGTGGACATGTTGAGTGTTGTCCTAAGTTCCTGTAAAGGGAACGTGTGCTAAGTGGAACTCATGCGGCACCAGGAAGACAAGTGTCGACCTGGGTGCATGCAGTTAAAAATGATGAGTCATCTGTGTTGGGGGTCATTATGTCATTCTGTCATCCTCCACCTGAGTTTACAGGGATCAGGGCTGTATGAACTATTTGGCCTCTGCGTCTTCCCTCAGAATAACCTCGCACATATAAGAAACCAAGGGGAAGGGAAATGTCAACCTGTGTGTCTTGTGAATTCCGTATGACCCCTGCGTTTTGAACTCTTCATTGTTTCCTAGTTGCAGACCTTGAAACTAGTGGGAAAATCCAGTGGACTGATCCACCATCTAATCTATATTCAACCTTTGCAATATTCACGCACACACCTGAGAACCGAAATCTGTGAACTGTTCTATGTCTTCTGAGGAACACGACACCTGAGTAATAGCCTTAGCTATGTTGTGTTTTAGCATGGGCTATTGCCACCTACGGTGCCATGCCAATCTGTTGTTGCTACTTTCATCTCTATGTGAATGAGTGATGAGCCATTGCTGTTGTCCTAGACTGGATGGAGTTGAGTCGAGGAGTGTGCTGAAGAAATGGGTTGTCAGGCCCATGGATGAAGAGGCAGTTTTTTAGGCCTATGTGCAGCTCTCTCCAGGTGAGAGAGTTTGCTAGGAAGTGGTTTTTTCCCAGAGAGAGTCTAGCACTAGCTACAGAGCTCTGAGAATTCCTGATCCGACCTGTTTCCGAGACCAACAGAGGGAGGTGAAATACCAATGGAGTGTGCTTGTGAAGGTGTATACTCCCGAGTGGAACATGCAAGTGGGGAATGAGATTCCATGAGTAGTGGGTGTAAGAAGGCTCCTGGAGAGAATCGTTCTAGTTGCATTGTGCAGTTTTCCTATAACCTCAACCTAGTGTAGGATTCCCTTTCCCTGGGTGGAGCTTAGTCCCAGCTTAGGGGTGACCCACTACTGAGTGTGATGAGTAGCGTGGTCTATGGCTTGGGGGGGTTCGTGGAAGGTCTGCACGTAGTTGGTGGTCTTCTAATAAAAGATAAGTATCGCTTTTGTGTTCATTTACATGTTGTGTAATGGTACATATGTTGTAATTGATGAGTATTTCGTATGTATGTTGTATATGTTGCATATGTAGGCTTACTTTTATTTCTGCATTATTATGTTATATATATGTAGAATAGTCATTCTATTTTTATATGGATGTGTATGTTTTTCCACAAGTATCTATGTATGGCATAGCTGAGTAATTTAAGGCTAGAGCTGTCACAGATCATAATAGAGCAGTAGAGCTACAAGAGTAGTGGAATTGTCGAGTCCGGTTGATGGCTAGGGATGTTACAAAATGGTATCAGAGCTTCAAAGGCTAAGTTAAGGTTGTGTAGGTATCATTTCCTGACCTATTGGTGGCCTGGGGTGTTACATCATCTCTAAAAAATAGAAAACCTCTAGTTGACAGTTGCATACATACCTCTTCCTTCTATAATTGACACAACATAAGAAAAGAGAAAACCTCATTCTCAAATATATATTTGCACTCGAGTTTAAAAATAATAAAAAGAGATCAAATCCTCAAGAAATGGTAGAGATCACTAAGTGATGAGAAAATCAGATATTTGGAGTCCCAATAACACCTCTCTCTAAATAAACCTCCCCTACAAAATGGTTGTATTTTTAGTTTGAACAAATTTTCAACAAGACATGGAACAAGAATGATTCCAAAAGAGGCGATTGACAGTTTCCATCCTTAATCCAATTCGACATTGGTGGCCACCCACCTCTTCCATTGAACTATAATGGTTCTCCATATTGGCATTTTTTTTAATCTAGAAATTTTCAAGTCCTAAACTTCTCGGGATTTGTTTAGGCCTTAAATGATGTTTTTTGAGCATTCTAGGGATCGAGGTTACCATGTCATGCTCATACCTGCTAAAAAATGTACTTCTCAATTAGATCTTTTGAACGAGCTATTGTGTGACTCAAACAAATATTATATGAAAATGTTGTACCCCTAGGAAGTTGACGTATCAACTAACCACCTCAAGGGCTACAATCCTTTTGGTCTTTTTATCTCCTAGGGCCATAATTTTGGATCTTTAGGGTTTTTGACTCTTAATAATTACCACTTTATGTCAAAATCCCATTTTTCAGCCTCTAATCTCTTCTTGTGAATGGATGTAGCCAATACCTCTCTCTTCAAAGATAAGCTACCATCATTCTAGCTACTTTGTATTGCTTTTCATTTCACATTATTTTCTTATTTCATTAAAAAAAATTATCACATTATTACTGTGCTCCCTTCAATATTTATCTTAGTGTGTTTCCATTCATATTTTTCCCTTTAATTTCATTCTCCATACAATCTAGATCAAACATAAGTAAGGGAAAATCCCATCCAAGATCAATTTTGACCAATCGTTCCTTAATAGGAATACCTTAGTAAATCACTCACCATGAAAATACCCATATTTTATAGTTGAATTGAGGTGAACATACACTATGAAATCTCCTAATCTACCATCTCTTGGAGACACTTGTTGTGAATTAAGAAAGTGTTGATCTCATATTGCCAATGAAGAAGAGAGTACAACGCTAGAGAATCATACTAGATAAAGGGGTGGCCAAAGATCCACTCCTAATCATGCCAAAAGAGGAAATGCGTGTCAATATTCATTTTGAATTACTCTTTTTGTATAATAAGTCCAATAATATCCATAATAATACATCATTCCATAGAATTCAAGGAAAAGCAACTAGCAATGGATCATCAATCCTTCCAAGAGTGAGCATAAGAATCCCACAAATCCCTTGAATAAAAAAATATTCTTCTTACTTAATCACCACCCTTGAGATAAGGAAATGTTAGTAGCAGATGTTCTCTACACCTTTCAAATCCAAGGGGAATCCCTCCTTAACTGACCATTGTAGAAGAATAACTAAGAGAGGTTATTATTTATTACAACAAAATCCAAGGCATGAAAAAACAAGTTGTTGACCGTCCCCACACACTTCAAACCAAAACCTAAATAAGACAACATAGATGTAATGAAATCCTAGTTAATAAGATCACATTCTTTATTAAAATAAATTTTGAGGAAAAGAGCCTATTTTTTACACTCCCTGGACCACTCCATGGCCTCCTAAGAAAAAAACACTGTGTCGAGGATAAACTATCCCAGAACAACACCTCTCTTCTTCTTACAATATTCTTGGTGACATCCCAAAACCACAACACAACCCCCTTAGTCATGGCTTTGTAAGAAACACTAAATAAAATTATTGCTCGCCAACACTGACGATGTCCCTCAAAACATTCTTCAAAATGAGCCTGATCATCCCCTAACTAATGGAATTATTCAAACACCCCAAGGAAAAGGATGTGAACCCAGGTGACCGATGTTGTCTTCGACAATATCCCACATAGCCTTGAATATCTAACAAGGAATACCATCAATCTTTGGAGGTACACAAATTTTCATAGAGCTTAGGGATGAAAAAATTTCATCCTTCATGAAACATATCCAACTTGTCATGGTTCACAACAAAGGCCTTGTGCAACATCACCCTGTAATAAGAATTCCTAACAACAACAACAACCCGTGTTAAGGGATATATATATATATATATATATATATATATATATATATATATATATAGAGAGAGAGAGAGAGAGAGAGAGAGAGAGAGAGAGAGAGAGTGTTTTGGCAAGAAGGAAATCATATGTGTTTTAAAATTCATATATGTCTAGAAATATAAAAATAAAAATAACAAACAATATCATTTTTAAGAAATGAATATATTTGGAATATGCATGGTTATATCTATATGTCCATGTATTTTCATCAATGATGGATCTATATAATCTATTTAAAAACAACGTGTAAAATGAATATAGTGAAAAGTATTTGAAAAATAGAGTTTTTTTTTAATTTTTGCATCCTAAACCACTAAGGTTTTGATTTCAAAATTAAATCCAAAAAAACCAAGTCATAAAACATGTAATTGATAATTCCGAATCCCACTAAGAAATTTTCAAATTTTAGGAACATGTCTGGATTACAAGAATATGCATGTTCTAAAATGTATACATGTTTTTAATCATGAGTTCATTCCTAAAATGTGCATGAACTGGTTTGCTAAAAAAAAAAATTCACACCATTAAAAATTCATACCATTCTTTTCCCTTTCCCCAATGTCAAATGTCATGATAACATATAAGATATATATTCTAGCATATTATTTCTAAAAGTATTCAAAGGTTCCTCCGAAAATAGTCAACACAACAACGATTACAAAGTATTACAATAAAGCCTTATATCAAAAATTTTCTTGTCTCCATACCCTTAATAAATGCCAAGTATTGCACTGACTTGTGATCTTAATTACCCTACCACGAAACAATAGGAGTCCTTCTAGTGTGCACTAGGTTAGGTTGATTGTATATTATAGCTTAATAATTTGTTTTTTATTTTATGTTGATGAATTTTGGTTGTGGGTTTCAAAATGTTGCTCTTAATTATTCTTTCATGTTTATGCATCATGTTATGTTTGTTGAAACTACTAGAAAATACATACTCGGTGATTGGTTAAAGGTATTCAATGATTTTGTTTTTCATCATATCTTCTATGGTGATGATATGGATCAGTTATGATGGAATATAGTTATATGATTTCCTAGCATAGTTTATTTCAGAATTGAAAGACTTTTGATTTTGTTTCTCCTCATTTCTTCTATGGTGATGATATGGATCAGTTATGATGGAATATATCTATATGATTTCCTATCTTATTTCAGAATTGAAAGGCTTTATCTGAAAAAGACAAACACAATTAGCAAGAAAGTAAAGTCAAGTTTCAATCAAAACAAAAAGTTTTGACAAACACAGTTAACAAGAAAGTAAAGTCAAGTTGATAAAAGGCATTGTGATATGCTTAAAAGTTTTATAGAAGTTTGTAATGTCATAGATATATGTCAATACCCTAACCCATATACTGTTTGGAAACTATGGAAAGTGCCTCAATATTTGAAGGATAGTGCATAACACCTCCTCCTAACCTATCGATTGACTAAACCATTGCTTGGAGGGATAAAATGTAATCCTACCCATCCATTTCAATATAAGGGTTCACATTTTATATGAAAATTTTTGTTGGTATTTTGTCCTAGCCACACTCTCAATAAACCATATCAAGATCTCATTCATGGCATTTTTTCCCTGGTTCAAGGGGACAATAAATGCTACAAATTCGATAAGAAAGGAAAATGTCTTTCATATTTACCCTTTGGTTTTGTTGAAAGGAAGGGCTATTTTCCTTGCTTGAAGCACACTTGTTATTCCCTGATATGAGTATTGTGCTACCTAGTTAAGAGGTTATTTCCAAGTGAATTAAATCATCCCATTGAAGGTCAACTTTCACTGCTAAAAGGAGGATTTGGAACAGTAAAAGGAGGATTTGGAACCATCAATGGACATCTTGAAGCCAAAGGCCATGTAGCCAGAATCAAAGGAAAATGACCTAGACCTACTACTGGCCATAATGAATTTGTTTTCCTCTTGCATTATGTTTGCATGAAATACATTAGGTTATAGCATAGCTGGGGTCTCGATTTTTTCTTGTAAAAATTAATCTTTTCTCCTCATTTCAAACCACAATTTCATGGTTTTATACTGGTTCAAATATACACTAAAGTTGTTGACAAAATGAATGTAATGGCTCATCCTTTTTGTCTATTTTATATAGTTATAAATGAAGCAAAACCTCCATATATTTGCATGCATCGGTGGCAATTTGTGGGTTTCTAATCTCTGTTTTGTTGACCCATTTTCGTCCCCTTCAGAGCCTTTGATTCATATACCCTTCAGAGCCTTTGATTCATATACCCATTTGAGTCGTTGAAATAAGGTGCCCATGTCGTAATTTTTTGCATTTTCACCTATCGACGTCCTTGCATATGTTGGTAGCGAGTGGTTAATGTCACTCTCTAACGAATATGGCTTAATTTTGATGAATATACTTTGGAGTATGGACTCGATGAGTTGGGCATCCTTTTTAAAAAATACATCAGGATGAAACTCGGCCTCTTGGCCTTCAGTTGGAGTCCTGACATGTTTGTTTATTTTATTTCAAATCTATAGTAATGAAATATGTGTTGTTAATGGAGTCTGGATATCATGGTTTGGGGCATGTTAATCCTTTGCATATGTCCACTATTGTAGATGATATGACTAAACTCCACTTCGCTTAATTGGTTGAATCTTGAACATAATGCGCCTATAGATTTGTCAAAATACTCTTGAACATAATCCGTCTATAGATTTGTCAAAATACTCTTGTCAAGGCGATAGATCTGAGTGTTTCCTCATATATACCATTTTTTCAGCCTACAGGTTTAGCTAACAGATTTTATGGGTATCTTGTTTCCCATAGATTTTATAAAAGAAAAATAATGAATGGTAGATATGAATTCTATAGCCAAATCAAGCTAATTCATGGAGTGCTAGTATATGCATTTGAAAGTTATATGATGGAATTCATATTCTCATATTGCGATATTGCGATATCGCCTATCTGATATTCTCATATTCTCATATTGCGGTATGAAAAGGTACCATATCGCATATTGCGATATGGCCTATCTGATGGCGTTTCTATTGTCCCGAAATACATTGTAGCTCACTATTATTAGTCCCTGCCCTTCGGGTGGCAGGGACTATTAGTAATCGTTTCAACACCTTTTCATTAGTTTGGCACAAAAATCGATTAATTCTAGTCGTTTTAACCTAAGGTTTTGAAAAAATTATACAATCTTTCAATTCATGTTTCATTTTTTCGTCTAAGTTTCAAGTTTTTGTTCTTATTTTGCCTCATACTAAGGTAAGAGACCATTTTTGTAAAATAAACTTAGCAAATTAATCATATATTTACACTCAATTAAGATAAGGTCGATTAATGCTATAAGGTCGATTAATGCTATTTTGAGGTTAATATTAGTTCCAAACATTTAATGTTTGGTTACCAATACTCCATAACATAAACCATATTTGACCTAAGCCATATTTGTTACATAAACTAATAGCTTGGTAAGCTGTCACCACCCTCCACTTTCACTTGTATCATGCATCCACTTGTATCTTGCATGTCCACGAGGGGAGGCGATGGCAAACTTCTACAAAACAGTTGGTCAATAAAATCAAATTTATTGAAGACTTTCATTTGCACATAATTTATTTTCCTTTTTTTCAATTTTATAGTAAATTTTACACTAAATAAATTCCTCAGTTGTGGAAAATAAAATTACACAGAACTTACCTCATTTTCCTATCTTAATTTCTCACTGGAAAACAATATGAAATTCCCAAATGGCCTCATGGTTTGGAATTTTTTTTTCTATTTAGTAGCAGTCTACCATTATGTCTTTGATCGAAGACATTGTTGGTTGTGGAGCCTGGTTATCTTCCTGATTTAGAGGTCTTTTACTTTCAGCTGTGTTTATGCCCCATGAAGTATTTACACCCCAAAAGTATGTACACTCTTCCACGCGGGGGAGTGAAGAGGGGAGGTACCCCCTCTACGGGGTCTGGGGGGCTATCCCCTCGATTGGAGGGTGTGGGGGCAAGTGTTCCCCCAACAGGGGTTCAGGGGCGAAGCCCCCGAAGGAAAAATTGCCTTGTAAAATTATATTGTAATTTCATTGTAAATCTGGACCGTTCATTATAAGGCAACGCTCTGATATCACTTGTTGTAATTGTAATTGTAAACACTCATGATCTGATCTTTATAAACGCTCATGATCTGATCTTTATAGATGTAAATGTATGTTTGAGTTGAAGAAATCAATTTCAATCTTTGTTATTGACGTTTAGGCTCCATACCTAGCCATAGTGAGAGTTGTTTGAGTTTAAGTCTTATCTTTGGTTCCAATTGTTGTTGTTGGTTCTACAACCCCAGACCTAGCTACAGTGATGTTTTCAGTTTCCCTCCTCATCCACCATCCTAATCAACCTGCTAGCTACTTTTCATAGAATTAAACCCTTGGTGAATCGTTTGTCTCAGCAGTGATACCCTATATTCAACCACCCTCTATACATAATGTTGTAAAGGATAGTATCTACGTCCTCCCTCTATATATAATGTTGTAAAGGATAGTATCTATGTCCTCTAGAAAGTGGTCAAGTATGGTACTAGACTGGTGGGTCATGGAGTCAAAAGAACTAGATCCATAAGTGTTGATGGTAGCATAATGCAAAAACTGAGAAATAGCTCCACAAACCAAAACCTCGATAGAATGGTGTCATAAATATTTTAGACAGATTCTTCGGCCTACGCATCTCTCAGAGGATTGTCAACTAATACCATATAGTGGTCTAGGGGTGGAAATGTGAGGTTGGATGTAAAGTATAATCGAGGCTCCTATTTTAGTGTGAGAGGATAGGATGTTATTGGTGGATTTACACAATTTCACTAAAGGATTCCTCCCTCTACTATTGTATCTAGGAGAAGCTTCTATGAATAACCAACCTTTGGCTAGAGGAAGGATGGCTCAAGTAGGTTGAATAACCAACCAAGCAGATGAAACTATCGTACACTAGACTGAAGCTCAGACTTGCACTGGAAATACTATAGAAGGTGTTCACCTCGACTTCAAACTTGTAACATTTTTGTTACAACCCATCCTTGGTTGCAGTAGCCCTCGAGAAGAGGTATTTCCTTATATTACTTGCTTGGATTCTATGTGTCCACTAGTGATCCAGGTGGATATTGGTGGCCAACCACCTATTCCACTTAAACCCCCACCATTGCTTCTTTTAGTTTTTCAGTTTTCAACAGTTTACTACTTTTAGCAGTTTTTTTTGGGTCCTCAACTTCCGGGGCCATTTTGAGGCCCTAAATGATGTTTTTTTGGGTATGTTGCTGTTGCAAAAGAGGATGTAATGAAGCTATTTTGTCTCAAACATTGTAGGTCTCCGATATATCTTTCCAACGAGCTATCATACGCCTAAAACGAAGATCGTATGCAAAAGTTATGACCCCGGGAAGTTGATGCACCAACTTACCCAAACGGGGCCCACATGACTTTTGGC
>JZKD02S0414975.1:116081-137973 GCA_000966675.3 Picea glauca
AATTATTTTCCTTTGAGCATATAAACATCTTAAGTTTCAGATTGACAAGCTTTAAAAATTGAGTAGCGTCATTCGATTTCATGCCAGCGACTTTAACATTCGAACATGTAAACATCGTTCAAAAATCTAATATTGACGAGCCTTTCAAATTTGGATAACGTTGAATTAAGCTGGTTCGATTCTCAACTCCTAGCATGTAAACATGCTATACACTAAATTTACTTTCCCAGAAAAAGTTTTATGATAGATGCATTAAATTTGTATTATGTTTCATCCAAATGTCATGCGGTCAGGTAGGCGATGCCAAACAACGATGAGAAACAATGTCATGTTAGGATCTCTTTGGCGCACCCTCTCGTTTTTCTTATTTTAACAAGACAACATAATGTATGGCTATGTTCCTCTCCGGCCAAATTGTTCAGGGAAGCATGAAATGGATGCATTCAAACAGTGACAACAAATTCTCAAGATAAGTATTTTAGATCTTATTATTCTTTATTATTTTGAATTGGTTTTAACTAAATGAGATTAAGGATAGAAGTGCTTTTATTTTCAGTTTTTTTGTGTAAATGTATTTATGTAAGTTTGTAGAGACAGACATGAGTGAGTGAGATGTGTGACTGAGGTGAGTGAGTTGCTGTAATTTTCTTGATTTAAATAATAAAACAACCGATACTTCTGCTTAGTAGACTTAGTCCAACATTTAAATGAACCACCTAAAATCTGTGTGTTTATGATATGTGTGATTGTGTTTTTCCTCATTTACAATTACAACATTCTAGTTAAATATTCGTGAAACCACCAAACCAGTGGTGGTACAAGATCGTGAATTGAGATCGTGAATTGAGGGAGAAATTGCGGGCGTCATTCTTAGGAGGAGGGGCGAGATCTGTTGGCAATATTAAGCATAAGCTTCTGAAATATGTGGAGCGTTTTTCTTGCTGTATGGATCGCGCGCGTCGATTCCAGATGGCCGACAGTCCCTACTCCTGTCAGGCGCATCGACCATACTGTGAAACTTGCGTTTTTACAGATTCGCAAATGGCCTCATTCCAGCTATATCAGGAGGTACGACGACGACTCCTTTTAAAGAAAAAGTAACAACTCCTTAAAAACATTCGCGTGGATGCTTAAAAAGGTGATATTTTAATACCTTTTTAGTCTAGTTGACTAGTGTGAGAGTGAAATTCGAATGTGAAGATAAGTAATTATATTATTGTGTTCTTTCTCTGTCTCGTGGGATCACTTTGTTACCTCTATTAGTTTCAGTTCAACAAAAAATATTGAGTTTGATGACATTGTTGGAGCTTTACTGTCTAAGGAAACAAGAAAGAAATCCAATCTAGAAACCTCTACATCTGAGGCGATGATGGTCAGAGGAAGACCTAAATAAAGAGGACATGGATAGAGGGATTTATTTTGGTCAAAGTCGAAAGGTAGAAAGAGAAAGTTGAAGTGTTGGTTTTGTGACAAATTTAGACACGTGAAGAAAGATTGTTGGAAGAGACAACAAGCCTCCAAAGATGACCCTCCAAAATCAAGGAAGGAAGAAAGAAAACGCAACTGCAATAGGTTCATCAATTGGTTTAGACATGACCGATGAAGTTTTATCAATTAGTATTAGTTCACGTCATGATAAACAATGGTTATTATATTCTAGTCCTTCAAATCACATGTGTCTTTATAGACATTGGTCGAGTCTATAGATGATGGAATTGTTTACATGGGAAATGATATATCATGTAAAGTTGTGGGAATTGGTAGCATTTGAATTAAGATGTTTGATGAAACTGTTAAAATACTAACTATTGTGAGACATATACCTGAGTTTAGGAAGAACCTAATTTCTTTGGGAGTTTTAGACATTAGAGGATATAAGATTATTGTTCAAGGTGGAGTTATGAAAGTCTACAAAGGAATTCTATTGGTTATGAAAGCGAAGAAGGTTGGTAACGTGTTCCTATTAGAAGGAAGAACTGATTCAGATCATGCGATAGTGGTATCTGAGAAAGACATTGATTTTGTTCGACTGTGGCATCAATGGTTGGGGCATATGAGCAAACAAGGATTAAAGATATTAACAGATTACAAGTTACTTCCTATTCTAAAGTCTTTAAAGTTATATTTTTGCAAGCATTGTATCTATGGAAAACATAATAGGCAGAGATTTAAAACCGGAAGACACACAAGTGAAGGAATCCTTGATTGACTATCCCCTACTATTTCATATGGAGGATCATCATATTTTGTAACTTTTATAGATGATTTCTATAGAAATGTTTGGGTCTATATGTTGAAAAATAAGGTTGATGTATTGACAGTTTTCAAGCACTTTAGAGCTTTAGTGGAAAAGAGCACTCATAGATCCATTAAATGTTTAAGAACTGATAATGCTGGTGAATTTACATCAATGGAATTTGAGAACTATTGCAAGGAGTTTGGGATTGATAGACATAAAACCACTGCTTATACTCCTCAACAAAATGGAGTAGTTGAACACATGAACAAGACTCTTCTAGAGAGAGTAAGGAGTATGCTTAGTAATGGCAATTTGCAGCAGGAACTATGGGCAATAACTACAACTTGTTATCGTGTGAATCGATCACCATCAACAACAATAGAGTGCAATATTCCTAAAGATGTATGGAAAGGTCACCCTTGTAATTATTCTAATCTTAAAGTTTTTGGTTGTGAAGCCTATGCTCTAATTCTGAAATATCAACATTCTAAATTAGATCCAAAATAAAAAAGGATTATTTTTGTTGGATATGGTGATGGTATTAGGGGGTACAGGTTGTGGGATTTTACTGCGTGCAATATCACCATTAAGAGAGATGTAATATTTGATGAATCATCTTTCATCAAATCAGATGTAGATGTTCAAATGAAATAGGAAGAAGTACCTAAGTATCAACATATTCAGTTTGAGACTAGCTCAAATACAGGTGAAAGTGAACATGAACAAGTTTCTGAAGATGTTCATAAAGAGGTTTATGTAGAGGAAAATATGGATGATGATGACATTCTATAGATTGTGGATGAACCACAAACTTCCCTAAGAAGGTCTACGTGGGTCAGAAATCCTCGAAGAAGGTATGATGCCTTTTTTTTATCAGTTTCTTTAAGTACTAATGATGATGAACCTCTTTAAGTACTAATGATGATGAACCTTCATGCTATCAGGAAGCTGTGAAGGGTTCTAACATTGATAAATGGAAAGAAGCAATAAAGGATGAAATGAAGGCATTAGAGAGGAATGCCACATGGGACTTAGTAGAACTTCCAAGAGACATAAAAATTGTAGTTTGCAAGTGGGTATACAAGCTAAAGAAGGGTTTTGATGATAAGGTGGAAAGGTACAATTCAAGGTTTGTTGCGAAAGGATATTCTCAAAAAGAAGGTATTGACTTTCATGAGATTTTTTCACCAGTTGTAAAGACTGTTTCAATTCGAATTGTGTTAGCATTAGTTGTATTATTTGATTTGGAGTGGGAGCAACTAGATGTTAAGACTACTTTCTTACATGGATATTTGGATGAGGAAATTTACATTGAACAGCTTGAAGGGTTCGTTCAGAATCACAGTAAGAAATTTGTTTGCAGGCTCAAGAAATCACTGTATGGTCCGAGGAAATTGCCCAGAAAATGGTACAAGAAATTTGACTCTTTCATGGTGAGCCAGAATTATACAAGGAGTGAGTATGATCATTGTGTCTACTTTAAGAAATTGAATAATGACATATTCATTATCTTATTATTATATGTTGATGACATGCTTTTAGCAAGCAAAATCATAATTGAGATCAACTGTTTAAAGGTTCAGATGGCTAGGACGTTCGATATGAAATATCTAGGAGCAACAAGGCAGATTTTGGGCATGAAGATATTCAAAGATAGGAGGAATGGTAAGCTTTGGTTGTCACAACAAAAATGTGTTGAGAAGATACTTTTAAGGTTTGGTATGAACGATGTGTAACTAGTTTCAATCCCTTTAGCTTCCCATTTTAAGCTTTCTTCAATTTTATGTCCTAGAACAAAAGAAGAAAATGAATATATGTCTCGAATACAATATGCTAATGTAGTATGAAGTTTAATGTATGTGATGGTTAGTACAAGGCCAAATATTTCACATGCAGTTGGGGTTTTTAGCAGGTATATTGAAAATACGGGTAAAGAGCATTGGGAAACAGTGAAATGGGTCCTTCAGTATCTAAGGGGCACAAGTGATTATTGTATCACCTATAACAGTGGTTGTGAATCAGTCCATGGATACGTTGATTTGTATTTTGTAGGTGATTTGGACAAGAGAAGGTCAAATTGAGGGTATGTGTTTATTCTTGCAGGTGGAGCTATTAGTTGTATGTAAAATTTACAGAGCATTGTTGCTTTATCCAATACATAAGAAGAATATGTAGTAGCTTCACATGCTTGCAAAGAGGCAATTTGGTTGAAATGTTTGTTTGGTGAGTTCAGAAGGATGCAGGAAAAAGTAAAGTTACTTTGTGATAGTCAAAGTGCTATTCACTTGGCTAAGAATCCAACCTACCACAGTAAAACAAATCATATACCTATCAAGTACCATTTTGTAAGACATGTCGTTGATGAACGTGGAGTCTCTCTAGAGAAAATTCATACAAAAGAGAACTAGGCAGACATGTTCACAAAACCAGTATTGTTAGAGAAGCTACATTGGTGCTTGGATTCTCTTGTCTTATAGAAAAGAAGATGAACAAAAGAAGGAGCAAGGTATCATGTTAATTGTTCTCAAGATGGATATTGTTAAATGATGACAACAAACTTTTAATATTAGAATTTTAGATCCTATTATTTTGAATTGGTTTTATTTAAATGAGACCAAGGATAGGAGCGCATTAATTTTTAGTTTCCCCTGTAAATGTATTTATGTAAGACCGTAGAGAAAGACATGAGTGAGAGAGATGTGTGAGTGAGGTGAGTGAGTGAGTTGATGTAATCTCCTTGATTTCAATAATAAGACAACCGAAATCTCTTCTTAGTGGATGTAGCCCAACATTTGGGTGAACCACGTAAAATCTATGTGTTTATCACTTGTGTGATTGTGTTTTTCCATATTTTTAATTACAACATCCAAGAAGTAAAAGGTATCCATATAATTGGATGTGTGTGCTTCTATTGACGTGTGTTTTGTTAGGAATGTCAACGCACAAAGGAAAAACCTATGATCACTTGCAAAATGATGATGATATCAATGCATTGTGTCTTTCACCTCATTAACTATGAAATTGTGCCTTGCATGAGGAGTATGTTGATGATATCCCAATTGTCAAGTAGTCCACTACATTTGGACAACCCATTGTTCACGATGGTCAAGCCCGAAAAATAAATTTATGAGTTCAAAAAAGTTTGAGCAACAATTCTTTTCAATCCATAAAGCATTTATATCCTTTTCATAGATTAACAACCTTGGATTTTGATATCACGAATCCAATCTAAAAGGAAATGACCAGGACTTCATGATGACCCTGAAAACTTACCTGAATGTTTCATGATGACACTAACAACTTACCTAAATGTATGGTTATGGTATGTCATTAGTCATGTGAATTACTACCTATATGACACGTACAAATCCTTGTGTCATATTTATAGCTTAATTTGTCTTCCTGCATTCAACATCGAAAATGATATCCAGAAGAAGATTTATTTATTGAAACACGGGATGAGGCTACAAGACCAACATATTTTCCAGTGACAAAGGTAGCACTTAACTCCGTACCAGTAGAAGCAACATATCTATAGCATGAGGACTATTTTTCCTTCTCTTTTCTCCTAAACCATAACACACCCTTTATACTAGAATTCCCCCAAAGAAATGAAAGTTGAGGGAACGATAAATAGAAGGAATTTTTCCATCTTCCTCACCTAAATGAATGAATGAAATAAGTAGTTGTTGTCTTCGACTCAATATCATTGAGTGTCCATTAGCAAGGTAACTCCCAACTTGAAGTTGTCTAGAAGTTGTCTAACTCTCGACCCAATTTCCCCATAAAATATCAATGTTGAGGGCACTTTAGATAGAAGGAATTGTTCTATCTCCCTCACCTAAATGAATGAACGAACTAAGTGGTTGTTGTCTTAGAATTAATATTGTTGAGTGGCCATTAGCAAGGTCACTCCTGACTTGAGGCTGTCTGACTGTTGACCTAATTTTTCCATATAAGATCAAAGCTAAGGGAATGATAGATCGAAGGAATTATTTTATCTCCCTTACCTATATGAATGAACTAAGTGGTTTTGTCTTGGAATGAATATCACTGAGTGGCCATTAGCAGGGTCACTCCTGACTTGAAGTTGTCTGACTCTTGATCCACCTCTCTGCACACCAGTGATTGTCTGGATGATTTTTGATGCATGATAGAATCATAGATACCATATTTACCTACATTTTATATTCAAACCAAAGTCTCTGCAAAATTTTCAAACCAAAGTCTCTGCACAATTGGCACAATTGGTAAAGACTTTCTACCTGCTCCACTTGTTAAACTTAAATTATATAAGGATAACTTACATTGAAAATTCGTATACTATATGATGAGTACAACATTAAATTCAATCTAGATCTAGTGTGTTTTGGGTGGAAAGTGCCCGAGGCTGTTGTCAATATATTAATGCCATTTTTTTCTTATTTGGGCACAAATATATCTTAGGGATATACAAAGCGAATGATTTTCGTGCAAGAGTCTATTTTTGGGGGGGTATACATCATCCAAATGCAATTAATTACGTTGATGATTTATTATTGGCATTTTCAAAATTCTTATCATGGGTTACTAAATGAATGTTTAAAATTAGATATTTTATGATTAAATTCCAAGAGAATTGCAGATTAGTAGAGTACATCACTTACTTAATCAAGGGACCTATATTTTGTATTAGATTTCTTTTCATATTTCTATTCACTAAATCATAAATAAATTAATCTTGAAATTAATCTCGAATCTACAACGTGTAAACAACTCTACGCAAAACAGTTACAAAAACTTTGCAGTGAAAATCTTCATCCCTGAACCCTCAAAATACTGTGTGCTGTGATAAAACACATAATGAAATAATTTCTTCATATTGTGCTAATATTTAACATATAAACTCACGAAAAACAATAGAAGCTTAGAAATACACGTGAATTTGTCAACAAACAAAATACTTGATATATGATAAAACTTCAACACTGTGTGCTAATATCGAATACAATAACTGAGATGAGCTTATTCTCCAATGAATTCTAAAAAAAAATTGAAACTTACAAAACACACACATAGCTTGTGCTCTTGGACTTCTTCAACCACATTTAGCTGTGACCATTCTCTTTGTTCTATGTATTATCAACTACTTAGTGACTCAGACTTATATAGATAATGAATGAGACTTCCTGTAGAAGTAAAAACTAACTCAAGCAAGTAATACAACAATTAATTCTACTAACTTCAATCTACTTAACATAACTCAAGAAATATAAATATAGACTTAATAAATAACTCCCCTTCTTGTCAAATGACAAAAAAGAGTTTGAGTAAACGTAGAGCTCACGAACTAGAAAACTTGTAGACTAATTGACTGAATGATGAATGGTGACTGATTCAGAAGAGACGTGAAGCTCATTGATTTGTAATTAATATTTCCAACACTTCCCCTTAATTAGAAGTAGGTGAGTATTTATGAGTTACAAAATTTACATCAAAAAATTTAAATTGACATGAATTGTCATTCATCTGCTACTGTGTCGACTCATAGACAAACGTGTCATTTTTAAAATGCATCCCTTGGCAAATCTTTTTTGAAAATATCTGCAACTTGTTCTTTAGACTTGCAAAATTCTAAACAAAATTCTTTGTTATTCACGGATTCTCTGACAAAATGATACCTTGTATCAATGTACTTTGTTTTCTCGTGAAACACATGTTTCTTTGATAACATTATGGCTGAATTATTGTCACAAAATGGTTCATGTTGTTCCGACAACAAATCTTTTAACATTCTTCTCATCCAAAATGCTTGACAAGATGCTCTTGTAGCTGCGACGTATTCAACTTCTGTTGAATAAAGAGTCACAATGGGTTTATTCCTTGATTCCCATGAAAATATACATGTTCCAAAATGAAATGTGTACCGAGAGGTAATTTTCCACTCATCTACGCTACCTCCATCATCATTGTCATTATATCCAATAAGTCTGAAATTTTTTGAAGTAGAATACATAATGCCAAAATATTTTGTTCCATTCACATATCTCGAAATTCTTTTTCCTACATTCCAATGTGATTCTTTTGGAGTTTCCATTAACCTTGAAATTATGGTCACTCCATACATCATACTAGGCCTTGCTACTATTAAATTCATAAGACTTCCTACCAATATTTTAAACAGTGTGGGATCCACCTTGAATTCTTCATCTTCTTTTATTAATTTCAATCTTGTTATGACAGGTGTTGGGGATTCTTTTGAATTTATCTTATTGAATCTTTTCATAATTTCATGTGCATACTTAGTTGTTAGATAAATATACCATATTTGGACTAGTGAACTTCAGTAGCTAGAAAATATCTCATAAGCCCCAAATTAGTCATTTCAAATTCATCTTTCATGATTGACGTAAATTCTTCTATGCCAAAATCACCTGTAAAAATCAAATCATTTACATATAAACAAACATTCGACATATTACCTCGCTGATTTGATTTGATGTATTGTGTTGGATCACATTCACTTCTCTGAAATCCATTCTGTGTGAGGTAGGAACCTATGCGACTGTACCAAGCTTTGGGGGCTTGCTTTAATCCATACAATGCTTTCTTTAATCTGTACACTTTTTTTTTCTTTTCTTGGAATTTCATAGCCTTGTGGTTGTTCCACATACAATTCTTCTTCTAAATGTCCATTAAAAAATGTTGACTTTACATGCATTTTATAAACATGCCATTTGTTCTGCACGACAATGGCTAACACAGATCTGACTATGTCCATGCATGCAACTGGTGCAAATGTTTCAATGAAGTCAATTCTAGGTTGTTGTGTAAAACCTTTTGCAGATAGTCTTACCTTGTGCTTATGCACATTTACTTCTACATATTTCTTGGTTTTATAAATCCACTTGACACTTATCAAATCCTTGTCTTTAGGTACATCTACCAACTTCCATGTTTGATTCTTTTCTATGCTTTTAGTTTCTTCATCCATGGCTTGTGCCCATACATCATCTTTGACAACTTCTTCAAATGTTCACGGATCATCTATTTGTGAAAACAGAGAAAAAAATGAAAATGAATTTGGTGTGTCATCATTATAGATGTCGTGCAGTCTTCTTGTCTTTATTGGTAACAAACTTGCTAATGTTTGATTTGGAGATCTAGAACTACTTGGACAGATTGTTGGATTTTGTTGTGCTCTAGGAGTGGACTGCACACTTGTTGATCTCATTGAACTAGTTTGTTCTTGTATTTGTGTCATAGTTCTAAGAGTGGAGGTAAATTTGCACTGATTTATAACTGGTGTTTGAACCACTTCAACTTTTGTGCCATCATGTTCAATAACATCAATAATTCTGAATGTCTTTTCTATGCTTCCATCCCATGCTTCATTCTCCACAAATTGAACACCGTGATCGATTATGAATTTTCTTGCAACATGGTCATACACCTTGTATCCTTTTGTTTCTTAATAATACCCAAAAAATATACATTTATGTCCTTTGTTTTATAGCTTCTTTCTTGTCTCATCTGGAACATGTGCGTATGTGACACAACCAAAAACTTTTAAATGCGCCACACTATGCTTCATACTTATCCAGGATTCTTGAGAAATGTTGTTTCTCACACTCTTTGTCAGACATTTGTTCATGATGCACACTGCACTTGCTACTGCCTCATCACAATACTCATTTGACAAATGTTTATCTTCCAACATACTGTGCTACATTTCCATGATGGTTTGATTCTTTCTCTCCATAACACCATTCTATTGTGGTGTATACCACACAATGAATTACTTGTAGATTCCATGATCTTTACAAAAATTCTTAAATTCTCTTGATACATATCCACCTCCTTTGTCAGTGCTTAGAACCTTGATGTAATAACCACTTTGCTTCTCCACAAGTGATTTGAACTGCTGAAAACAACCAAATGCGTCAGATTTATGTTTTAGGAAATAAAGCCATGTATTTCTTGATAAATCATCAATGAATGTAAGAAAATATGTACATGCTCTTATAGATGGTGTTTGCATTGGTCCCCAAATATATGAATGTACTATTTATAGTGGATCTTTTTCTCTATATGACTTTCCAACTCAAAATGATTATTTATGATGCTTTCCAAGAATACAACCTTCAAATATTCTTTCTTGTTTTTCTATTAATGAAAAACCTTTTATCATATCCTTTGTGTGTAGCAACTTTAGACCTCCAAATTTTTAATGAAGAAATTTGAAATTCCATAGCTAAGAATCATCCTGCACTTCATATTGGAATGCTTCCTGCATCTCTTTTCTACTATCTCCTTTTTCCTTAACATTGTGTGCACTACATTTTCCTTGGAACTGCACACACTTTCTACTGTAAATGCACTGTAAGACTATGCATATTTTGCTTCATTGACAACTTGCATTGTTTTTCTTTTCTTGGATGGATTCAATGTCAAAGGAAACATTCTATTACTTGTCATATTAATTCTTGCAATAAGTTGGTTTCTTGGATATTTGTCCATAATCACACAGTGACTATCTTGCATATAGATTATGTATCATTTTTGTAACAATTGTCCTCTTCTCATCAAATTATGCTTTAGAACATAAACATAATATACACAAGGCATAAATTTTTGTTCTCCTTGTTTGGTTAAAATGTTAATATTGTCTTTTTCTAAGACAGTGACTTGGATATCTCTTCCAATTGTAACTTTAGTTTGGATTGACTTATCCAAACTAGAAAAAAAATCGAAGTTTCCTGTCATATGATTACTACAACATGGATCTTGATACCATGTGTCACAAGAAATTTCTTGAGCAACATTGGATTCAACTGGTGAGACTATAGGCATTGTTTCAGTGCGTTCCATAAACATAAGATTGGGGGGAGTATTTGTGCTATTTGACTGACCTTGACCTTTCTTGTTCTAAGTATATTGTCTCTTCCTGCACTCATATGCATAATGTTCATACTTTTTATAGTAATGACACACAATCTTTGATTTATCAAATTTAGGATTACTTGACTGACTTCTATTTTGACTTTGACCTCTTCCATGAGCATTTTCGGGACTGTTGTTGTGTCCACCTCTAAAAGAACTTCCTCCTCTTCTTCTAGATTTATCTCTCCCCCTTCCTCTTCCAATTCTTATAGATGACTACATGGAAAATGCATTCTCTAATAACATATTTGATCTATTTAGTATGTGTTCATGATTAATAAGGGAGGCTTGCAGTTCATCTAGAGTGAAGTGACTCGGGTCTTTACTCTCTTCCAGAGTCACAACAAGGGTATCAAATTTAGGAGGAAGACTCCTAAGTACATTCTCAACGACCTTTATATCCTCTATGGTTTTTCCATGATACTTAATATAATTTATCATGCCAATAACATGGGTGTAAAATGAATCTCTTGAATCTCTATCTTTCATTGATAGGGTTTCAAAATCTCTTCTAAGAATTTGTAGGTTTGAAGTCTTAACTTTGTCCATACCTTAATAAAAGGTTTTAATATGTACCATTTCTCTTTGGATTTCTTTGTTGATGCAACTCTTTGGAGTATGATCTCATGCATGGATTGATGCCTTTAAAATATTGCCTTTCCATCCTTATTCCTTTGATCTTTCAAACCATCCTTATGAGCTTGTGTGAGAGCATTATATGTTTCCTGATCTACTGGTTCCACATAACCACTTTTGTCTCTCTTCCATACATATTGACCCTGAAATACTTCCTTCATGGTCAAGGAACATAACTCATAATTCTTGACATTAAAAGTGGGAGGTTGCAGATTTGAAGTAGAAGCCATATTTCACCTTATGATAGAGTTGTTTCTCTTGAAACTTGCTTTGATAAAACTTTCTCTGACAACCTAATTTGATCAACCTTGCTCTTATATGAGATATCAGATCTACAATGTGTAGACAACTCTTCACAGTGCAGTTACAACAACTGCGCATTGAAAATCTTCATCGCTAAATCCTCTGGACTTTACCGTGCAGTGGCCATACTTCTCAAAATACTACACGCTATGATAAAAAAATTAATGAAATAATTCCTCCACACTGTAGTAATCTTTAACACATAAAATCACAAAATTCAACAGAAGCTCAAAAATACACACGAATTTGTCAACACAAAAAATACTTGATATATGATAAAAATTTGGCTCTGCGCGCTAATACCGAATAAAATAACTAAGGTGAGATTTTGCTGCAATTACTTTTGAATAAATTCTCCAACTTACAAAACACACACAGAGCTTGTGCTCTTAGACTTCTTCGACTACCTTCAGTTACTGATGCCCTTCACATTTATGTTTTAGGAAATAAACCTATGTCTTTCTTGATAAATCATCAATGAATGTAATAAAATATGTGCTTCCTCCTATAGATGGTGTTTGCATTGGTCCACAAATATTTGAATGTACTATTTTTAGTGGATCTTTTTCTCTATATGACTTGCCAACTCGAAATGATTCTCCATGCTTCTTTATGAGAATACAACATTCACATATTCTTTCTTGTTTTTCTATTAATGACAAACCTTTTACCATATCCTTTGTGTGTATTAGCTTCAAACCTCCAAAGTTCAAATGACCAAATCTGAAATGCCATAGCCAAGAATCATCATGGACTTCATACTGAAATGCTTTATGCATCTTTGTGCTACTATCTCATTTTTCCTTAAGACTGTGTGCACTAGTTTTTCCTTCCTTGAAACTTTGCACACTTTCTGCTATAAATGAAGTGTAAGACTACATATCTTTTTCTTCATTGACAACTTGCATTGTTTTTCTTTTCTTGGCTGGCTTCAATGTCAATGGAAACATTATGTTACTTTTCATTTCAATTCTTGCAATAAGCCGATTGCTTGGATATTTACCCATAATCATACAATGATTATCTTCCATATAGATTACATATCCTTTATCTAACAATTGTCATGTGCTGATCAAATTATGCTTCACACCAGAAACATAATATACATGAAGCACAAGCTTTTGTTATCTTTGTTTGGTTAAAATGTTAATATTGCCTTTTTCTAGGACAATGACTTGGATATATTTTCCAAATGTAACTTTAGTTTGGAATGACTTATCCAAACTAGAAAACAACTCTAAGTTTCAGGTCATGTGATTACTATAGCCTAGATCTAGATACCATGTGTCACAAGAAATTTCTTGAGCAACATTGCATTGAACTCGTGAGACTATAGGCATTATTTCAACGCGCCCCATAAACATAGGATTGGAGGGAGTATTTGTGATACTCGATTGATCTTGACCTTGCTTGTTCTGATTATATTGTCTCTTCTTGCACTCATATGCATACTGTCCATACTTTTTACAGTAATGGCACTGAATCTTTGATTTATCAAATTTATGATTACTTGAATGACTGCTATTTTGACTTTGACCTCTTCCACCAATATTTCGGGGATTTTTTTTGTTTCCACCTCTAAAAAAGCATCTTCCTATTTCTCTAGAGTTGTCTCTCCCCCTTCCTCTCCCACAACTTATAGATAACTACATGGAAAATGCATTCTGTAATAACATATTTGATCTATTTCGTATGTGTTCATGATTAATAAGGGAGGCTTGCAGTTCATCTAGATTGTACTGACTTAGTTCTTTACTCTCTTCCAGAGTCACAACAAGGGTATCAAATTTAGGAGGAAGTCAGCTAAGTACCTTCTCAACAACCTTTCTATCCTCTATGGTTTCTCCATGAGACTTAATCTGATTTATCAGGCCAATAACATGGGTGTAAAATGAATCTACTGAATTTGTATCTTTCATTGATCGAGTTTCAAAATCTCTTCTAATAATTCATAGTTTTGAAGTATTAACTTTGTCCATACCTTGATAAGATGTTTTTAATATGTCCCATGCCTCCTTGTCTTGCTTTGTTGATGCAACTCTTGAGAGTATTCTCTCATGGATGGCTTGATGTCCTTAAAACATCGTTTTTCCATCCTTCTTCCTTTGATCTTTCAAACCATCATTCTCAGCTTGTGTGAGAGCATTATATCTTTCCTAATCTTCTAGTTCCACATAGCCATTCTCAACTATCTCCCATACATATTGACCCTTAAATAGTTCCTTCATGGTCAATGACCATAACTCATAATTCTGTCCTATAAAAGTGGGAGGTTCTAGATTTGAAGTAGAAGCTGTATTTCACCTTATGACAGAGTTGTTGCTCTTGAAACTTACTTTGATAAACCTTTCTCAGATCAACCTACTCTAATCAACCTCGCTCTGATACGAGATCTTAGATCTACAATGTGCACACAACTTTGCACAATGCAGTTACTACAACTACGCAGTGAAAATATTTGCAACTAAATCCTCGGGACTTTATCGCGTAGTGGCGAGACTGTTCAAAATACTGTGCGCTGTGATAAAATGCTTAATGAAATAATTTCTTCACAATGTGCTAATCTTTAACACATAAACTCACAAAACAAAGCATAAGCTAAAAAATATACAAGAACTTGTCAACACACAAAATACTTAGATATGATAAAAAATTGGCATTGTGCATTAATACCGAATACAATAACTAAGATGATCTTCTGCTCCAACTACTTCTGAACAACTTCTGCAACTTACAAAACACACAGAGCTTGTACTCTCCTACTTCTTTGACTATCTTCAGTTGTTGTTGTTGTTGTTTCTCTTCCTATCGACTATTCTCTCTATTATGTGTATTATCGACTACTTACTGACTAAGACTTATATCGATAATGACTGAGACTTCCTTTACAAATTTGAATTACTTCTATATACTTAACAAAGCTCGAGAAAGATGATTATCGACTCAATAAATAACTTTCTTGCTTGTTGACTAAACTGAATTTAGGTAAACTTAGATCTCACCTACTTGTTGTGGAATGTCAACATCCTTTATATCAATAAGTATGTATTATGGATTGGAATTTTACACAATTAGAACCTAAAAAGTAGTGAATAACACAATAGTATAGAAAATTTTCAATCATAAATATAGAAAGATTTTATTTTTATAATTGTGATTTGAAAAAACAATTATTATTCTAATTTTTAATTTTAATTTTTTCAAATAATTTATAAAAAAATACTTTGAAATTTAAGATTTAAGAAAGATTTAAGAAATGATGACTAATTTGAACTTAGAATTTAGGTAAGTATGATTTTAAAAAGTCTATGGCAATCAATCTTCTTAGAACAATTGAAATATGATCCACGTAGAGGTTATTATCAAAGCTACGAAGACATAGTTTAAATTTATTTATTTTTAAATGCTTTAATACTTAAATTTAGTTTAAACAAAATCTAAATTTAAAAAAGTCTAATTTTTTTTAAAAATAAATGTTACTCGTATATGAAGTATACACTATCATCTATGATATTACATAGACTAGTACAGTCACATTAAGGTGTTGTATATATGACCATCGGCCATATCAATCACTTATATAATAAATATGAAAAATTAAAATTAGGCTTAAGATTAATATTAGTATGTTAAATTAGGCTTAAAGTTAGGATTTAATCACTTATATAATACATATGTAAAATTAAAATTAGGTTTCAAATAAATATTAATATTTTAAATTAGGATTAAAGTTAAGATTTTATATTAGATGAATAATTTTACAGTCTTTAATATAGGGTTAAAGTTAGGATTTCATATTAGGTGAATAATTTTACAAGGTTTAATATAGAGTTAAACTTAGGATTTCATAGGTGAATAGTTTTACAAGGTTTAATATGAATATATCAAATAGAGATCAAAATTAAGTACATTAAATATATGAAAGTGGAAACATATTAACTTTAAAACAATTTTACGGAAAGCAAACATAAATATTTATTAAATTTTTTTTTTTAAGACAAGTAAAATTTAAAATCTTCTTTTATTTAAATATAAAAACATAACCAAAAATGTGTTTATTAATCGTAAATATATAATAAAAAAATCTAAATAAACACAAAAAAATATGTTTATTAATAATAAATATATAATAAAAAATAAATAAACATAATAAGTTTAATAATTTTCAAGAATTTACTATTAAAATTGTTATCCGTCACGTTGATGCTTTCTCTCAAAGAGAAAAGAATGTTTTAATGGTAATACATTGTTATGGGAAGGATATGGAAAGCAAACATAAATATTTATTAAAAAAATAAATTTAAAAGAAAAGTAAATTTAAAATCTTTTTTTTTTTTAAATATAAAAATATAATCAAAAACAAATTTATTAATAATAAATATATAATAAAAAAAATTAAATAAACATAATAAGTTTAATAATTTTTAGGAATTTCTTCGGATGTGGTGCCACGTGGTGTAGGACAGGCACATGGAGATGCGTTAAGAGAGGTCATTAATGGTGGACAACCACCCTCATATCCCTGCTAGTTATGAGGGGCCTCACTTTAGTCGGTCTCCATCTTTTGACGGGGCCTCTCACACGCGAGAACAGTTTGGCCTGCCAGAGCATTAAGCCCTCGGCCTTAATGGCTACAACCACCATTTATGCTCCTATCAACCTTCTTAGCAGCCTTAGGATGCATTTGCAGCTCACAGAGCTGAGGAAGAATAGGCGCGCAGGGGAAGTCCTAGCTCTCATCCTCATTTTCATCATGCCGCGAGCTAGAGGAAGACCCCGCAGAGGAGCAGGGTGGTACGCGACCGACTCTCAACGGAAAAGGCACAAACTATTCGAGTGAGCTCTGGTTCTTGCTAAGAGGAAGAGACCCAGGGAGGCCACAACAGTAGACTCATCCCCTAGAACTTATGTCAAGGAAATTCCATTGATGGAACTCCCCCATGACTTCTCTGAGAGTCGAATGTTTACGGTTGTAGACAATTGGAACCCCCCGGCGTGCATTGGAGCAGAAGCAACACCTCTCCGCCCACGAGCGGCACATGGTCCTAGCGACGCTCCCAATGAGAAATTCACCACCTGCTTGGTGGAGGAAGAGTTGCCGGAAGGCAACAATGAATTGCAGTCGCAGAGAATGCACACCAGGAGATGAATGCTAAGCAAAAGTCACCACCCCCGCCACCACTTCTTCACTCGGAGCACCTGAACTTGATCTTCGAGGTCCGCAGCATGGTGGACGACCAAATCTTCAGGGTTTTCCGCGTTAGCCAACGCTTGGACATGCTGTATGAAGCTTACTCCAGTGCCACCCCACGACGACAATGCCTCACCTACGCTCAGATCTATGCCATTCCTGTCAGTAGCGGAAAGGAGACAGATGACCGCAAGGACACCGGTTAATAAGTTCTTCTATTCAACATTGTCTCAAACTCTCTCTCTTTTTTATGTTTATCAGAGTTGTAGCTCATTTAGTTAATAGCCCTGTTAGCGTTAGCATAGACCTTATTAAACTGCTGCTGAAACTGGTTATGCACCTTGGTTTCCTTCGGGCAGGGTGGCGAAACGAGATTTTGAATTTGCATGCTATTTTGGACAGGCCAACTGTCTTGGTTTCCTTCACAGCTGGCACCTCCATGTCATGGTGTATTTTTGAAGTTTTAATATAATAGGATTTGTTTTTTACTTATTTTTTTATTTTTTTTAGAAATTTATTGTAATAAGTAAGGTTGATGCTTTTTCTTTGTTTTAATGGTAATACATTGTTATTGAAAAAATGATGTTAATCTTGACTTTCTCCTAAAAAAAACTAGGGACCAGATTTGGAATAGTTCCATGGACTATGACACTACCATACATTAAGATAATGTTTATAATGAGTAATATGAAATCAATATATGTATATAGGAATAGGGTTTATCAATAAATTTGAATAAAAAAACAATTAAAATAAAAACAACAAAAATAATTAAATATTGAAAATTTAAAGATCTTAGCAATAGATACAAAATTTAAATGAAAATGAAAACCAAGATAATAAGAATCAGTTATATGGTGTAAGATAGATCTGGGATCCTACGGACTTTACAAAAGGATATCTTGTAATCTAACCCAGTAGTGCGAGTGGTCTTTCATAAATGCCAAAACAACAACGTATTTGCATGATTGAACATGTCAATCTATCAGAAATTGTAATTAAATTTTTAATAGCAATCAAATTTATACACAATCAAATATCATTACGGTGAAAGGTTGGAAATTCAAACCACAAGTGGTGAAAAAAATGTGCCGTAGACTCTACTAAGGTTCAAGTTCCCTGTAGCGCCCATGCTATCCTATTCTAACTGATTAAAAAAAATGGACGCAATGGCTAGTAAATAACCCCACAAGAGAGATGAAGAGGGAATTAAAGAACCCTACATAGTAAAGCAGCAGTGACCCATAGAGTGCCGGCACTCAAGAACCCGACTGAGTTAAAAAACCCACTAACAGAAGTAAAAATGAAAGGCCATCCTGCAAAACGGTACCTGTTATTTTCAAAGAAATAGGTGTAGTGGGAGATATTGTGGTCCTTTAGGTTAAAGGTTGTAGCTGAGGAGGTGTAATTATTTTAATTAATATTAATGATGTTATGTAATAATTAACGACTATTTCATTTTTATTTAATCATATCCATGTAGAGTATTTAAAATTAAAAATTTATTTAATTTAATTAATAATGAAAATAGTGTTTTTAATTCCCATGGAAAAACTCCATTTTATCCTTTTATTAAACTATTTTAAAATAATAAATTAATATTATTGGAAAAAATTTATAATTATTTAATTTAACTATATCTAACATATATAAGCCTATGATGTAATAATGAAAATAGTGTTTTTATTTTTCATGGAGAAACTCCATTTTATCCTTTTTACTAAACTATTTTGAAATAGTAAAGTAATATGTTAATGTTATGGTGAAAATTTTATAATTATAGATGTAGCTATAATTATTCCTATTAATTTAACAACAACTTTCTAAATTTGAGTAGTATTTTAAAAAGAGAAAATCTTAACCAAATAATTGACATTTTATATCTATTCCAATTGACATTTGTTAAGAGTTATGCTCTTTGAAATATTTAGTATCTGTTTTTCCTTTACATAGTTATTAATAATAAAAATAATTGTCAGAAAAAAATAATGCAATCATTGTGAGTCTTCTCATTTATAAAAGATCATTTTAAATCATTGTAATCATGTTAAGTGGATTTTAGTGTTAATGAAAGATTAATTATTTTTTTTTTGTAAATAAGAAGGAGGATTATATTAAGTTCTTGCTATAACTGCAGTAGAGTATCAAAATACAAAATACAAACATGTTCGGAATGCATTTGCTGGACTGCTCCAACAGAGGGGAAACCAGTCCATCCTTCCCATCCAGTTTAGAAGCCAAAAGAGGCATAAACTAAAGCCAAATAATCCATGTTCAAACTGACCACCAGCTAAGACAAGGAGACTAATTAGGACTAAAAAAAACATGCAATGGATCTAAACACCTGGCAATGAGTCTGGCCACATGGGAGGAAGGTCCCCTGGCCAAGGCTCTTCTTCAATGTACGTTGGCTCGTCTGCCCACAGTTTTTCCTTTGCCTCACCGCGCGCGGTTCCTTGCTCTTGGCTTCCATGCTCATCCTTCGCCGGTTCCCTGTTGACTAGTCGCTCAGCCTTGCTCGGTCCTTCATCTGTAGCAGCAGCAGATGCCTCCCTTGGCGTTTTGTCGACCGGGTTCGAGGCAAGAGCCTCTTGCATGGAGGAGAGAAGTTGGAGGCACCTCGCCACCTTTTCATCTACGGCTTGAAGGCGATAGTTAAGATTAGCCACCTCCTGTTTGAGCTCAAAGACCAGGTCGTGCATGATGAGCAGACGGTCGCTGAAATGCATCGTGTCGAAAGAGCAAGTGGAGTGTGGTGCATTGCGCTTGGGGACGTCATGAGGAGGAGGTTAGCCTCTTGAGCTAGGGATTGGAGCGGGGGGATGGAAGATCACCAGGGGATCGAGTAGATGGCGTGAGAGGGAAATTGGCGAACGAGGGATTGTATCCATGGAAACGACCAGCGGATCTTGCTGAATAACAACTAAAGTTTCCAACTGAGACTGAGGAGAGGAACAGACGGAGGGCGAGGCAGGAGGTGTGACCGAGGGTCGACGGGGCTTCCAGGGAGAGCCCCTTCTAGGCCGTCCCCTTGGGCGCGAAATTATATGCTCAGTGCAGGTGATAAGGCCGGCTAAAAGAATCCAGTTCAGGAGAGGACCAGTAATGCTATCTATCCAGAGAAGATGAGCAGAGTCTGGTCTGCGTAGCGACGAGAGGGACCCTGTGGGCATTGGACGAGGACAAACAACATTCAGAGTGAGTCGAGCCATTCTAAAATCACTTGGAAGGGAGGGCCTGCATGAATGCGGCATAAATGCCCCCTCAAGTCTCCGTAACCCGCATTTAAATGCCATGGAGGGTGGCGGCCTGTGACACGGGCCCATCACGTGCCTCCACGCCGTGATGGCTTGTGCCAGCCCCTCCTTCTTGCCACGATAGGCGCACTAACACCCCATCTTGGGAATGAAAGATTAATTTTAATGTGAATAAAAAAAGTGAATTAATTTATTTTAGAGGTTAAGTAATAGAAATTGAAATAAATAAGAATTTACAATTTGTCTTATATATATTAAAAAATCCACATTTAATAATATATATTATTATAAAATGCTTGATTTGAGAAGGTATAATATACCTGAGAATATATACCACTAAATGCATGAAATGCCACTTCTTTCTATATATCTTTAGTCTAATGTTGCACCTATAATATCTAAATTAAAGTATCAATAAATTAATATATAATGTATTATCTTAAATTATTAAATAATAATGTATTAATTAATTAATGTTATTAATAGAATATATTAATTAAATATTAATACAATATTATTATTAAAATAGAAATACATTAATAATATATTACAATAATACATTAATAAATTATTCATACATTAAAATTTATTAAAATATTAAAATATACATTAAAGTATTACATTATATTACATTAGAGTATTAATACAAGAATAAAATATTTATACAATAATCAATTAATACATCAACATGTAATATGTAATAATACATAGACACATTAATACATTATAATAATGTATTATCTAGTAATTATAATTTTTAAATAGATTATAATTAATATATTTATATATTATTAATTAATACTTTAATGTATTAATAAAGTAACACATTAATAAAGTAACTATACATCAAAATATAATATGTAATAATACATAGGCACATTAATACATTATCATAATGTATTCTCTCGTAATATATTAAATATATTATAATTAATATATTTATACATTATTAATTAATATGTTTATTTATTAATCAAGTATTTATACATTATTAAATAATACATTAATAGAGTATTAATAAAATAATAAACTAATACTTAAATAATATATTATTAATGTATAATAAAAATCCATGGTATGGTTAAGAGTGATAGCCTATGCTTGAACATGAGTATGGTTAACTATGGGAAAGTCTGAGTCCATGATTCACCATAATTGTGAGTATGATTGACCATTAGACTAGTTGACTATGGTTGACTCTAATCATAGTTGATGTGGTAGACTATGTTTGACCATGACCATAGTTAATTGAAATTGATGATGACTATTCCAATGACTATGGATGATCATGAATATGGTTGACCATGACCTTATCCATGGCTATGGATAACCACATATGACCAT
>JZKD02S0414975.1:165162-214137 GCA_000966675.3 Picea glauca
TTTGATTAATAGAAATCGTGTATTACTGTATATCTGTGTTTATGGTTGCATCTATGATACATTTATGTTATATTATTGAATATCTACAATATCTCTGTGCATTTATTTATTATATCTCCGCTCTCATTTCGTGCCGAAAATAATCCGGATCATATATGTACAGTTTCGCAAATGAAAATACAGTTTCGCAAATGAATTCAGTTTCACAAACAATATATATAGGTATAGTTTCGCAAGCCAACTGAAAGAGCCCCTTGCGCTTATTTCTTTTCCTGAATTCTTCTGCCATTTCTTTTTGCTTATCTCTAGAAGGGCTTCCCCTTCAATTTTTGTCTCTTGGAGCATGAGGATGTCTGTTGGTTCCGCTTTCATTAGGTCCTTGACCGCTTCAATTTTTGACGGGTTCCCCAAATCTCTGCAGTTCCAAGAGACAATTCTCATTAGTTACTATTGGGGGTGGTTGGGCCTCCTCCTTTTGGGGGCCTTGTCCTTGTGTTTCTACCAATTGACATTTCTATAGTAGGTTGACTTCCTTGGGTCTTTTGTCTTTCTCCTTCTTCCTCCCTTGCTTCTCTGCGAGACTTTCTTCCTGCTCTTTTGGTAGGCCTTTCTAGGATCTCATCCTCCGAGGAGCTTGGTAATTCTAGTACTCTCTTTTTGGCTATGTCAGCGTATGAGGGAGAGGAGGCTACTTCCGGGGTTCCCACCATTTTCCCTTGTTCCTCTGTGCCTTTCCCGTTTGGGGAGAGTTTCAATTGTTCACTGCTATCCATATTTGCTTCTAATTCTTCTATGGCCTTGTTGGGCTATGCATTTTGAGATCTTGATATCGAAATGGGTGTAACATCCCGCTCTGGCGCACTTACCAAACTTATTCTTTGAGGACACTTGCTCGCAAGTGATCTGGGTTTTTATGATGATAAAACTTTTTCCTCCATTATGATGTGTTAATTTATATGACATGATGTTTTACTACCTTGATGTAGATAGGTGCTGCTGACTCAGTTTCATTGAGTGTGCAGGGTTTCAGACCTTGAGGATGTAGAGGCATTGGTGGAACTCCCTTGGACTCTGGATTGACTCAGGGAGTGGGCTATTTGAGTTGTTTCATTTACGATGATATTGTTTCACTTTGATGATATGCTATTGATCTTATGATATGTTGTTGACATGATCTGACATGATGGTTGATGATGCAGGCTGACGATAGCTTGCCAACCAGACTCACATATGGAGTAAAGGGGCCACACATGAGTTCTAGAGAGATTGAGGGAGATGTGTGACAACAGCCCTGCCACAGCCTATTAGCACTCCCACCGTGGATCGAATTGTAGGTTAACGATTACCTAGTTCGAGAGGATCCACGATGCCGTGAGGGAAGACTGCGACAGTCGCTCACGATGATTCTAAGGGGCATGCAATAAGGCGGGGGTCTTATTCCTTAGAGCCCTTAGTCTCCCACAAGTTCACCTGGCGGAGTGTTGACTCCAGGGGTTATAGATTCTACCAATCTATCAAGTCAGCGAGTGGCACCCTTGGAGCATGTGGTGCATCTTGAAGGGCACGTCACGCAAAGAATTTCAAGTCAGCGAGTGGCACCCTTGGAGCACGTGGTGCATCCTGAAGGGCACGTCGTGCAACGAAAGAAAACGAGGCGAGTGGCACCCTTGGAGCACGTAGTGAGTCCTGAAGGGAACGTCGCATGGAGATGATGAGGAGACAACTTAAATGACCCTAAAAACTTAACCCTGATAAAATTCTTAAAACTACTCCCCTGATTAAATTGTCGCCCTGTTCAAATCAACACCTAAATTAAAACATCTCTAAGTTAAATTGACAAGCCCTAAGAAAAGATTCTACAAAAATAAACCTAGGGCGTAAACTAAAACCCTCCTAGGTGTTAATTAAAGTCTTATTAAAAGTGAAGGGGATAAAGTAATGAGAGAATTAAGTTAAGTAAAATCCCATGGTCCTTAAATGAAAAAAAAAGGGGGGGGAATAAAAATTATTAAAGTGGGGGAGTATTAAAAGATAGGAATTTTTAAATATATTGAAAAGATAAAAACTGCATTTATCTTTTGGGTTCAAAAAAAAAAATAACAAGAGAGAATTAAATAATAAAATTTAAGAAACTTAAGGAGTGATTTAAGGAATGATTAAGGAGTAAATTAAGGAATGATTAAGGAGTAAATTAAGGAGTAAATTAAGGAGTGATTAAGGAGTAAATTAAGGAGAATTTTAAGGAATGATTTTGAGGAAGTGAGGGGAATTGAGTCTTTTAAATATTAAAAAGGAATTAATTTTGGAGAATCATAGGGATGAGTGACACTTGGACAGCGGAGAACGTTTAGAGGGTTGTCATTAAAAATTAATTAATTAATAATTTATGATTTAGGTCAGTCTCAAAGTTCTATAAATGGAGGGGAAAGGAAGGAAGAAGGGGAGGGAACGGTTAGCGTAAGGTTACGCTACCGAGTTGTGGCTTGACGGATTGCTTGTGAGGAGTTGGGTTTGTCTCAGCTGTGTTGGAGTGGTAGCTCAGCTGTGGAGGCAAGCTGAGACACTAGTCTATCTCTGGTTCTTGTGTGGCCCCTTTGCAGCTCGGGGGGATAAGGGGGAAGGAGAGTACCCCTAGCGTTGGCTGGGAGGTACCAGTGAGTCTTCTGTGGTCGGCGAGCGGGAGTGGAAAGGAGAGCGGACGCGGCACGAAGCGTGGCACGTCTTCCGATGCAAGCGTAAGGCAACGGTATGATTTTAAGTGGGTAAATTAGATAGCATTTTATATTCGGCATTTTCGTATAGCAATGTTATTGTGATTAGGGTTAATGGCTATTTTATGATCTACTCGACGAGCTGACTGTATCGCTGCAACTTTTATTTAAGATTTCTTTCATAAGTTAGTACCATAGATGCGGTCTGTTCTGAGTTGTAGCATTACTTCCAAGTTTGAATGATCCTCTAGAATTAACTCTTCGGCTGCTATTACCTCTTCTGAGTTTTTATTGCCTCTACTCTACCTTCACCACTTTATCTTTTGCTCTGCCTCTAAACCCTCGAGTATTGACGCTGCAGTAGCTTGTCTGGACGCTCTCGGTTACCTAGAGTTATTCATGCCTGAATCACCCCGGGTAAATCCTGGATTGAGGTTGAAAGTGCCTCAACCACCTAGCCAGAAGAGTAATTGCAATTCCTGGTGGAATTTGCTCCTATCTACATTAATTCACTGGACAGTCAAGTAATCCAGTTCTGCGGGTTCAACCCAATTTAATTTATGTGGGCGAATCGGATTTTATTGGCGTGAATTATAATCCAATCGCCCTCCTATTATTGCCAGAACCGTGGCCTCCTCCCTGTCTCCGCGAAAATTTAAAACTTGTATCTGGTCCTCTGTATTTAAAATAATTAAAGATTTCAATCAGGTTATGCATGGTCGTCTCTCAGACATATTTTCATGCCAGGTTCTCGCTCTGAATTTCAGTCCTAGCTGGGCGAGGAATGAGACGTCTTGGGGCCACGTGCCTTTCCTCTTACGTAGTGATCTCTGGAACCTTCGCTAGCTGAAGAGTTACCATGGGCGCATTACTCCCCAAACCAGATGCCTACCTTGTCAGTGATCTTCTTCCTTGCTATCACGAATTGGATTTCAACTCAACGCTTTTCCTTTAAATCATCAATCCCCCATGGAATAGACGCGACTCGCTGTCAGTGAAGGAAATCTCTATTTTTCTTTTGCAGCGTGACTTCTTTAGAGTAAATTCATTCGTGGATTGAAGGATATAAGAGGAGTAAGGCACGTGTCCGCTGTGAACGACATGTTGGGTACGCATGGCTTCCGACGGAAGGCCGTGACGCCGACCAGGCTGTTAAACCGACCCTTATTTCATTGGCAACATAGATTTAGTCCCCAGTGTTTAATTGAGTTGTGATTCCCATCGAATTTGCTGACATCACCTCGAACGGATCAGTGAACAGTAGTTTTAAAAAGAAATTCTGGACAGTTAACCTCAAACCCCTTGCATGGAGCCAACAGACTTAGGTTTTCGTATTCTACAACTCCCAGTTTTTGTTTCAGTTAATCAACCAGATCCTTGTAACCGGTACTGTCCGCCACGTTGCCGATTTACCGAAGCACTCAATCCCTCTCGTATAGTTCCTTTAACTATTCATGAAATACGAATGAATACTGGCGTAAGGTAAGCATTAAGGAATGTTAATGAAATAATATTACATCCTATGGCAATTGTAACGTAAGGAATGTTATCGCAAGTGTTCTCACATTACGTTAATGATTGTATTTACATTATATTATAATGCTGAGTAATGTAATCGTGATAAACCATCCTCTGGTGGAATGAAATGAATGTTAACGTGTGGGATGGTTAGCGTAAATCTATGGGCATGATTGGGCTGTTTAAGTATTAATCATTAGCGTTAAGGCATTTCAATTTTACGAATCATTCAGTAGCCTAGTGGTTCATTTGTAGAGTCCTTTATTTAAAAAGTAATGAAACTATGGATAATGACAGATGAGACGAAATATGGGTATTGGGACAATGCCCTTTTAATTATCTTATTGGACGCATGGTCATTTCATTATTATATTGACACATGGTCAGGGTCATTGCTATTATACAATACCTTCCAATGATAATGACATATTTTTGTTTTAATATCTGATGCTATTGTATATGTGAGGACGTATGTAACATCATAACCATGGGTATATTTAATTATTGACCTTTTTGTAAATTTTAGTCCTTCCTAAAGAATTGTTATTTTATTATGATCAAATTAAATAGGGTTAATGCTACGTATTATCATATAAAATATGATGCCATCTTGTTAAGACCACACGTGATGTTAGTTATAGATATGGAGTTGTTTTCATATTTGACTTTAGGGATCGATAATTGGTTATGATGCTCATTTTGCCTTTTTCATGTTGATATGCTGAATGTGACATTTCAATATCCCTATATAGAGTTCCCTTCAATTTACTATTATTTAATATGTGTCACTTTAATATGGTAATGGTTATTTAATATGTGCCATTTTAATATGGTGATGGTTATTTAATATGGGTCATTTGTAATATGATAATGGTTATATTCTGTCATTGCTAACATTGATATATTCAATTATGCTGTTATTTAGGTGAAGTTATTTATATTAAATTGTGAGGGTGATATATGTCGATGTAAATTAAGGGTAATTTTTAGTGACGAACGTTCCATGAAAAACAATGGAATTGGACTTATCCTAACACGATTAAAAACTGGGGTTACTGATGAAAAAAATAAATAAAATTTGCACCTGTTACTAGAATGATTGTCATAACGAGGCGGCCCGTTACAATGGGATTAGAGGTACCATATTTTTGTTCTTTCCCTGATTGCTCGAGGTTTCTTTCCTTTGTTATTCTTTTACTTCTAGGTTCTGTTGTCCCTACTTTCTGCACTGTGATCCATTGTTCTGCTTTCGCATTCTCACTCTCTTCTATGTTCTTTTTTTTGCAGTGTCTTGTGAAATGGTTGTAGCCATGGAAGTGCCGACATTTGAAGGGTCTAACTCCTTTATATGTGTCCAATGTTCAGCAGTTAGTTTGATTGCCTATGGTAACCCTACTTCTAGATCAGCCTCCACACATATCTGTGCACATGAGTACTGGTCTTTTCACACTGCTTGGTCTATATACCTTCCAAGTGTATTGCTGATAGCATGTAGTGATTTTTGATTCTAGCAATGTAATGGGAGATGAGGTAGGCAGACCCAAACTGGAATGGCGGATGACACATCCTAGGTTGGACCGAAGTTAGGGGTCCATTTGTTCAAGTATAAGCCATGAGGTCCCATGAAGTATGGGTCATTTCTGAATATGAGGTTTTTGTCCTCAGAGCTTTCGAACACGAATACAAAAAATGCTTTCCCTACAAAGTGACTCTTGATTCCTTTTGAGATGAGGGACGTCTAGTTCCTCTGCACCCAAGCTTCAACGGATTTGGGAGAGGGCCAGATCCCAAAAAACTGCCCGATGAGCCCTCTATCTGCAAGATTGACTGTCGATCTGCATGTTTCTTATATTGGCAATTCCACGATTGGGATGCAGTTCAACTTCTTTACAAATTCCTGCTGTGTTGCGGACAACGATCTTTTGGAGGCTCTAGCAACAAGCTTCTTGAAATCTTTGAGTTCTAGCAAGGGGGATGAAGGAGTGGTGCCTCACTAGGATCCATGGATGAGAATATTATTGTGATAAGATGTTTGTTTTTAATAAACTATGGCTTGCTAAAACTTGCATCTAGTTAGAAGTTGCGGTGTCATGCTCATGTTTAATTTTTTTCATTTTTTTTTTAATGGAAACTAACACATCCAAAGAGTTTGCATGTGTGGAAATTAGCATATCCTAATAATTTTCATTTGTTGGGTAGGAAAGAGGTTTCCTATGCCACAAAATTAGTTTACAATCTTGTTAAAACTTCCATCGAGTTCTTGAGAAGATTGGGATAATCGATATTTTAGAGCTTGCAGAAGGTCATGACAATTAATATTTTGGAGAGATGAATGAATTCTTAACTTTTGGAATATTTGTAAAGACCTTGTCGTTACGACTACATGTGATATAAAAAACAACAACGAATCAACATACTAGTGCATCATGCAACTGGACGAAACATGCGATAATCAATAGATAGATAAAAACGACTACCTGCCCGACACAAACATGACAACGCCTACAAGCTAAAGGTAAACATCAACAAACCCGACACAACGGCTTCGAAGAACAGTAACTAAAAACCTTTAAGGCATGAAAAAAAAACTCATTATGGTGTTACAAAACCAAGTACCAACATCAATTACAATGAAAAATACACCCACATCCCGAAGCACAAGACTCCGTCCATGTTATCATTCACATCTATAGATCAGGGCACGCAATGGTCACCTCGTCAGGAATAATGTCGTCACACTACGATAGGATGACTGTAACCATGGTGAAACATAACATATCTAGACCTCAAACCCAAGCTAAATCTAACGCGCTAGGAGACATAATTAATTGTCAAAAATATAGAAGACTACCCAAGCACCCAATCGACAAGTCAACAAGATGCAAGGGAAACCTGACTACTAAACAATCATACATCACAATAAATTCTGAAACAATCCTACATCAACATGGTTAATGACGCCAAGGAATCTAATATTTAACCATTATACCTCACATTAATTCCCTGAATCCACACCAGTCATACATTCCTTAAACTAATCTTTTTTTACCATTTATGGAATAACTACTTGTTTGTTTTTTTTTCATTAAAAAGTGAACTACTATATGCAGTTAACATAATTCAATATTAATACTAGTGTAATGAGGAATGTAATGATGAATTACACCATGTTCGTATAGTAAGAAGTATATTATATTATAAGTACTAGTTATTCCATGGTGACGCTTGACTACATCAATCTGTACACATTAAAAATAATTATTATCAAACAAAAAGTTCATTAAAAATTACATCAATATAAAAATTGCTCTCTATTTAAAAATTAGTTTCTTTTAAATATATGCTATTGCTCTCTATTAAATGTATGATATCACTGTGTAGTAAATACATGTTATTACTGTCTATTAAATATACGATATGGTTGTCTATTAAATGTATGATATCACTTTCTAGTAACTACATAATATTGTTGAGTTAATATGATATCACTGTGTAAATATAAAATATGAAATATCAAAATTGATGTCTATAAAACTTACTATCTATAAAATATAAAAATTTGTTGTCTATAAAAATTATGTTTATTAAATATATGTTGTCAACAACAATAACGTTGTCTATTAGTATAAGATATCATAGACTTAAATATGAAATCATTATGTAAATATCAATAAGATCCATAACTATATGATATCGTTGTGTATGTATCATTGGGTAAAGAACATTTAGTGTCTACAATATTAAATCACTATCCATGTTATTGCTATCCATGATATTGAATCACTATTCATGATATTGCTATCCCTAATATTAAATCACTATCCATAATATTTTTGTTAGATAATTAAGATTTTATGTCATACAATCATTGTCATACAATAAATATGATTTTGCTATCCATGATACATGTATTGTTGTTAATACAATTGTTGTCATATAGTATATAAAATCGTTGTCTAATAATACATTTTTTGTCTAGTAATACTCATTATCAACAAAGTGAATATCATTGTCCATTATTGAAGCTATGTCTAACAATGATATCGTTGTCCAAATATATACAGATCGTTGTGCATCAATCATTATTACTAAAAAGGAAAATCATTGTCATACAGAGCATACAACACAACCATTACAAAAACAACAATTACAAAGTCACAAAAAACACAACCATTACACAGTCATAAACCACAACTATTGCATAGTCATAAAACACAACTATTACACAATCCCAAACACAACCATTACACATTCATAATGAAACTATAAATTCATTGTCATTCAATGTATAAACATTGTCTATTAATATTACTGTCATCGATATTATAAGCACCCGAGCAACAAGTAAAAACGATTTTGGGTAAAAAGGAATTGGTTAAAACGAATTTGGGTAAAAATGAATTCTTCAGACACTAATCCTTCAGAGATTAATCATTCAAAGGTTAATCATTCAACATTAATATCAGTAAAAACCCAGAGATGGTGATTCAAAACTCAGAGGTTTATCACTCACCAAAGCAGAGTTTTATCACTCCAAACTTAGGCAAAGAGTTATCAATCAAACACATGGATTTGTCATTCAAACTCAGAGGTTTATCATTCACAAATGCAGATTTTTGTTAATAAAATATGTAGGCAAAGATTAATTAGTTGATGTAGGGATTTGTCATTACAACTTAGAGGTTTATCTTTCACGAATGCAGAGTTTTGTCTATAAAAAACACATGCAAAGGTTAATCAGTAAACGCAGGGAATCAACACAACTCTGAGAATCAATAGAGAGAAACGAACGATGGTGAATTGGAGAGAATAAACACCTAGGAGAGAATTCCTTGTTGGACAGAGAATGATCCTACAATTATTATCCATGCACATGAAAGCAGAGCATTTAAATCTAAGTCTTTAAACAACTGAGTGAGAACCGTCAATTCGGCTCTTGGCCGACTTCTCAGGAACAGACTAATAACTTAAAGGATCACAGAACATAGGATAAGAACACAATATGCATCCAAAATTTTTCTGTGGAGAAGAAAATAATGAAATAAAAGCACAATCAAGGAATAAGGAAAACGTAGGCATGAGATACAATAACATAGGAAAGGTTTGAGTCTTGGGCTCATTCTCTCCACACACAAAGAGAAAACAACTCATAAATAAAGGATACAATCAATAACAAGGGTTCTTACTGAATAAATCAAGTGACAAGGGGATTACAAGTACCGTAGGAATGCATGTACAAGAAATCTCAAGACAATGAAATATTCAACTGAGTACAGAAAAATAAACATGTGTAAATTAAATTTCATTTCAAGTAACAACTTTAACATGCGTACCTTAGCTAAATGTGAATGCTCCCAGGTCATTGTCCCATGCGCACTCTATCTAGCTCTCACTTTCCAACTAATGTGACCTCACCGGTACCTCCCAACCAATGCTAGGGGTACTCTTCTTACACCTGAGCCCCCCGAGCCACAAAGGGGCCATGCACACAATACCCGAGAATGCACAAGGTCGAGCTACCACTCATTACCCAAGATGGGTATCCCAACTCCCACAAGATAAAGTTTAGTCAATATAAAATTTTAGTAGCGTAACGTTACGCAAGCCAAATTATGATCCGTACTCCTACTTCGCTATCTATTTTATAGAGTTTCCTAGTAATTAGTTTCTCAAAATTCTCATTAGATTCTTTTTTCATTAAATTAATTAGGAAAAACCTCCCCTGTACACATTTCACCCGATCTCCTAGTTGCACCAGAAAATCAATTTTATTAATTAAATAAATATTCCTATTTCCCTCACCCACCTAAAAGCATTCCTAAAAATACTCCTCGGTGTTCGAATATTCCCTTGCAATTCTTAAATGACTTATGCCTTACTTAATTCCTACTTGAGTTCATAAATAGAAAGTTCCCAAGACTATATTCCTTACTAAGTTAGACATTCAACTTTTTCTTTAAGTTCCCCTTTTTTTTAAGTTTCACGTTTTCTTTAAGTTTCATTTTCTTTTAAGTTTCCCCTTTTAATAACTAGGTTCAGAATTAGTTGTTTATATAAACAACTATTTACTCTTTTTATGAATTTAATCCTCCATTATAATTTCCCTTTTTCTTTATATATTTTAATAATTAAAGTTTGAATTTCTCTTATTAGTTATATAAGAACCTTTAGTGAATTGAAATTTTATAAAAATAATCTTAGTGAATTAAAGTTTTATAAAAGAACCTTAGTGAATTGAAATTTTCACTTTAATCCATTTATACATCTAATTAGTTGGTTTTTTTTTTGTTCTAAGGTTCTACTCATACCCAGGTTTTTAATTCAATATGCTTGGCGACAATTCTTAAGGGAAAAAATAGTCATTAAACTTTACTTATCACATCATTCATTTTAAGCCCGACTAGTTTTATTCACTTACTACTTAAAATCGTGATGTGCCCTTCAGGATACACTACCTGCTCCAAGGGTGCCACTCGCCTCTTTTCGTTTTCTTTGCACGACACTCCCTTCAAGATGCATTATGTGCTCGAATTGTGCCACTCTCCTTCTGACTGAATTTGGTAGATGTCAAACCACTTGAGTCAATACTTCTCTAAGTGATCTTGTGGGAGACTAAGGGCCTCTAAGGAATAAGGCCCCTTCCTTATTGTGTGCCCCTTAAAATTATCATGAGTGACTGTCACAGTCTTCCCTCATGACATCGTGGGTCTTATCGAACTAGGTTGATATTCCCAATAAGGTGATCTATAGGAGAAGGTGGAAGAATGAAAAACAGAGTCACCAGAAGGAAGCCATGAAGGAAGGCTCATTGGTTATTCTTCAAAAATTACCATAAAAATGAAATTGTCATGAATGTAAAATGAAAACTCTGAAAAGAAAACAACCAAGACACATAACTTCAGAAGAAAAGGTAAGAATGATTTATTTTAGTCCCGGTTCCCCTTATATACCAAGGGAACAATTTATTTTACATATATTTAATTCATCATCAAAAGGTGAAGAAGTGTTGCACCTAGGTGATTGACTTGTGTGCCCCAGGTGGGCATCCCCCTAGGTGGCCTCCTTGGCCTAATTCCTCCCTGTTTATATCTGGAAGCGTCCAAGATTCCACGAGAGTACACAATTTTTTTTTGTGTAATACATCAATTGTGATCCACTTTGCCTAAGCTGGAGTTTGGCCTTGGCAGGCTACCAGATATGAAGTGTAAGTTTGGTGTCTTGTAGAGTGACTTTGAGTGTCCAGTATAGTGTCTTTGGCCAATGGGAGTTGGAAATAAGGAATGTTGTCTACTAGATGAGTGATGGTGACTAGTTATTCCAAGAGGGAAGGCTCAAACAACTTTAAGTGATTTACATTATTGTGGATTCCCAGTTGTGGTAGCAGATCCAACCTATATGCATTTTCTTCAATCTTGTCGAGTATTGTATACGGACCATATCTGATTGGCAAAAGCTTGTGATGGTGACCTTTGAAGCACTTCTTATCCAAGTGTAACCAGAATTGATCCCTTGGTTGAAAGGAAATGAAGGTTCTTTGTTTTTCATGGCACTTCTTGGCATGATCTTAGGCCAATTTGAGTGTTGATGGTGCTGATGTGACTTCACTGTGGCGTTGTGCAATTTGTTGGAGAAATCGTTGAGCTGACAGTTGTTCCTGCTATTGATGGTAGGTACCTTGAGGAGCCCAAGTGAGTGGGAGATCGGTTGGAGATGTTGGTTGGAAGCCCAAGAAGACTTCAAAAGGTGAAAATGCTATAGAAGAATGTGTTGCCTTGTTGTAGCTATGCTGGAGAATGTGCAAGTAATTGTCCCATTATTTCTTGCGCCCAAAGTGAGTTTGGAGATCATGCACCAAGACTCTGTTGAAAACCTCTATTTGCCCATCCATTTGAGGATGGAATGCAGTAGAAAACTTGAGGTGGCACCCCAATAGCACCCATATGGTCTTCGAAAATGTACTGAGGAAGTGAGAATCTCTATCTGAGATGATACTGCTTGGGAGGCCAAAATGGGGCTAGACATGGCAAAAGTAGAGTTCTGTTGTTTGCGATGCTGTAGTAGTATTTTTTCATGGGATAAAAAGTGCCATTTTGTTGAAGTGGCATACCACTACCTAGATTGCATCATGCTTATTTTGGGTTGTTGGAATTCCACTAAGGAATTCCATTGATATTGACTCCCAAGGCCAAGAAGGAAGCGACAATGGTTGATACAACCCATGCTTCTAGTTGGATGGCTTGGATTGTGTGCATAAGGCACAAGCTATGATAAAATTTTCAACTTGAGGCTGCATGGAAGGCCAATGAAAATGGTGTTGCAGATGTTGGGCGGTATTTATGGTCCCGAAGTATCCCCCATAGGCTGAAGCATGCACCTCCCTCATGAGCAAGAGGCAATCTTCTTAGTGTGGAACGCATAGCAAATTCAACTTATATAGCCACCTATCACGAATAGTGTAGTCTAGGAAGGGGGTCTGATTGATCACTGTGGGGCTTTGAAAATCTTCCCAAATCTCTTGAAAGTCAGTGTCAGTAGCATATTGATATTTCCATGTGTCATAAGTAGCACAACGTACTTCTAGAATGTAAAGAATTGGAGTGGGAGGTCGACTTAGCAAATCAACCATTTTATTAGAAGTTCCTTTCTTATATATGATGACTAAGTGAAATTGTTGAATGTAGGAGGCCCATTTAAGGTGCCTTTGTTCCTGAGTCTTCGACTGAGAGTTGATGAAAATCAAAGGGTGGTGGTCGGCGTGAAGAATGGTTTCTTTACCCAACAAATAATGCCTCCATTGTTTGAGTGCTTTCACTAGACTATAAAATTCCTTTTCATAAGTACTATAATTCTTCTTTGCATCAGGCAGGGTTTCAGAGTGGTAAGCAATGGTGTGTCCTCCCAATTTAAGTACAACACCAATTTAAGTACAACACCAATTCTGTCTAGCAGATGTAAAACAGGGGATGAGTAGAGGGCATCTTTGAGGTGAGAAAAGTGAGTAGTTTCTTCTTTGGTTGAGATGAATGTAGAAGAAGTATTTGAGAGATGATGAGAAGGTTGAGCAAGATTTGAAAAAGGGGGAATGAAATTTCGATAGAAATTGATGTCACCCCAAAATCTTTTCAACTCCTTCTCTGAAGAAGGTAGAGGCCATTGTTTCAATGCTTGGATGTGGGTTGGATTTGGTTGAATACCCTCTGAGCTAACCACAAATCCGAGATAGGGAACTGAAGTTTGACCAAAATATGAATTATTCTCTTTGACTTGCAACTTCTGTTCTTGGATAATTTGGAGAACTTGTCAGACATGTTGCATGTGAGTGTCCCATGTCCGACTAAAGATGAGAATGTCATATAAGTATATGACCACAAATCAACCCAAATATTCTCTGAAGATGTCATTGATGAGCCTCGTGAAATTGGCTGGGGGCATTGGTGAGACCGAAAGACATGAATTTCCACTCAAAAAGACCAAATTTGGTCTTGAATGTTGTTTTCCAAACATCATCTGGGTTCATTCGAAGTTGATGGTAGCCGATTGTCAAATCCAATTTAGTAAACCACTTAGTTCCTTGGAGGGTGTTGAGTAGTTCCTCAACCTGGGGAAGGGGGTAGTGGTTTTTTATTGTGGCTTTTTTCAAGGCTTGGTAATAAGTGAAAAGGCACATTTCTGAGGTATCTCGCTTGGGGATGACAAAGGGGGCAGAAGCATAGGGAGAAGATGAAGGTTGAATGTGGCCAAAGTTGATGAGGTCGGTCAATTGTCTTTACATTTCCTCTGTTTCTGTTGGGTCCAATTGGTAAGTAGGGGCATTAGGTAAGGAATATCCAGGGATGATATGAATGGAATGGTTGATGTGGTGGGAGGGAGGAAAGTCCCTCTGGAGGTTGAAATACCTTTGCAAAATCGTGGAGGAGGGGAGTCATAGTTTTAGGAATAGGGTGCACGGTATTGTTTGGTGTTATTGGGCACACCAAACAGAGAGAGACACTTTGGTTTAAGTGTACATGTGGGAGTTTTTCTTTGGTAGAAGGGGGTTTGGGTTTTGCTGTAGTTAATATATAAGTGTGGCCTTCTTTGGTAGTTTTTTACTAGCGTGATTTGGCTAGGTAGATAGAATTTCTTTGGGTTTGGTATGGGATACTAAGTAGAAAATCCACACAATCCAAGGGGGGAGACATCACAGAGGACAATATATTTGAATTGGCCTATGACGAAAGTGACTAGAAAACACTTGGAAATTAGGGGTGAGGGCCATCCTTCTGGACCCATTCGAGTTAATATGGTTGCAGATGTGGAATAGTGACAAGATTAAGGTGGTTGAAAAGGTATTGAGATGCCAAATTCTTTTGGATTCCATTGTCTATAATCAGTAAAGCCAAGGCATTTTTGATTTGAAAATTATTGGCGAAGAGGGGTTGGGTGGATGCGTTCGAATATTCCTGGGTCATTAGAATCAATGGGGGATCTAATTCGATGTGATTGTCCAGTGAAACTTATTCAGTATATTATACTTGGGAAGGTGCAATGAGATCAGTGAGTAGAGTTTTGTTGGTTTTTAGATTTTGGAGGATTCGATAATCTGATGAATTGTGTGAAGTAGTTTTATGGAATGAGCACTAGGGTGTTCTTGTATTTGTATTAAGTGTGGGGTTTTGAGTCCGAGGAGGTGGAAAGGGGGATGAGGGATGGGAGATAGATGGTTCAGAGGTGGGGGAGTTGGTGTAAGGGAGGTACTGAGGAGTATGACCTCTAGGAGCGACTTTCCTTTCTATAGCCAAAGATATATGCATGTTTTATCTAATGTTGGATTTTCAAACAACTCTACTTCTCAACATAATTGAATTAATAAACCAGCCACAAATTTTAATATGAGTACCTCTTCCTTATCTGGAACATGAAGTAAGAATCACATCTTACAAAAGAATTCTATGTAGCCTTGCACTCCTTGTGAAGGGAGTTGTCGAAGTTGGTTCCATTTGATCCGTAAGGATTGCACATACCCAGGTAGGTAGAAGAAATTTCTCAAATATTTGGAAAGTCGAGCCCAGGTTTTGATGGGTTGCGAAGTAGAGGATTCTGGAGCATCCTCAATCTCTATCATAAATGTGTTCTTCTCTTTCTCTGTATCCCACCAAGTTTGTGTCAGTCCTTCTAATTGGAAGGCAAAAATCTAGAGTTTTATTTCCTTGGTAAGGCATGGACATGTATTGAAATAGGTGGATAGGCTATGGATCGAAGAATCCACCATTTCACCATCGATTTTCCCAAAACATTTGGGTAGTTGGATTTGAGTGTCCAACTGGAAGGGATCTGGATTGTTTTGTTGTTGCATTCTGAGCAGCTTAGTGAGGATGGAGGTAAGATCTTGGACGAGAATTGATGTGTTGGAATTTGAGTTCACTGAAAAATGATATTTGTGTGGAGGCATTGTGAGTCCAGCTGAAGAAAAAAGGCACCCCTAGGTTCAAATGTTGAACAAAAGACTCTATTTTGAGAACAGAGGACTCAAAATCTTGAAGCAATGGAGCTTGAACTGGTCTAGAGGGAGATATCTGTATTTTTTTAGATTTGTGGAATTCCTCTCTATGGAAATTGAGATGTGAGTTCCCTTGGGGCTTATGATATATGTGGATCTTATTTCATAAAAATGGAAACCCTGGAATGGGAAAACTTTGGATTATTTCATGAAAACCCTAAAAACATTTGGTTCAATATTCAAGATCAAAAGATTTTCCATGGATGTTGAGGCTCTGATAACAATTGATCTTCCCAATAAGGCAATCTACAGAAGAAGGTGACCAAGCAAATGGGGATCCAAACCGGGGTGACCCGAGAGTGGCCAAGAGGTTTTGGCGATATTAGAGTCACCTCCAGGGATTAGTGGAAGAATCTTAGTGTACCCATGAAATAGGGAACACTCCATTCCCACAAAGAAGAAACCAACAAGGGCACAAACCCCAGTTGGTGCACCCTCCCTTCTGCCTAAGAAAAATCGAAGGAAATGATTTTCTCCTTGAGAGAGTGGTTAAATAATGAGATAATATTTCCCTCGGAGGTGGAATCATGGAAAATAGAGTCACCAAGAGGAGTCCATGAATAAAGGCACACTGTTTATTCTTCAGAAAACCCTAAAAATGAAATTGTTGTGAATGTAAAATGAAAACTCAGAAAAGAAAAAAACCAAGACACATAGCTTCAGAAGAAAAGGTAAGAATGATTTATTTCAGTCCCGGTTCAACTTATATACCAAGGGAACCATTTATTTTACATATATTTAATTCATAATAAAAAGGTGAAGAAGTGTTTTGCCTAGGTGATTGACTTGTGCGCCCCAAGTGGGCATTCCCCTAGTTTTTTTTTTTGTTCTAAGGTTGTACTTGGACCTAGGTTTTTAATTCAATAGGCTTGGTGACAGTTCTTAAGGGAAAAAAAAGTCATTAAAATTTACTTATCACATCATTCATTTTAAGGCTGACTAGTTTTATTCACTTACTAGTTAAAATCGCGACGTGCCCTTCATAATACACTACGTGCTCCAAGGGTTCCACTTGCCTCTTTTCATTTTCTTTGCATGATGTTCGCTTGAAGATGCACTTCATTCTCCAAGTGTGCCACTCTACTCTTGACTGAATTTGGTAGACGTCAAACCCATGGAGTCAATACTTCGCCAGGTGATCTTATGGGAGACTAAGGGCCTCAAAGGAATAAGGCCCCTACCTTATTACGTACCCCTTAGAATCATCGTGAGATACTTTCAATATCTACCTCAAAAAATCCTAGGTATTCTCGAACTATGTAGTCATTAACCTATAGTTCGAGCCACGACGAAAGTGCTAGTAGGCTGTTGCAGGGTTGTTGCCGCATCTCTCCCTCAATGTCTCTGGTTGTCATGAGTGACCCCTCTACTCCATATGTGATTCTGGTTGGCAAGCTATCATCAAATTGCATCCATCAATGAATCATGTCAACAATAATAAGCAATCATCATAGCATATTATCATATGTACATATGTCACATCAACTAAACATTCAAACCCAACAGTCCACTCTGTGACTTGATTCGGAGTCCAATGGGTTTCATTGTTGGCTCTGCATCCTTGAGGTCCAAAGTCCTGCGCATTAAGGACAACGCAGTCAATAACACCTGTCTATGTAAATACAAGAAAATAACATATAATCAAATGTATAATATCTCATAATCATAATCAAAATGACCAATATATATAATAACATAGATCACTTGCAAGCAAGTGTCCTCAAAGAATAATTTCACTCAGTGCACATAAGAGAGGGATGTTACATACACCCTCTCTTGTTTTAAAATTCATCCCAAAGTTTCACAGTATATAAGTGTTGAAATAAAGTGTATCACAATATCATAAGTCTATCTATCAAAAAAAATGGAAACTGTTGACGCATATCATATGCATCTTCCTTGGTTGCCGAGTGCGGACTATATTTGTTCCACTGGACCTTGACCTGATATATTGTTCGATGTCATAGATGTTGAATGTGATGGTATAGGATGCAGATTGGCTCCGAAGTGAGTGCACCATCGTCATATACCTGCAAGGAACTCATGTCAATAACATGTGTAGGATCACTAATATAATGTCTGAAAACAAATACATTAAAAACACCATGCATATGCCTCAAAGAATCTGACAAGGCTAGTCGATAGGCCATGGACCCCTTCTTTTCCACAATATCGAAAGGTCCCATGAAGCTAGGAGAGAGTTTAGCACCCTTTCCAAACTTGATCGAACTCTTATGCGGTTTCACCCACAAGAAGACTCGATCGCCAACCCCGTAACTTTCCAAACTTGATCGAACTCTTATGCGGTTTCACCCACAAGAAGACTCGATCGCCAACCCCGTAACTACAGTCGACGCGGTGCACATCGACATAACTCTTATGCCGATCCTTCTCTTCCTTGATCCTTTGTATTATAGCTTTCATTTCATATTCTATTTAACTGATCTCTTATGGTCCCAATAGGACCCTATCCTCAACCCAGTCCAAACTCAAAGGCGTCTGACACGGCCGCTTGTATAGAAACTCGAAAGGCAACATTTTAATGGTGCTTTGATAACTATTGTTATATGCGAATTCTACCAGTGGAAAGAATTCCTCCCAACACTTATGTTGGTCCATCACGTACATGTGCAACATTTCCTCCAAGATTTGGTTTTCTTGTTCAATATGCCCATCTATATCCGGGTGATACACGGTACTAAATTTAAGTTTGGTTCGCAAAGACTTTTGGAAACTAGTCCAAAATCGTCCTATAAACAATGATATTCTATCAGATATAATCCTCTTAAGCATGCCATGCAGCCTCAGAATCTCACCGATGAAAACTCTAGCTATGTCAAGTGCCCGATACATTGTATGCACAAGAATAAAATGATCACTCTTTGTTAGCGTGCAGACTACCACAAAAATCGAGTCATGTCTTCTTGCCATCAGTGGAAATCCAACAATGAAATCCATCGAAATTACCTCCCATTTATATTCTGAAATAGCATGTGGTTGTAGTAGTCCTGCCATATGTCTATGCTCATCCTTCACCTGCTGACATTCTAGACATCTAGCCATGTAGTTGACTATGTCTTCCTTCATTCCTTTCCAGAAGAATAAGGGTTTAAGGTCTGCCCTCATCTTCGTGACTCCAGGATGAGCCATGTACACTACTTTGTGAGCCTAGTTTAGGATAAAACACCTCAACTCGTCATTGGGAGGTACATAAATTCGACCTTTAAATCTCAATAATCCGTCGTTTTCCAAAGTAAATCATTCAAATTTTGGTACTATCATTGTGTTTTGTCTGATAAAATCGTTGACCTGTTTGTACCAGTTATCGTCGCCCTATAAAGTTAGAATATTTTCACATAGATTCATCTGAAGAGGCATCACTGAAAATATGCGTGGTCTCCGACTCAATGCATCTGCCACTCTCTTCATTGTTCCTTTTATGTACATAATCTCAAAATCGTACTTGCTAAGAAATTCCGAGCAACGCCTTTCTCACTCGTTCAAGTTGCTTTGCGTAAAGATGAGTTGTAGTCTAGAGTGGTGTGTTTTTAGTTCAAATTTCCATCCAATAAGGTAGTGCCTACAAACTCTCAAGGAATAAACAATGGCTAACAACTCCAAATTGTGCGTTGCATAGTTTTCCTCATGCCTTCTCAACTTTCTCGAGATGTAAGCAATCATTCGACCGTCTTGCATCAAGACTTTGCCTAAGACTTATTTGGATGCATCAGTGCATACCCAGAAGTGTATTTCCATGTCAGGGATGTTTAGTATCAGTGTTGTTGTGAACAAATCCTTGAGCCTATAAAATGATTCCATGCATTTTTCAGTCCAAACAAACTTCTTGTTCTTCTTCTGCAATTCTGTGATCAGATTTGCTATCTTAGAAAGACCCTCGATGAACCGTCGATAGTATCCTTCTAAACCCATAAATATACACACTTCAGGGACATTCATCAACATAGGCCATTCAATAATACCCTTGAACTTTGCTAGATCCATGGCGATACCTTCACCGAAGATGACATTCCCTAAGTAGTGAATATTTGATTGATAAAATGCACATTTAGATAATTTACCATACAATCTGTTCTCTCATAGACACTCTAGTACTAATACCAAGTGTTCGTCATGCTCCTCCAACGTCCAAGAGTAAATCAAAATATTGTCAATGAATAATTGGACGAACTTTTCCAAGTATTCCCGGAACACCCTGTTCATCAAACTCATAAATACCCCAAGGGAATTTGTCAGTCTAAAAGGTAAAACAATAAAATCATAATGTCCAAACTTCATCTTAAAGGCAGTCTTAGGGATGTCGTCCTCCTTGATCGGTAACTAGTGATACTCTGATCTCAAGTCGATTTTTTAAAACAATGTCATGCCTTTCATTTGATCAAATAGGTAATCAATCATTGTCAACAGATACTGATTCTTGATAATTTCCTTGTTCAATTGATGATAGTCAATGAAGAAGATCCATGACCCATCCTTCTTCCATATGAATAAAACATGTGTACCCCATGGTGACACACTTGGACGTATAAGTCTTAGGTCCAACAACTCCTTCAATTGTATTTTCAACTCCTGTAACTCTGGGGTCAACATCCGATAAGGTGTTCTTCCTGTTGGTTCAGTCTCTAGTTTTAGGACTATGGTAAATTCCAACTCCCTCTCCAACGATATCCCAAGTAATTCCTGAGGGAAGATGTCCGCAAACTCTCTCACCACGAGAAGGTGTTATAGACCTTCTGCTACTCCCTTTGTGTTTAACGCAAGGATCACATAAGGCTTACATCCCTTGGGCATTTTCTTCCATGGCTGCAAGGAAGAGATGAACCTTAGGGAAACTCTTTGTTTCTGACCTACAATCACACATCTTTGTCCCTGATCATCAACTAAGATCAAATGTTTCATCTTACAATTGAGTATCGCCTCATGTGATTCCAAACAATAGATACAGATCATGATGTCATAAGATCCTAATATTGTGACATACAGGTTGGCCCTAGTGAAAAACTCTCCAAGGTTAAGGCTAGAGACTATAACCTTCCCTCTAAACTTTTGCGTGGCTCCTGAAGCCATTTCTACAAAGCTAAACTCATCCTATTCAACTGCCTTTACCTTAATTCTTTTTAGCTCTTCCCTAGAAATGAAACTTTCTATAGCAGTTGGATCTATCAAAATACTAAGGGTCTGGTCAGTGACGGTACTTAATGTCTCGAGCACACTCGACTGGAGCTCTTCCTAGTGGTTATTCACCATTGCATGAATGCTATGGGCCTTGCCCAAATCTCCCACTGTAGTGGTTCCTACTGATCCATATGCTCTAGTGCTCTCCACTAGGCAGTCGCGTTGGTAATGTGGCTCCCCACATGTCCAACACCCCTTCTTTGGTCCATTACTCTTGATACTTGAAGCTAACATCCCTCTGGCCTGGAACAATGGTTTGTTCTATTGAGCAGGCCTAAACTGATGTTGTTGCGGTAGATGTTGTTGCCGGTGTTGTGGTCCTCAGTAAGGAATTCACTGCTGAGGTGTTGGTCATGGAGGTGTAGTGAAAGTGGATCCTCTCTAGAAACCACAATATCCTGGTGAATGTCTAGCTAGTGTTCGATGCTACTGCACACCAGATGACACCTGCAATACTGGTATCATTGGAGTCCTTCTCTAAAGCTTGTTGATAATATCCTCCTCTGTTATGAGGGCCTTCTAGACAACGTCATGCAAGGTTTAAGGCATCATAATCCTAATCTTTTCACAAATGTTGTCATTAAGGCCAAAAATGAACCTGTTGACCTTAAGTTTCTCGATATTCAGGTGCGAAGCATACCAAAGAAGCTCCATAAAATGGGCCTCGTACTCGGGTACTGTACAACTTCCCTGTCTCAAGGCATTGTACTCATTGAGCTGACACTCAATGAACTCCTCTGATAGATACCTCTCTCAGAACCATTCCTCAAACAATTCCTATGACATGTCTTCGGCGACCATGTTCAATTGCGGCAGGAGCATCTTCCACCATAGAAGAGATATCCCCTTCAGTTGAAATACCTCCATGCAAACATTCATGTTGGAGGTATATTCACGAAGAAAAAATTACATCACCATATTATTCAACCATGCCTTGGTGGCTGTGCCATTTGGGGCACCAAAAAACTTGAGAAATTGGACCTTCTCAAGTTCGCGGTGAATGCTACCAGTACCAACTAGAGTGTGCGGTGGAATCTCAGGGGAGGTCAATGACCTAGCCTCATTTCTATCTAAATAGTTGATCAGTGCCTTATATATCTGCTGAAAAGACCTCATCAACCCAACCACATCACCCACAACTATCTGTTCCTTCCTGACAACCTGTTCGTCTCCCTGGGGGTTAGAACCCTCAGGCGTGGATGCTACTGGAGGTGTCACGCCTCCTCCCCTAACACCCCGTCGTCTGCCTCTGTGGCATCCTCTAACCATGATTACCTGCACGAATACAAATCAGTTTAATTAGCAACATTATGATAAAATATCTAATCAACAGAAGTTGTAGTGATCCCAAGTCGTGGGTCGAATCGAGCTCTGATACCATATGTAAATACCCTCGTCGGTACGACTACATGCGACACAAAGAAGTGATTTTTTTTTATTTTTTTGTTTACAGAAGCATGACAACAACGACAACAATTAAAAAACACAACTTGATGATGAACACAATGGACGCAGATCAAGAAACAAACAACAATGACACATCATTATAGCATATCATGCAATTGGATGAAACATGCGATAATCAATAGACAAATAAAAATGACTACCCAACCGACACACGAAAGACAACACCTACAAGTTGAAGGTCAACATCAACAAACCCGACACAACAATTTCGATGACCAGTAACTAGAAACCTCTACAGTGTGAAAAACCAAACGCATTAAGGCGTTACAAAACCAAGTACCAACATCAATTACAACGAACAATATGCCCACATCGAGAAGCAAAATATTCTATCCAGGTTATCATTCACATCTATCCATCAAAGTGCATAATGATCCCCTCATCAGGAATCATGTGGTCACATAGCGATAGGCATGACTGTAACCATGGCGTAACAAAACATATATAAACCACAAACCCAAGATAAATCCAATGCACTAGGAGACCGAATTAACTATAAAAAATAAATATAGACTACCCAAGCACCCAATCGACAAGTCAACAGGATGCAAGGGAAAACTAACTACTAAACAATCATACATCACAATAAATTTTGAAACAATCCTACATCAACATGGTTAATGGCTCCTAGGAATCTAATATTTTACCATCATACCTCACATTAACTCATGAATCCACATGAGTCACACATTCCTTAGATTGATCTTTATTTACCATTTACGGAATAACTACTTGTTATTTTTTTTTCATTTAAAAGTGAACTACTATGTGCACTTAACATAATCAATACTAATACTAGTGTAATGAGTAATGTAATGAAGAATTACACCGTGTTCACATAGTAAGAAGTATATTCTCTTATATGTACTAGTTATTCCATGGTGATGCTTGACTACATCAATCTGTACACATTAACAATAATTATTATCAAACAAAAAATTCATTAAACATAAAAAATGTTGTTTACTTAAAAATTATTGTCTTTTAAATATACGCTATTGTTGTCTATTAAATGTATGATATCGTTGTCTAGTAAATGCATGCTATTACTGTCTATTAAATATATGTTATGGTTGTCTACTCAATGTATGATATCACTGTCTATTAACTACATGATATTGTTAAGTTAATATGACATCGTTGTGTAAATATAAAATATGAAATATAAAAATTGTTGTCTATCAAAATTAGTGTCTATAAAATATAAAAAATTTCTTTGTATAAAAATTTATGTTTATTAAATATACGTTGTCAACAACAATAGTGGTGTCTATTAATGTATGATATCATAGAGTTAAATATGAATTCGATGTGTAAATATCAATAAGATCCATAAATATATGATATCATTGTGTATTTATCACTAGATAAATAATATTTACTGTCTACAATATTAAATCTCTATCCATGTTATTGTTATCGATGATATTAAATCTCTATTCATGATATTGCTATCCCTAATATTAAATCACTATCCATAATATTGTTGTTAATTAATTAAGATTTTATATCATACAATCGTTTTCATACAATAAATATGATGTTTCTTTCCATGATATGGGTATTGTTGTTAATACAATCGTTTTCATACAGTATATAAAATCATTGTCTAATAATAATATTTATGTCCATTAATACTCATTGTCAACAAAATCAATATCGTTGTCCATTATTCAATCTATGTCTAACAATGATATCGTTGTCCAAATATATACAGATAGTTGTTAGTGAATCATTATTACTAAAAAGGAAAATCATTGTCATAAACAACATACAACACAACCATTACAAACACAACAATTACAGAGTCACAAAAAATGCAACCATTACACAGTCATAAAACACAACTATTGCAGAGTCATAAAACACAACTATTACACGGTCCTAAACGCAACCATTACACATTCATAACACAATTATAAATTCATTGGCATTCAATTTATAAAAGTTGTCTATTAATATTACTTTCATCGATATTATAAGCACCCCAACAAATGGCAAAAACAATTTTGGGTAAAAATGAATTGGGTAAAACGAATTTGGGTAAATTTTTTTTTCGTAAAAATGATTTATGATTTTTGGGTAAAAATGAATTCTTTAGAGACTAATGCTTCAAATATTAATCATTCAAAGATTAATATTTCATCATTAATCTCAGTGAAAATGCAAATATGCTCATTCAAAACTCAGAGGTTTGTCACTCACAAATGTAGAGTTTTATCCCTCCAAATGGAGGAAAAGATTTATCAATCAAACAAAGGGATTTGTCATTCAAACTCAGAGGTTTATTATTCACAAACACATAGTTTTATCAATAAAAAATGCATGCAGAGATTAATCAATCAATGAAGGGATTTGTCATTCCAACTCAAAGTTTTATCATTCACAAATGCAACGTTTTGTCAATAAAGAATGCAGGCAAAGATTAATCAATCAACGCAGGGAATCAACACAAATATGAGAATCAACAGAGAGAAACAAACGATGGTGGACTCGAGAGAATAAACTCCCAATAGAGAATTCCTTGCTCGACAGAGAATGATCCTACAGTTATTATCCATGCAAAGGAAAGAAGGGCATTTGAATTTAAGTCTTTAAACACCAGATTGATGTCTTTCGATTTAGCTCCTGGCCAACTACTCAACCATCGAATAATAACTTAAAGGATCAAGGAACAAAGGATAAAAACTAAATCTGCATCCATATCTTCTCCGTGGAGAAGTAAATAATGAAATAAAATCACAATCAAGGAATAAAGAAAACACAGGCAAGAGATACAAAAATATAGGCAAGGTTTGAGTCTGGAGTTCATTCTGGCCATGAACAAAGAGACAATAACTCATAAATAAAGGATACAGTGGATAGCAAGGGTTCTTACTGAATAAATCAAGTGACAAGGGGATTACAAGTACCATAGGAATGCATGTAACAACTTTAAAAAGTGTACCTTAGCCAAATGCGAATGCTCCAAGGTTGTTGTCCCATGCATGCTCTATCCATCTCTCGCTTGCCAACCGATGTCACCTCACCGGTATCTCCCAACCAACACTAGGGGTACTCTTCTCCCGTGTGAGCCCCCCAAGATGCAAAGGGGCCATGCACACAATACCAAAGAATTATAGCACCCAGCTCACCTTGCAAGTTCAAGATACCACTCATTACCCAAGATGGGTATCCCAACTACCACAAGATAAATTTCAATCAAGATAAAATTTCAGCAGCATATCGTTACACAAGCCAAATGATGATCCATACTCCTCCTTCACCATCTCTTTTATAGAGTTTCCTAGTAATTAGTTTCCCAAAATTCTCATTAGATTCATTTTTCATTAAATTAATTAGGAAAAACCTCCCTCGTACACATGTCGCCCGATCCCCTAGTTGCAACAAAAAATCAATTTTATTAATTAAATAAATATTCTTATTTCCCTTACCCACCTAAAAGTGTTCCTAAAAACACTCCTTGGTGTCCCAATATTCCCTTACAATTCTTAAATGACTTACGCCTTACTTAATTCCTATTTGAGTTCATAAATATAAAGTTCCCAAAGCTAGATTCCTTACTAAGTTAGACATTCAACTTTTTCTTTAAGTTCCCTCCTTTTTTTAAGTTTCACTTTTTCTTTAAGTTTCCTTTTCTTTTAAGTTTCCCCTTTTATAACTAGGTTCAGAATTAGTAGTTTAGATAAACAACCATTTACTCTTTTTATGAATTTAATCCTCCATTATAATTTCTCTTTTTGTTTTATATATTTTAATAATTAAAATTTGAATTTATCTTATTAGTTATAAAAGAACCTTTAGTGAATTGAAATTTTATAAAAATAATCTTAGTGAATTAAATTTTTATAAAATAACCTTAGTGAAGTAAAATTTTCACTTTAATCTAGTTATACGTCTAATTAGTTGTTTTTTTTTCTAAGGTTTTAATGAGACCTAGGTTTTTAATTCACTAGGCTTGACGACAATTCTTAAGGGAAAAATTAGTCATTAAACTTTACTTATCACATCATTCATTTTAAGGCCGACTAGATTTATTCACTTACTAGTTAAAATCACGATGTGCCCTTCAAGACGCACTACGTGCTTCAAGGGTCCCATTCACCTCTTTTTGTTTTCTTTGTGTGAAGTTCCCTTCAAGATGCACTACATGCTCCAAGGGTGCCACTCGCCTCTTGACTGAATTTGATAGACGTCAAACCCTTGGAGTCAATACTCCACCGAGTGATCTTGTGGGAGACTAAGAGCCTCTAAGGAATAAGTTCCATGGCTTATTACGCACCCCTTTGACTCATCGTGAATGACTATCACAATCTTCCATTATGGCATCATGGGTCTTCTCGAACTAGGTAATCATTAACCTACAGTTCGAGCCACTACGAGAGTGCTAGTAGGCTGTGGCAGGGTTGTTGTCACACCTCTTCCTCAATGTCTTTGGTTATCGTGCATGACCCCTGTCGATAAGCTATCGTAAGCTTGTATCCATTAGTGAATCATGTCAAAAATAATAATCAATAATCATAACATCTTATCACATGTACATATGTCACACCAACAACATTTAAACCCAACAGTCCACTCCGTGATTATATCCAAATTCCAAGGGGTTTCATTGATTCCTTTGCATCCTCAAGGTCCAAAGTCGTGCACACTTAGGAGAACCCATTCAATAGCACATTTCTATGTAAATACAACAAAATAACATATCATAAAATCCATAATATCTCATAATCATAATCAAAACGACAAATAGATATAATAACCCGGATGACTTGCAAGCAAGTGTCCTCAAAGGATAAGTTCACTCAGTGTGCACAAGAGTGGGATATTACAATATTCTAATAACCTTGCAAGAATTTTGTAGGTTTTTCATGAAAAAATTAGTTTCCGAGGTTGTAGTGTGTTTGAAGGGTTTGAAAAAAATTGATCTTTGATGTTTTGCATAACATTCATAAAGATTAGAAATATTAATCTTTCAAGAGAGTGTTAAAATAAGGATCTTTGGGAAGGTGTGCAATGTTGCAAGGTTGGATAAAATAGACCTTTTGTATCATTATGAAAGATGCATGGCCTTAAGAAAGATTTAAATTTTTTGAAATTTACAAAAGATTATGAAAGTGCATTGGAATATCATGTATAATCACTTACATAGGCTAAATCTCATTGATTCTTCAATAGGGACAAGGGATTAGAAGACCAAAAAGAACACAAGGAATCTTTCACTTGAGTACAATTTTCAAAATGTTCACAAAGGCTTATTCAAGCAAAGAATATTAGTTGAGCTATGAAAATAAAAAAATAATGTAGTCCTTCGCAATCACAATAAAAATTTAAAATTATGTTACCATAAAACTAGATCAAAACTCAAAGCATTGAAACTCAAGAGGTGTCCCTAAATTTTTAAATTGGGGGAGTTTTAGCACACACTCATCAAAACCATGAATCTTTGCAAGACAACTATTAAGATGATAAAGAATTTTGAGAGGGGCAATGATCATTCCTTATGTGAAAGCACCCATATCTCAAAAATGGGCCCAACATGAAATCTATTAGTATTTCAACTCCAAAACCACCCACTTCTAAGCTTGAATAATTGACTAATTGAAACTAAAAGGTCAAGATAGTGAATTAAATTGATTAACTTCATTCAAAACTTTTAGTGTCAACCACTATCACAAAGTTATTATATATCTAGAATTTTAAATATATAACTAAGTCATCTTATCATGTCCTCATAGTGTTTCTCTAGTACTAGAGAGTGTCCATAGCCTAATGAAATCACCAAGGTATCAAGAGCCTTTCTCGCTAGACAATTATCATCCATAGCCATTTTCCATTATGAATTAAATTTCCTTTCCTATTCCTTTACTTCTTGGTTATCCTTTAAGCACTTGGTAGATGAGGGAAATTAATATCCTTTTAAAATAATCGAGGAATGATACAATCTCAGTGACTAATTAGGAATTCTTTGATGATAAAGATATCCCTTTTGGTATTTACTATGGATGATTGACTAAGAACCATGAATGACTAAGAACCATTAGTAGAATTTAGTTATTATTTTGTGAATGGATAAATTCATTTAGTCAAATGGAAAGTAATTCAAGAGATAAGTCCTTAAGATACTTACGATCTAGTTAGGAGACATATTTTTTCTTACATCTTTGGACTTGAATAATTTAAAAATTATTTGTAAATGTTAAGATTTTCATGATTACAAACAATTGCACCCAAGGTCTCCAATTTCACTAATTATGAAAACAAAATCAAACGTCAATAACTAAGAGAGGAAATAAACTAGACTACGATCTATTTTGAGAAAACTAAAACTTTAAAGTAATGAAATTTAAATCCTATAATGATTTATTGAAATTGAGGAATATTCAAGAAAACATTAAATTAAACTACAAAGTAAATTGAACTGCAAAATCAAAACTTATATGTACAGGCTAACTATCTATGAGGACATCTTACTAAATTTGGCCATTAACACGAAACAATATTTGACCATTAACAAGAAAGAGGTTTGCATCCCTTTCTAGGGTTCATAGCTTGTACATGAAAACGCGAAGTTTTTCAATCACTTGAAATGAGCCAAACCATAGGTGTTGAAATGTCATATGTTTTCCTTTTGGCTCATTCAATTTGTCCCACTTTTAAGCAAGGTTTCCCACTTGAATTTTTTTTTCACTTTACATAATGTTTATCAAACGATATTTTGATTTTTTTTATTGATGAACAACAAACTTGCTTTTGCCTTTCTCTTCCAATTTTATCTGGTTATTGATTCACATGTATAGTTGGGCATTTTTTCCCAAAAGAAGCTTGGCATAATTGGAGGGAAATATGCTCTTAGGAAGTAATATGTCTTTTCTTTCGCACCCTAGGAAATACATAAATGTTCCTAAAGAAACTTTGGGAGTTACTTTATCAGCACACGTGGTATTTCATAATATATTATATGCCGGTTCCTCTAGAGGTCAAGTGATGTTTTCTTCAAAATTCTGATTACATTTTTATGTTTGGATTCAACTATTCCATTACCTTGTGGGTGATACTCATCTATATACCAAAAAATAATTATTTTTCTAAAAAAAAACTTGGTTCATATTAAGGAAGAAAAATATGAAGCATTATCAAAGACAAGGACCGGGGAACACCAAACTTGGTAATCAATTATTGTTGTAGAAATTCGATGACAATTGTGCCATTTACCTTAACTAAGGGCACTTTTTATATCCATTTTGTAAAATGTTCTGTAGCAATTAAGATGTACTTGTGCTCCTTTGACGAGTTTAGATTTATCTTCCCTATAATTTTCAAAGCCCACTTCTTAAAAGGTCCATCGATTTTTACATATTTATCTCCCCTATAATTTCCAAAGCCCATTTCTTAAAAGATCCATCGATTTTTACATGTTTTAGTGGGTTAGCTAGCTTCTTCTCACATTCAACACTCATTGCACAAATGATGTAGTGCACATCTCTAAATAATGTCATCCAATAACTTACATAGTTTTTTATGGGTTGTTGTCTCGCCAACAAAATTTCGATAGGCCCATCATGTAATTTTTTAAGAATTTTATTATCATCTAAGATTTTCTAGAAAACTTAGTAATACTTCATTATAGTTTCTTTGAAATAAAATATACAAATCGATAAAGAATCAAATGTAGATCCAACTACGCTTAAAAGATTGGTTGGTAGCCTCATCTATCTCATTACCATGAGGCTAGACATTATGTATGTTGTAAGTTTTATTTCCACATTTATGGGGTTTCGAGAAGAATCACATTAGCGTGTTGGAAAAATAATTTTGAGATATATTCTTGGAACAATAGGGTATGATATATTATATTCTAGCACTAGTAATGATTCCATGGTTGGATATACTATCAATGATTCTGGTGAATGTAGTATGGATGGTAGGAAGAGTACTTTAGGATATGCCTTCCATCTTGGTTCAGGTGTGATTTCATGAGTATCCAAGAAATAACCCATTATCACAATGTCATCATAAGAAGTTGAGTATGTAGCAGCAACAACAACTTGTCAAGCAATTTGGTTGCGTAGAGTATTGCTTGATTTTCAAAAAGTACAAGATGGACCAACTCCAGTATATTGCGACAAGAGCTAGTCAAAGAACCATGCCTTTCACACACACAAAAAAGAATATTAATAATAAATATAGTCTCATTAGAGAGCTTGTAAAAAATGGTGTAATCTACTTGGAATTTTATAAATCAAAATACCAATTAAATGATATATTTACAAATCCATTGGAAAGAGATTAGTTTGAGTTTCATATGCAAAATTTAGGTATTTGGCAATAATTAAGGGGGAGAGTTCGAATATTGTAATTACTCTCGTTAATAAAAAAAATTCTATAGATGGATTGTTTTACTAGACTCAAGGTTGGTTTTTAGTTAGATTAGTTTCTTTGGGCATTGCACTTAGACATATTTTCTAAGCTACATCTTTCCAAAAGACTCTTGAGTATTCTCCTATATATATTTGACATATTTTCTAAGCTACATCTTTCCAAAAGACTATTATGGAGTATTCTCCTATATATATTTTATTTAAACAATGTATGGGTGAAATTTATAAGTTGTAGCAACAATTCAAGGTGTTCTGATGAATGATGAAGCATCATTAACATGAATAAGTTTTTCTTAATATCTTTAAGAGGATGGATGGATGGTAGAGATAGTCATAAAAATAGGTTGATTACTTTTAAAAAAATAAAAAAGAGAGTCAGCTTCAAGGCCTTCTCCCTATTAAAACATGCAATCGGTGCTGGTGGCACAACGGTTACATATTTATTTTACATTCCCTTTACGGGTTGGATGCATAGTTACACTGTGGACTGTGGCATAGTTGCACCAGAATTCTCCACTTACGGAACCTTTGCACTTGTGACTCATCACGCTAAACCTTAGTTGTGTTGTTACTAGTAGTGCGGAATTATTGGACTGCTTAAATTTGGCATCACCGTTGATGCAAATGGATGAACAACTCATTTGAAACTTGCCACAGTTTTTAATGTAGAGAGTGAATCGTCTTGAGGTATTTTTTTTCTTTTCTCGCCAGATTGAAGTGAGAATATAAGAATTCTAGCCGAGTTCATTTGTTTCTTGTTCGAGAATTTCTGCTTTAAGTTCAGAATAAAACAGTTCACGACTGAGTTATATGTCCGAATTATATAAATTTATTATTTACCTAAAATTTTAAACTATTAGGTTTTTCCGTCTAAATGGGTTTGACTCTCTTTAATGTATAAAATAACGTGGAATGTCTTAATTTGAAAGCACGAATTGAACTGGAAATCCAAAATCCAAAATCTTTGGGGCACCTGCGCCATATAATCCTCTCTTTCACGGGAAGCTGCCAAAAGTTAGAACTCTTATAGACCAGACAAGGTCCATTCCAGTTCATCTAAATGCTTAAGAACCTCTTGTCGCTTACCCATTTTTGAGCGCTTGGCTTTCCTTGTTCTCATTTATTGGGTGGAATCGTTTTTCTTTCTTACTCAGCCATATATGGTAATGAATAATGAATGATGCAAAAGCTAATGCTCTTCCATTCAATTCTGAATATGGCACTCAAAATAGTTATATGGTCATGAATTTGTCATTTTTAAATGAAAATTAACACCAATTTTTATTAAAATATGTTGAATCCCAATATAGTACTGAAATATTTATATGGCTATGACTTTATGCAATTTTTAAATAAAAATTAACATTTAACATTGTTAAAACGATGTGGAAAGTATCCAAAACAATTCATACGGTATCTTTTCCAGTCAAAACAATTTCAAATATATACATGTCTTTTCTTATACTGACAAGATAAAACACAGAATATATTGATTTGTTAAGCCGCCTCATTAGCCTTAGATTCATCTGCTCCTCTCCTTATCAGCCACACTGCTTACTATTTTCATTTGCTCCACTCTCCTATCAGCAACACTGTTCACTATTCTTGTTTGGTACTAGGAAGTCCTTTTCACGGAAAACGCGTAACGCATTGTTGCCCGTACAGTTTCATTAAAAAACACAGAGCTACAACTGCAAAGCTTAATAGAAAGAATTTTCCCTAAATCCCATTAGTAAGTCACTTATCTAATCATTTTTGTTACCTTTTCAAACAAATAACGTAAAGACGGTGTTTTTTTCACTGAAATATAACATTTTTGCTCCCACTGTGCAGATATGATCAAAGGGACAGAGTTTTGTATGACTGTGTCCACTAGATCCAAATTTTGTTTTCACATCAAGGAAATCAGCTAATATCTTCTGAGCACTTTACAATACGAAGTAAATGAATAATTTTCGATCATATGACCATGGAAAACATCTGAGAAATCAAATCAAATTTAGATGCACAGATTTTTGCATCCGACCCCAACGGAATCATTCTCACAAGAAGTTCATCTTGGGTATCCATTAGTTTTATTGAAGCTGTTCAGTCTCAATCTCGGTTCAACTTCTGCTAGGGACTAGCACAATCTTATGGCATATTTTCAATCATAAATATTGAAAGATTTGAACGTCCATATGTATTTTTTGTTATAATTGTAAATGCGGAACACAAATATCACATGATAATCAATAGTTGCACAAAGTTTATAAACAAATAGATTTTAAGTGGTTAACCTAAATATTGGGCTACTTCCACCAAGAAAAGGTATCGATTGTCTTATTATTCAAATCATGAAGATTATAGCAGCTTACTGACACTCTTGTCTTTCTCTATGGAATTACATAAATAATGAAGAAAATTAGATTAGTTACATAACTATTCTTTAAACTTGTGCGTTCGTACCAAATTGGTAGATTTGGTTGAAGAGACTACTACAAAATAGGCTCCACTAAATCAACTCATATCTACCAAATCTCAGAAATTCATTGGCATTTTCAACAATCTCCACCTTGACAACAATTAACCTAATACCTTGATCCTTCTTTTGTTCATCACCTTTTCTGTAACCCAAGAGAAGCCAAGCACGATCGTAACTTCTCTAACAGTACTTGTTTTGTGAACATGTTTATGCAGTTCTCTTTTGTATGAACCTTTTCAAGAAAAACTCCAGGTTCATCAATGACATGTCTTACAAAATGGTACTTGATAGGAATATGTTTTGTTTTACTGTGGTAGGTTGGATTCTTAGCCAAGTGAATAGCACTTTGACTATCACAAAGTAGATTTACTTTGTCATGCATCCTTCCAAACTCACCAAACAAACCTTTCAACCAAACTCGCTCTTTGCAAGCATGTGAAACAATTATGTATTTTGCTTATGTAGTGGATAAAGCAACAATGTTCTATAGCTTTGACATCCAACTAATAGCTCCACCTGCAAGAGTAAAGATGTACCCTAAAGTTGACCTTCTTTTGTCCAAATCATCTGCAAAATCATAATCAACATATCCACATTCTAATTCACAACCACTGTTATCAGTGATATAGTAATCACTTGTGCCTCTCAAATACCAAAGCACCCATTTCACTGTTGCCTAATGCTCTTTACCTGGATTTGCCATATATCTGTCAACAACCCTAACTGCATGTGAAATGTCTGCCTTATACTAACCATCACATACATTAGACTCCCTATTGCATTAGCATATGGTATTCAAGACATATATTCCTTTTCTTTTTTTGTACTACGACATAAACTTGAAAAAAACTTAAAATGGGAAGCCAAAGGGATTGAAACTCGTTTCACATAATTTATATAAAAACTCAAAAGTATCTTCTCAACATACTTCTATTGTGACAACCAAAGCTTACCATTTATCATGTTTGTGAATATCTTCATTCCCAAAATTTTCCTTGCTACTCCTAGATTCTTTTATATCGAATGTCCTAGCCATCTGAGCCTTTAACATGTTGATCTCATTTATGCTTTTTCTTTCTAAAAGCATATCATCAATATATAATACTAAGATAATGAATATGTCATTATTCAATTTCTTAAAGTAGACACAATGATCATACTCACTCATATAATTCTGGCTCACCATGAAAGAGTCAAATTTCTTGTACCATTGTCTAGGCGACTGCCTCAGGCCATACAATAATTTCTTGAGCCTGCAAACAAATTTGTTATTGCGATTCTGAATGAAACCTTCAGGTTGTTCCATGTAGATCTCCTTATCCAAATCTCCATGTCAGAAAATAGTCTTAACATCTAGTTGCTCGAACTCCAAATCAGGTAAAACAACCAATGATAACACACTTCGAATTGAAACAATCTTAACAAGTGGTGAAAAAATCTCATGAAAGTCAATACCTTCTTTCTAAGAATATCCTTTTGCAACCACTCTTGCTTTGTACCTTTCCACCTTATCATCAACACCCATCTTCAGCTTGTAGACCGACTTGCAACCGACAGTTTTTCTATCTATTGGAAGTTCTACCAGGTCACATGTAACATTCCTCTCTAATGCCTTCATTTCATCCTTCATTGCTTCTTTCCATTTATCATTGTTAGAACCCTTCACAGCTTCCTGAGAGCATGAAGGTTCATTATCATTAGTACTTAAAGAAACTGACGAAACAAAATCATCATACCTTCTTGGACGATTTCTGACCCGGATAGATCTTCTTAGGGAAGTTTGTGGCTCATCCACATTCTATTGATTTTTATCTTCAACCAGATCTTCTTCTACACGAAATTATTCATGAATATCTTCAGAAACTTTTTCATCTCCACTTTCATCTGTATTTGAACTGGTTTCAAACTGAATCTGTTGATATTTCGATACTTCTTCCTGTTTCATTTGAACATCTACATCTGATTTGATGATAGATGATTCATGAAATATTACATATCTATTAATGGTGATATTGTGGGCAGTAGGATCCCACAACCTGTACCCCTTCATACCATCACCATATCCAACAAAGATAATCCTTTTTTATTTTTTATCTAGTTTAGAACACTGATGTTTTGGAATTAGAGCATAGGCTTCACAACCAAAAACTTTAAGATTAGAATAATTACAAGTGTAACAACCCTAGTTAAATAGTTGCTTAAGGTTTATCAAGTATAGTTAATTAAATAATTAACTATCCTAATGTGTATTAGTTAAATAATGATTATTTATTAAAAATATTATTTATTTATTTATTGTTTAATATATGTTGATTAATTAATTAATTGATTATTTAACACATTTAATGTTTGGGGTAACAAATTAAAGGCTTAATAACTTTTAATTTATTATTAGAAACCATTATGTTTGAAGGGATAAAGCATTGAATGGAGGGATAGGGTATTGAATGGAGGGATAAGGTGGGTGTCATTAAAAGAAGGTAGGAGGTGGTGAATGGGGGAGGATATGAGGGGGCATAGGCATTCAGGGAGGGGGACTCTTTTTGGGAAAACTTTGGGGAAATTAAGCTTTTTCTCAGATTAGGGACTGCGTTTTCTGGTTTGTATTTTCTAGTTTGGAGTTTGGGTGGACTGTTGTAGGGGTGCATCGGTTGCTGAGAGTTTTGTGCTCGGGGGCCAGGAATCCTCATGGAATCTTGGAGCTAGGGAGTCAAAAAGGCCCTGTTCCTAGCTGATAGGGATGAAAGATTCGATTTTGGGAAGAGTTTGGGTAGAGCAGTAGTGAGAACAGATGGAGATTGAAGAAATAGCATCAGACAGACATATGTATTTTCATGATTACGCTGTGTTAGGTGGTTATCATTAAGGTGTTGAATATGATGGTTATGTGATTTATTTTCATACTGTTAATAAATTTAATTTCTGTTGAATAAATTATGGTTTTGGTTGCTGAAGATTAAATTGTACAGAATAACATTTACCTACTCTCTATTTTTAACTTATGTTTTATAAGGCTCTGTTGGGACCAAAAACTTTAAGATTAGAATAATTACAAGGGTGACTTTTCCATACATCTTTAAGAATCTTGCATTCTATTGTTGTTGATGGTGATCGATTCACTAGAGAACAAGTTGTAGTTACTGCTTTTGCACACAGTTCCTGCTACAAGTTGGTGTTACTTAGCATACTCCTTGCTCTTTCTAGAACTCTAGTCTTGTTCATGCGTTCAACAACTCCATTTTGTTGAGGATTATAGGTAGTGGTTTTATACCTATCAATCCCAAACTCCTTGCAATAGTTCTCAAATTCCATTGACGTAAATTCGCAACCATTATCAGTTCTTAAACATTTAATGGATCTACGAGTGCTCTTTTCCGCTAAAGCTCTAAACTACTTAAAAAGAGTAAATACATCAGCCTTTCCTTTCAACATATAGACCCAAACCTTCCTAGAGAAATCATCTATAAAAGTTACAAAATATGATGATCCTCCATATGAAATAGTAGGGGATGGTCCCCAAACATCAGAATGGATCTAGTCAAGTATTCCCTCACTAATATGTCTTCTGGTTTTAAATTTTCGCCTATTCTGTTTTCCATAAATACAATGCTTGTATAAATCTAACTTTAAAGACTTTAGACTAGGAAGTAACTTGCAATCAGATAATGCCTTCAATCCTTGTTCTCTTATATGGACCAACCGTTGATGCCATAGTCAAACATAATCATTGTCATTTTCAGATACCGTTGTCGCATGATGTGACTTAGTTCTTCCTTCTAACAAAAACAAGTTACCAACCTTCTTTTCTTTCATAACCAGTAGGATTCCTTTGTACACCTTCATAACTCCACCTTAAACAATACTCTTATATCTTCCAGTTTATAAGACTCCTAAAGAAATTAGGTTCTTCCTAAGCTCAGGTACATGTCTCACATTAGTAGTTCAATCAAACATCTTAATTCGAATGCTACTAATTCCCACAACTTTACATGATATATCATTTCCCATGTAAACCATTTGATCATTTATAGAGTGGTAAGTAACAAACCAATGTCTATGAAGAGACATGTGATTTGAAGCACCAGAATGTAATAACCATTGTTGATCATGACATGAACCAATACTAATTGATAAAACTTCATCATTCATACCTGAACGTGTTGTTGAATCTATTTTAGTTGCGTTTTCTTCCCTCGTCTCTTTTGGGGGGTCTTCTTTGGAGGCTTGTTGTCACTTCCAACAATCCTTATTCAAGTGTTCTGATTTGCCACAAAACCAACACTTAAGCTTTCTCTTTCTTCCCTTTGAATTTGACCGAGAGAAATCCCTCTGACCGTGTCCTCTTTGTTTAGGTCTACCTCTCACCATCATCGCCTCAGATGTAGAGGTTTTTAGATTGGATTTCTTCCTTGTTTCCTTAGACAGTAAAGATCCAACAATATCATTAAACTCAATACTTTATGTTGAACTGAAACTAATATAGGTAACAAAGTGATCCCATGATGTGGGAAAATAGCACAATAATGTAATTGCCTTATCTTTAGATTCGAATTTCACTCCCATGCTAGTCAACTGAACTAAGAGAGTATTAAATGTATTTAAACAATCAACTATTTTTGTGCCTTAGTTCATGCGCAAATTGTACAATTTCCTTTTCAGGAAGCTCTTATTCGTCAAAGATTTCATTATATACAAGCTTTCCAACTTCGTCCACAAACCAGATGCTGTCTTCTCAGAGACAATATTGAACAAAACATCATTGGCCAAACACAGACGTATGGCACTCGATTCTCTCACATCAATCTCATATCATTCATCATATGAAATGGTCACATGCTTCTTTTCTTTTCCTAAAAGCGCCTTCACCATGCCTTGTTGCATGAGAAGATCATGCATCTTCACCTTCCACCTCTCGAAATTGTTCTTGCCATTGAACTTCTTGATTTCGAATTTAACACTCTGCATCTTTGCCATTAATAAAAGGAAAAAAATTCCAACACCACTACTTATAAGACCAAACCCTTTATATAAAAAGTAACCTTATACCTAAAGATTGAACCCAAAAAATAATGATGAAAAGTTTTTCAAAAAACATTTAAAAAATATTTTTATACCTTAATAAAAATATTTTAAAAAACATCTACCATGATATTAAATCTTACTAAAAACCAAATCCATCCTCCATGTTACTTTTAATTTTAAGATCGATGCACTTTCCTATATATATAGCAGCGCTGAAAAGTGAATCCTGCAATTTCATAAGTCCACTAATAAACAACGCTCCCCTTATGCAGCGACCCTAATGTTGATACATAAACAATGCTCATTTAAACTGCAAACTTTTAATTTGAAGATCGACGCACTTTCCTATATATATATACCAACGCTGAAAAGTGAATCCTTCAATTTCATAAGTCCACTAATAAACAACGCTCCCCTTATGCAGCCACCCTAATGTTGATACAGAAACAATGCTCATTTAAACTGCAAACTTTTAATTTGGAGATCGACGCACTTTGCTATATATATACCAACGCTGAAAACTTTTATAGATCAAACAAAGTCCAATCCTATTACTTTGTCATTCATCCACCATGCATGGTAATGAATAATGTAAAATCATGCATGGTAATGAATAATGTAAAAGCTAAGTAAATAATAATTATATAATTATTATCAAATTTTATTTAAAAGAAGATGGTGAACTCAAACAATTTTAAGGTATTTTTTTCATAAAAATAGGATTGATTGAAATATTTGGATAAAAATTAATTCAAAAGGTAAAACAAATTGACAATATGGTTGATGCTACATGTGTCAAAAATAAATTAATAAGATGGATGTTACTTATTCAATAAATAATCTTATACATAAGATTGATGCTGTTTGTGGTGAATTTATGATACATATGATCTAATATAAAAGTTCAATGCAACTTGTAATAAAAATGATTTAATGATTTAATGCTTGAAATACAGACAACAAATGATATGGATGATGTTTCCTTAACTAAATTATGGGATGTAATCATATTCTAAATTAATGAAGAAAATTCTCGTTGAAGACGAGTCACAAGCACATCTCAATTTCTTAATTTTGGTAGATGATAGAAACTACTATTAATAATAAAATTGGATTGTTGTTTGATAATTAAATTAATTTATTTTTATAGATAATCAAATTAGATTACTATTTGATAATAAAATATTCATGTTCAAACCCATAAATCACTAATGTGAAGAATGATGAGATACTTTTAGATAACTAAAATTCATTTTCTATTTGGATGAAGATCATATTATTAATATAGATCTAGAACATATTGTTAATATAGAACTAGACGAGTCAACCACAAATCACTTAACAAATGGGTCACATGCTCATTGGATGCTGATCAAATTGTAAAATTGTATTTAATAGATCATAGAGTTCAAGTGAGATGTCATTGTGTTGAATGTTGATTGAATGGATGGGTGGGTATGGCATGAATACATGTAGCTACATAACTTGATTGAATTTGCAAGTTATTAATTGTTCGATTATTGTTCAAATCTCAATAAATATTTAAATATGCTTGTATTTAAATTAGATTGATATCATTTATAAACTAAATTTATTATGATTATAAATATATTTGCAATATTTTTTTATTAATTTAATAGATTAATGTATTGGAGATATAAAAATAGAAATCAAAATAATAATGAACTTGTTTTTACTATTATGTTGTCAAATGAATATAGATCTGCAATTTTGTTGGTATAAATAGCATTATTGTTTTCTCATTGATGACTACCATGAAGTAGTCACAATTAGTCACCTTCTAAAGAAAACTACCATTTTGTACTTAAAACCATAAGAATTTTGAGACCATGTTAACACATAAATCACAAGAAATACAAGACAAGAATTCGGCCTAAAAGGATTTAAGCTATTCTCAACATTTTTATCTATTTATGATGTCCATTTATAGTACATGAATTTGTCCACTTTTATCAATAGATAATGAAAATTCCTCAACATTAGATAATATTAGATAAAGTGGTCTCATCATTAAATAAGGATAACAACTCATAATAAGGTGGTCGCACAGTACTATGTGACTATGACTATAAAATGACTCACAATTTAACACATAACAACTCATCACTCCATAATGACAACACCTCATCATTAAATAAGATAGTCTCATCATTAAATAAAAATAACAACTCATAATAAGCTAATATTATACTTTGTAAGTATATGAAGACTCACAATATACCACATGACAACTCATCACTGGATAAAGACAACACTAGACAATAACAACAACTCATAATAAAATGGTCTCAAACTTTGTGATTRTATAAATACTCACAATCTAACACATGTCTTGTCTTATAAATACAAAATAAGCTAATATTATACTTTGTAAGTATATGAAGACTCACAATATACCACATGACAACTCATCACTGGATAAAGACAACACTATGTCTTGTCTTATAAATACAAAATAAGCTAATATTATACTTTGTAAGTATATGAAGACTCACAATATACCACATGACAACTCATCACTGGATAAAGACAACACTAGACAATAACAACAACTCATAATAAAATGGTCTCAAACTTTGTGATTGTATAAATACTCACAATCTAACACATGTCTTGTCTTATAAATACAAAATAAAGCATAGAATATATTCATTTCATTTCATTTGTTAAATTGAATGGTCTCAAACTTTGTGATTGTATAAATACTCACAATCTAACACATGTCTTGTCTTATAAATACAAAATAAAGCATAGAATATATTCATTTCATTTGATTTGTTAAACTGTACTCCCTGCGCCCTTCTCCTTACCAGCGGTGAGGAGAGTCATTTTCATCCAGAACGTGCAACTCATAATTCTCTATATAGTTTCAACTAAAAACACAGTAACAATTTGTACAACTACAAAAGTATTGAATTCTTACGGTAAAAGGGCATAATAGAAAGAGCGGTCCATTGTCTTGTTCCCTAAATCCCGTTAAAAAATCATTTGTGTACTCTTTCTCGACGAGTACTCTTCTTTGCACATGCAAGGTATATTTTTAAAGCCACTGTGCAAATCGGATCAAGGGGCAGGTTTGTACATCTTCTACTCTTGCAAGGAAATCCTCTGGGCGCTTTAAAAAACGAAGTAAAGGAATACATATGTGATCATATGACCATGGATAACATATCTGAGATGTCAAACAAATCAAATTTAGCTCCCACAGATTCTTGCATCCAGCAACAACTGAATCATTCTCACAATAAGCTCCTAGCCCATCAATTAGTCCACTTCAAAGTATTTTTCAGTTTATGAGTCAACTGATTACATATATAAAATATATTAGTAAAAACAATCAAAGTAAACTGATATTACTGTACATAAAATTTACATATTATTGTATAATTTTCTTATAATAAAGTCCAATACAATTAAATCTTACTGCAATCATTAAATATACAAAGTAAAAACAGTTAAAAAATACTGTAACCGTCATAAAAAATGAAAAGAAGCATATACAAAAGTTTAACATTTACATTAATTTTAATATATCAATTGCTTTTGCATATGTGCTCAATTCAATACTGTTGTTTGACAAAGTATGTGGTCATACATTAAAGGGAAATAATAAGTTCTTCAGTCACTTTTGGCAGCGACAAAACCGAAGAGAAACATTTCCTACCATTTCTAAAAAGCGCTTCCTTCTGTTTTCCTGTTTTCCAGACATACCAGTAAAAATCGCTTCCTTCTGTTTTCCTGTTTTCCAGACATACCAGGACAGTCACACATCCTTAAATTGCACTATCTTATAACTATCGTAAATCTCCAATCATATCTACACAAATAATTCAATGTCAATATCCTTTATATATATATATCTTTATTAAAATTATGATCTACATAATATCCTTTATATATAGATCATCATTATAATTATGATTTACATAATATAATTAAAAACATGGATTATCAACATCTTTTATATGCAGCACCATTATAATTATGTCTTCTACAATATAATAGAATGTATCGAGGTAATAGGTAATGAATGTCATTTATAACAAAGGGTAGTTGTAAAGACAATAAGTCCCTATTATAATGATTTACATAATATAATTAGAAAGATGGATTATCAACATCTTTTATATGCAACATTATTATAATTATGCCTTCTACAATATAATAGAATGTAACGAGGTAATAGGTAAAGAATGCCATTTATAACAAGAGGTAGTTCTAAAGGGGACAAGTCCCTATTATAATGATTTACATAATATAATTAGGAAAATGAATTATCAACATCTTTTATATGCTGCACCATTACAATTATGCCCTTCTACAATATAATAGAATGTAACGAGGTAAGAGGTAATGAATGCCATTTATAACAAGGGGTATTATAACAAGGGGTAGTTGCAAAGGCAACAAGTCTTTGTGCCGGTTGAGATTTAGAATAAGATGTAGCAGTTGTAGGAAAGGAATTTAGATGAATGGTTGTTTATTAGGCAATCTGATTGAGATCAATATAATTTAATACTCGAAAGTGGTTGTATATGAGTTTATAATAAAATAAAGTTTCTTCATTTTTCAAATATATGATCCTAGATTATATTGTCCCAATAAGTAGAAATGAAAGGAGGAAGGCACCCATATGAAACGGTTTAGGAAAAAACCAGTAAACATAGGTCTCTACGATGTTGTGCCATGGACAGGTGTCATTGAACTAAAATTTGATTGAAAACAATTCATAACTTTGAAATTCTAGGTTTTCTTGGCATCTTGTCTGTGAAAGTTAAGAAGGGGCAGAGTATGACAGCTACAATTGTACACAAATCACACAACTCATGTATGTGAAAGATTAGAATGGGCAGAGTAATACACCAGATAACGTTCTTACCTTCTCTATTGAAGCAGAAACAATTTAATATACAATGAGGAATGTTCTGAAATTCTGTTGAGAATAGTCGAGAGAGTAAGGATTTAGATGCAAGATTTCTGATCAAGAAGTTTGTTGATACACTTGGCTAGTTAATTATCTTTGCCTATCTCATTTAATGAGCAAGAGTAGGCAGGAGTAGGTAATATGTTTCAACACTCCCCTTTAATTGGGACTGAGGATTGCTAACAATACTAACACTACACATGAATGCCTTTGTGACTTACAAAATTCTAAACACTATAGTCTATTGTTCTAAGTTTTAACTAGGCTTACATGAGATTAACTAAAAAACGTGTTTTACTTCTTTTACTTTTGCATGTTGGCTATGCTCTACAATGTCAAACTTTGTAAGATCAAGAAGATATTCGTTTTCTTTCATTTCCTTTTCCAGTGTTTCATCAACTTCAACACCTCCAATGGTTGCCTTTTTTGTCCCATTCCTTTTCTACTCCAGTTGAGGCATCTTTTCCATACTTTATTTCATACTCGGGTTTTGCAATCCATTCCTCAAAAACGCTATTTCAACATAAAATTCACCATTCACTATATCCTTATTTAATTATTCAATAATGTTTATTGCTAGATTCTTCTTACATTTTTCCACTATTGTGACCGCAGTTTCACTTTGACCTTTACGTTTAATTTCATCATGCACATTTGTATCTTTAGAGTGAATTTCTCTTTCTTTACCATGCTTGTCCTCTGCATCTTCTACAAAGTTACTTTTGTCTTCCACAAATTCTTCAACATATTTCTATGTAGTCTTCACGATAACTAGTATCTATGTCTTTCATATCTTCTTCTACTTCAACAGATTCTTCAAGAACTTCTCCAACTATTTTTGCAATGTCAAATTCCTCTACATATTTTGTTACAACATTCATTCCATCATGGGCTGCAATTCTTTGTGACTTTAGCTTGATGATGATCAATGTTTCTCCCCCTTTCATTGTTTTCCATCTCTAGTATATACCAAGATTCTTTGGACCTGATTGTTGCTGCAATTTTGGGAAGAATGCTCTCATGAAATCCTTGTTGAGTGAGAAATAATGTTGTTGCATCATTCTTCTTATTTTTTATGAGTTTATCCTTCTTCTCTTGAATCATCAATTCTTAGGCTTCTTTATTTGAGGGTTCTTCAAACCCATTCAACACAATATCCCATAAGTCATCCATTTGTCGCCTAGTTGTAAGGTACACAGTCTATTATATTAAAAGAAAAGAGATAGCAAGAAATACTGCAAATATAACAATGAAACAAAAAATTACATGGAAACACAACACCGTAATTATACCTTTATTGATAGAAAACAAGGTTCACTTGCCTCTTCGAGGGGAAAAACTCTAGCAGAGAAAATCTCTATTACAATAATTCTTCAAGAAAAAACTTATCATACCCTCTACTCCTATTTATACTAAATCTATATATCCAAAACAACAATCTAGAGGAAGAACCTTCTAGAAGCAGAAGCTTCTATTAGATCTTCTCATATTTGACTTATTCCTCATTATTGTTTGGCCTTATTAATATTGACCTTTATTACATGGAAATATATTATTCTACCCACTTGAGGGGTTAGGTAGGTTAGGTCCCTAACATGCCCTTCCCCTTAAAATCATCCTTGTCCTCAAGGCTTGAGATGAAGAAATTGTTACAGAATGGTAGTTGTCTCCCAGGTGGCATCTCTTGAAGTTCTATCTTTCCACTGTACTAACACTTCCTTGGTGGTGCGATAATGAAGATGGCACTCATGATGGTCCAAAATTTATTGTGATTGCAACCAGATGGATCATTCATCATCCAACTCAGGAAGGGTGGTTTGAGTTTGTTACTTACTTCCAATCACCTTGTTTAAGAAGGAGACATGAAAAACATGATGGATCCTAGAAGAATTGGGAAAATCTAACTAACATGCCACACGTCCCACGTGCTTGAGAACTATATAAGGACCATAAAATTTGGGCCCAATTTTCTGACAATGTTTGGCCTTGAGTGAATTTTTCTTATAAGGTTGCGGTTGAAGAAATACCCTGTCTCCTTCAACAAATTGACGTTCTGAGCGATCTTGATCAACTTGTTTCTTCATGTGATTCTGAGCCATGAACAAATTTGCTTTGAGGGTACAGAGAGTATCCTCTCGAACTGTAATATTTTGGTCAACTGACTCGACCTCAAAGACAACTGGCATATAGGAGATAACGGAAGGTGGTTGTTTCCCATATACTTCTTCAAAAGGTAAGAAGTATATGTATGGTAAGAAGTGTTGTACCACCATTAAACTAATGGTAACCATTGAGCCCATTGATTTTTCCTTTCAGAGGAAAAACACCTCTAATAAGTCTCCAAACACTTGTTGACAACTTCAGTTTGACCATCAGTCTTGGAATGATAGGAAGTGCTGAGATGAAATTGGGTGCCCTGTAGCGTGAACATTTCTTTCCAAAATTTGCTGGTGAAAGTGGGATCTCGATCAAAAACAATAGAATGAGGAATTCCATAACGCTTGAAGACATGATCCATGAAAAGTTGAGCCACAATGAATGTGGTAATGGGTGTTAAAGAACACATAAATTAGCATACTTGGAAAGATAATCAACAAGCACCATGATGACTAACTTATTGTCTGATTTAGGTAATCCAACAATAAAATCCATAGAGATGTCCCTCCAAATAGTGGGTGGAATCGGAAGTGGATGGAGTGTGCTAGGAGATTTGATTTTTTCTCCCTTGTTGCATTGACAAACATCACATTCTGTTACAAAAGTGTGAACATCTTTTTTCATACCATCCCATAGAAAAGAGCGTTTGATCCGGTCATAGGTTTTGGAAAACCGTGAGTGCCCAACTATGGGTGTAGAATGAAGTTCAGAAAGCATCGTGTATTTAAGTTGTGAATGTTTACTTAAATACATACGAACTTTGTAGAAAACCTCATCATTGTGCCAAGAGTACCCTGGAGAAAATGGAGAAGTGAATTGCAATTGTTGGATCATAAGATAAATTTTAGGATCTTGTAGCCATTCTTGGCAAATAACTTGGATCCAATCTAGTACAATGAAGGAGAGGGAGAGAAGGGATCCTTCATCTTCATATTTTCGAGAAAGAGTGTCAACAACCAATGAGATCAATATCCTTACGGCTATGTTTCCTTCCAGCGGTTAGACTGAATGAAGGAGGTGTGTGCCCATAACCTCTTAGAATATAATGGACGTGCTCATTTTACCATTGACAATATCTCTATTTTCACCCAACCATAGGCCGAAGCCACCCTCCAAGCACCTTAACCTTGACAGAGAATCACTCCAGAAGCAAACCCTAGGCTATATAGCCATACAAATGGTAGTACACCTTTCTCCAAGGATAGTGCACCAACAAGAGTTGATCAGATAGTCCAAACCCTATCCAAGAGATAGTCCAAGCCAAAACGTAACTTCTAGTTGTAGCAGCTGCACTGATAACTCTCCTCAAACCTGTGCACAAAAATAGGCACTGCAGTGCGCACAGGTGCTACTCTACAATTCTGAGACTACTTGCAAGAATGAGAACTGACCTCCTGTATTTATATGAATTCTGGCTAATCTTCCTAGGCCGACTTCTCATGCCGGGTATCTGTCCGTTTAGTATATATTATTATTTCTGGCCGACTTCTTCTCTTGGAGGCTAATAACCTAATATAAATTATCTTCTTGAGCTGACAAGTCTTTTAGGTTTATTATCCAACTCATTATGGTTTCTTCTTGCTTCCCATAGTATTCTATTCTTGTCAGGTTTACACATGGAGGTAACCATAATATCAACATACTCTTCAAAGGATCTCTTACCAAGATTGAGTTTAGACCTCATAGGCATTCAATTGCAAATAAACGTCAAAACCAACTCTGATATCACATAATATGAAAATATCAAATGAGTTATGATACCAACTTGATCCTTAAATATTAACAAACTCTAATACTAATTCAGCCCAAAACTCCTTAGATGTCAATTAGTTCTTAATTACACATAAACATCTGACCAGATTTTGGAAATTGAAAATTGCTTGACTATTCGCAAAATATCATGTGAATTTCCTACTTGTCCATAAACCCATAAAATGATGAATAACTTGAACTGTAAATGAGATAACACAACGGAAAAAAAATTAACTCAAAATACATTGATAATTGAAATACATCACTACATCTTAAAAGTCTCTTTAAATAATGTGATTTTGCTTCATCATCTCAAAATTCCAAATTTACAATACAATATAGGCTTACAATAACAAAATTTTGAAGAAACTCTAAAAATCCTTTGCTCAAATATAGAAATGGAGTACACCATTTAATTCTTGGTGAAAAGTCATGCAAAATTGATATAAAGTACTTGAAATTATGTCAAGGTACCCCTCGACACGCTTTATTGTGTTACCTCAATGCCTTGTATCTTCGACATGCATTATGAGGCAAAAACAATGTGTTAAATTGTGTGTTCTACCTTGGGGTTCATGCCATTAAATAGAGTTCCCCTCTAAACTGATTTCCGAACATATATCTAGCGGGTCAAGGGTTCTGTAACATCCCCAAAAATAAATTATTATTGAAGTCGGAAAAATACTTAGGAATTTATTTTAGTTTTTCATAAATTAGAAATTGGAAAATTATTTCCATTTATGGCTATTCCAAATTTCGAATTTAGTTAATTGTAATTTATTATTATGACTGTTGGGCAAAGATTTGATTTTCCCAACCAAGTCTTTGACTATGACACTTGTAAGAAAAAAATATTTTTATATTTATTGCCGAGAGACAAATGGAACAACCAGGTTGAAATCAGTTCAACATGACTCTATGAGTGGGGAAAATGTTGGAACTACCTCAAGGCTGAATGTTACAAGTGGAAAATCAGGAATTTGGCCATGGGAAACCCCTAAAAATTAGTGACTTGTAAAGTTGTGAAAATTTTGAAGGCTGAAAAGACCTAGGCACAATATTCTTTTGCCTATATAGCATATGGGAGGAGGCAGGACGCTGCCTAGTATGCTAAGGAGAGGAATATCACTTACTGTTATGAGCATTGGCTTTTGAGTGTTAGGGAAGGAATTTTTTTTTGATTCTGAAACAGGACAATAGCTAAGGAGGAGTTTGGAGTTCGCGTTCATGGACTCATGATCAGGCTAGGGGGTGAACAGAGAAAGTAGATTGGTTGTTCTGTTTTATGGTTGGGTGGAACTTGATTGTTCCAATTTTTGTTCAACAACTTGTTCAGATATGTTCATCTACTCCCTCATTAGTTGAATGTTCTTAATTAAATAGATGATAGAATACACCTAGTTAATTTCTAGATGAATATTCTATTGATTAAATTACTAGTGGAATGAAATCAATTGTAGGATTAACCCTTACAGTTTTATGGTATTCGTTGAGTAAAGTTTTATTTGTGTTAGTTGTTGATGGAACTGCATCTTGTAACATGTTGGAATATGCATCTAAGCTAAAGGAAAATCAATATTGTATTAATTCTAACATTACAGACATGGAATTATGTATGTATAGGTAATGAACTAAAGGAACAATAGTTAGATTGTACAAGAGATAAATGAATTTATGGAAGTAAGATTGAGGTTTGCATACATACATACATATATATTCTTGTGGGTTAAATACACAGGACTGTGTTGAATAGCTAAGAATATCAGACCATGTAAAGGCCAAAACGAGACTTAGAATGAAGATATATACATATGATAGGAATATAT
>JZKD02S0414975.1:214212-224354 GCA_000966675.3 Picea glauca
AACCACATAAACATTTAACTACTCATTTGACAAGATTATCAATGCTTGGACACATGAGAAAACTTGAGTAAGTCTTCCATTATTTATGACTAGGCCAATGACATGAAATTGTACAACTCAGTTATTTCACAAACAAAGTTCTTTTGTTTTTGATATAAAATAATGCAGGAGCAAAGGCTTAGTGAATTAAAATACACTAAACATGTTCAAACTTCCAGAATCATACCAGTAATCAAATGAGTATTAAAAATCTACAAAAACACTACTATTCATCATTATTAAACAATGAGATATTATTTCAATATGGGTTTTTCGTTCCTGTTCATTCTTTAATGGTTACAGATATACACAACCAGATGTCTATCGGAGCCTAGATTAGAATTTCCATGATGGTAGTATTCTAGGGCAGAATCGTAGCATTTTATTTAGAACCTATAGTACATTTTTTTAGCGTTGTAAATTTGAACCTGAATACCTTTTCTTGCACATGGCGCTATCCTGAACCTGGAGAATTGAAATTTCAAAATCCATGAAAGGAAATAACAAATTTATAATTAGGAATAGCATATTGTTTGTGACATCCCCAAAAATAAAGTATTTTCAAAATTTAAATTTGTTGGAAAATTATTCCGTTTTTAGTACATTTGAATTTGGAGAACATTTTTCCATTTATGGATATTCTGAATTTTGAATTTGATAATTGTAATTAATTATTATACTGTTGGGCAGAGATCTGTTTTGACCCAACTAACTATTTGACTATGAAACTTGTATGAAAACAAAATATTTTTATATTGATTGCAGGAGGACAAATGGAGCCACCATGTTAAAATCAGTTGACCATGACTCCATGAGTGGGGAACATGTTGGAAATACCTCTAGGCTGATTGTTGCAAGTGGAAAATCAAATATTTGGCCATTGGCAGCCCCTGAAAATCAGGAATTTAGAAAGATGCGAAAATTGCCAAGGGAGGGAAAAAAGACCTAGGCAAAAAGATTTTTATTGATAAATAGCATATGTAAGGAGGCAGGACACTACCAAGTATGCTAGGGAAGGAGACTATTGATTTTCTTTTTGTTATGAACTATACAGATTGAGTGTGAGGCAAGAGGAATATGGTGGAACTGAAAGACATTACTGAGGAGTTTTTCAAAGTTTTCCCTCATGGACTCATGGTCAGGCTAGGGGGTGAATTGGGCAAGTGATTTGGTTGCCTTGTTCTACGGTTGTGAGGAACGTGGTTGTTCCCTTTTTCTTCCCACACAGTGGTTCAAATATGTTAAATCTTACCCTCCTTTGTTTATATGATTATAGGTATTAGATGTAATGTAATTGTTTGTGTTATATGAAATATTTCATGGATAAAAATTGGCTGAATATTGCTGAACTTGATATGCGATCAAAAGAAAATGCCTAGATTAAATCAAGTGAATGTTGCTTCCACTTGAGTATGCTAATTCAGAAAGGGCATGTTGGTTCTGATATGGTGAAATAAAAAATGCAGAATAAGCCCCATTTTATAATAGTAAATTCTTAGAAGATGAATTACAAGTGAAATATGAATGGAATCGAACCACATAGATAGATATAAGTCTGCTTATATGTGTGTGGGTAATATTATATGGAACCCTGGTAATAAGAGGGATTTCATCCATGTATCAATTAAAAAATAACATTTAAATAAAAGTTATGTATCATGTGAATTAAAGACCTATACACACTATATACAGAATTATAAATTCATAATTGCACACATAGATATATTTAGAGACATACATATCTATATTTCAGTTGGAACTGAATAGACTATATATATATATATCAAGCATGCAAACTATAGAATATTTTGTTTTAATAAAAGTAGTATATATATATGTGTGTGTGTGTGTGTAATCAGGAAAAGAGAGCTATTAAATTTAGTAACCATACATAAACTTGTGCAATAAAAAATTCAAGGGGCAACATTTACAGACATCCGTGAGTAAATATTAGGCGCGTGAGGGCCGGTGAACTCAAATACTATTCGGGGATTCCGTAAGCAGAGTATACAATATCTGGAAATATCATAAGCATGTTGACCAAGAAGTATAAAATCCCGATAGTAATAAAAGAAATAGCTAATTAACAGTTCGATTCTGATGTAAAAACCCTGGAAATGCAGAATGGCATGTAAAATATTGAATTTCCATAAATGCACAGTCTGGAAATTAATTACAAAAGTGTTCACGTATCTGATAATAATCCAGGGCCTTGTATTCAGTTTAAAATCCTAAATCATATCTTACACAGTGTACCAACAGGAAATGGACAGATTGGTCGCCTACATTAAGAACGATTTTAAATAATTTTCCGCAGATCTATACAACCATTAGGGCTCCTCCAGAAATTGCAAAATAAAGTATAAAAATTAAATTGTGCATCATAAAGATCTGGCATTTCTACCCACGTTGACTAGATCTGAATCGAAGCACTCAACAGAGGCTGAAATAAGCATAAAATGCTAAAATAGAACCTGATTACCTTTCTTTCCAAGGAACGACTCTGGGTTGAAATATTGCGAACAAGTAACCCCTACGAGAAAACAAAAGAGTAAGGAAATGAGACATCATTGGAACTCCGAACAAAATAGATTGAGGAAAGTCTAAGACAATATTCTTTTGTCACATAAAAACTTCGATATCCCTGTACATGCATACTAACTTAACTTCCGTTCTAAGTCTGACAGATCATCGCGCGGTCGAGGAGGACGCCCACATAATTTGGGAAGGGAAGTGGGTCGAAGTCAAACTGATCAGTACCTCGCAAAACAACAAGAGGTCCCATCATTAGGTGAATGCATATAATTCGTTAGCAAATTACTCGAGTAACTGTAAAACTTTAAATGACTTGAAAAAAACCATATAGGGGTCCTACCCTACCTAATTAATTTGAAATGAAAAAACTGTGCATATATGAGACTTCACCCTTGAAGTGTAAATGTTGTTGTGGTTGAACGAATGACACTATAAACTCAATGAGGGAGTAAAATAAATTTCAAGATATTGGGAAGCCAAGTATCATGTAATGCTCAGAGAATAACCCTAATATCTAAATGCTAAGGAACAACCCACTTATATTATAGAAATATCTCACGAGGGATGAGAAACTAAAGACTCGGCACCTTGACGATTTTACGATGTTGGTCATACTGAAACCCACTAGTATCTAGTAGAAAATGATTGATGTTCCCTTTTATTTAAGAGTCGAGTTATAGTGTTGGTGATAATGCTAATACTAAAAAAAAACCCTATTTACATTAAATATCTTAGGGTTTAAAGGGAAGTCTTCATAGAAGATGGAAGAGAAGAATTTTTGAAATGACAGGTTTGATCTCAATTTGAAATACCACCCCAAAACCTTACAAACAAGTGTTGAGCCTGTACCCAGGGTTTCGAAAGTCGAAAAGATATAGTTAAAAGAATCCTTATATACTACTAGAAAAGAAAAATTCATAGGTTAACAAAGTAATGAGAATATAAAAATGCTTACCTTTCAAAGTCTACGACCCGAGTCTCTAGATGCATTCCAGTATCGACGAGAGTCCATTTTTTCCATGACCGATTGTTCTTTTGGGCCAAGAATCATAGAAGGCATGCGACCAAACCCCGCCTTCACCCAAGAATTAGGATGCGAACCAGAAAAAATATCAGAGAGAAGGTGTCCATGACAGTCCTAATTATGGATGAGTAAATAACATGGGCCGAGACCATGTGACTGGCCTGAGGTGGAAATAACACAATGGGCATAGAGATCGAACAGTGACCTAGGGAGTACACCACCAACCCTCTAATAAATACCGTAGAGAGCCTTTAAGCCTTGCCAGTATGTTCCTACCACTCTATTTTATATGATCGGTATGGAGGGAATTAAATACAAATGAGTTAGGTTGAGACCATGATCTTGGGTCATTCTGGTTGTGATGGGACCTTTAATCCTAGACCCTTAGTTACCTGTACACTGTTAGTTAGTTTATGACCCACCGAACTCATAACCATATCCCTTGTGTTAATGAGAAATCCCTAAGTGTCAATGTTATCGTAGAAAGAAACCCTTCAAAAGATGGCTAGCGAATTCGACTTTAAGGTCAGACATATCAAGAGTAAGGAAAATAAAGTAGCAGACGCTTTAAGCAGAAGAGTCCATGGGTTATTTGAGATAAATATCAGCAGGGAAGAAAGTGATCTGGAACAAAGAATAAGGACGACAAGGATTAATGATCGAAATTACACTAAGATGATGGAAGAATTACAAAACAATACCGCAAACTCAGATAAACCAGATCTAAGTATCGACAAGAAGGGACTATTACAATTTAAAAACAGACTTTACATACTAGATTCAACAGAGTTAAAATTAACAGTTTTGGACGAAGTGCATAAGAAACTATATTCTAGCCATCCAGGTTACCAGAAAACAATAACAACACTTAGAAAACTACTTTACTGGCCTAATATGAAGGTTGAAACAACAAAGTACTTTGTTAGGGGCCAAGATTGTCAGCAGGTTAAGTTCGAGCACTAGCATCCAACTAGCCTATTATAGCCTTTACCAGTACCAGAATGGAAATGGGATACAATATCGCAGGACTTTATAATAGGTTTTCCTAAAAATCAGAAACATAATGATTCTATCATGGTTGTAATTGATAAACTCAGTAAGTCTGCACACTTTATTCCTGTAAAGTCCACTTTTAAAGTTATAAACATTGTTGAAATATTCATGAAATAAATTTTTAGACTCCATGGTATTCCTAAAATGGTGATTTCAGATAGAGACGTAAAATTCACATCCACTTTTTGGAAGGAATTGTTTGCAGGGATAATTACTAATTTGAATTTCAGTACGAGTTGTCAACCACAAACAGATGGATAGACCGAAAGGACAAACCAAATAGTAGAGGATATTCTTTTCATGTACGTAAGAACAAAATGGAACAAGTGGAAAGACTACCTCCACTTGGTAGAATTTGCAGATAACAATGGGTACCAAACTTTGGCTAAGTTGAGCCCTTTCGAAATAATGTACGACATAAAGTGTATGACTCCAATTATCTCAGATAAATCAGCTGACAGACTCATGGTTGGACTAGAGATGCTCCAAGAAATGGAGAACATGGTAAGGAAGGTACAACAGAACTTGAGAGAAGCACAAGACAAACATAAGAGCTATGCAGATCAGAAAAGATGACACTTGGAATTTCAAGTGGGAGACCATGTTTATTTGAAGGTCAAATCCTGAAAAAATATCGTTGAAGTTAGGGAACTGTGCCAAGATGGAACCCAGGTTTTGTGGGGCCTTCGAGATACTAGCTTGAATTGGACCCATAGCATATCAACTGGCACTTCCAGCTAATCTAAGAATTCATAATGTATTTCATGTTTCTTTGTTGAAAAAATATATTCATGACACTACTCATATGATTGATTGGAACTTGGTGTAGGTGGAACCCGAAGGTGAGTTCTAGGTGGAACCCCTCTGCATTCTGGACCGGAGAGAAATAACACTTCGGAATAGAGTCATCACCCAGGTAAAGGTGCAATGGAAGCACTTTAGTCCTAAGGAGACCACTTGGGAGTTGGAGGGAGATTTGCAGAAATCTCATCCAATCCTATTTTAAGGAAGGAACGAACACTGAGGATAGTGTTTTATTGAAGGGGGAAAGAATGTGACATTCCCAAAAATAAAGTATTTTTGAAATTTAAATTTGTTGGAAAATTAATCCATTTTTAGTAAATTCAAATTTGGAAAATTTTTTGCCATTTATGGAAATTTCGAATTTCGAATTTGATAATTGTAATTAATTAATATACTGTTGGGCAGAGATTTGATTTGACCCAGCTAACTATTTGACTTTGACACTTGTATGAAAACATAATATTTTTATATTGATTGTAGGAGGACAAATGCAACAACCATGTTAAAATAAATTGACCATGACTCCATGAGTGGGGAACATATTGGAACTACCTCTGGGCTGATTGTTACAAGTGGAAAATCAAATATACGAAATGAGACATCATTGGAACTCTGAACAAAATAGATTGAAGAAATTCTAAGATAGTATTCTTTTGTCACATAACAACTTTGAGATCATTGTATATTCATACTCACTTAACTTCTGGTCTAAGTCTGATAGATCGCCGCATGGTCGAGGAGGACGCCCTCAGAATTTTGGAAGGGAAGTGGGTCAAAGTCAAACCGATGGGTACCTTGAAAACAACAGAAGGTCCCATCTTAGGTGAATGCATATAATTCGTTAACAAATTACTCAAGGAACTCTAAAACTTTAAATGACTTAAAAAAAAACCATACAGGGGTCCTACCCTACCTAATTAATTTGAAATGACAAAACTGTGTGTATATGAGACTTCAGCCTTGAACTGTAAATGTAATTGTGGCTGAAGGACAGAAACTATAAACCGAATGAGGGAGTAAATAAAATTTCGAGATATTGGGAAGCCAAGTATCATGTAACGCTCCGAGAATAACCCTAATATATGAATGGTAAAAAACAACCCAATTATATTATAGAAAGATCTCACAAGGGATGAGAAACTAAATACTCAGCACCTTGAAGAGTTTACGATGTTGGGCATACCGAAACCCAATAGTATCCAGTAGAAAATGACTGATGTTCCCTTTTATTTAAGCATCAAGTTACAGTGTTGGTCAGAATGCTAATACTAAAAGAAAAAAACCTATTTACATTAATCTCTTAGGGTTTAAAGGGAAGTCTTCATAGAAGAAAGAAGAGAAGAATTTTTGAAATCACAGGTTTGACCTCAATTCGAAATACCACCACAAAACCTTACAAACAAGTGTTGAGCCTGTACCCAGGGTTTTGACAGTAAAAAAGATACAGTTAAAAGAATCCTTATATACTGCTAGACAAGGAAACTTCACAGGATAACAAAGTAACGAGAATGGAAAAATGCTTACCTTTCAAAGTCTACCACCTGAGTCTCTGGATGCATTCTAGTATCATTGAGAGTCCAATTTTTCCATGACTGACTGTTATTTTGGGCCGAGAATCAAAGAAGGCGTGCAACCTATCCCTGCCTTCACCGAAGAATTAGGATGCGACCCAGAAACAATATCGGAAAGAAGGTGTCCCCGATGGTCCTAATTATGGATGAGTTAAGAACATGGGCTGAGACCATGTGACTAGCCTGAGGTGGCGATAACACAATGTTCATAGAGACCAAACAACAACTTGGGGAGTACGCCACCAACCCTCTAATAAATATCACAGGGAGCCTTTAATCCTTGCCAGTATGTTCCTGCCACTCTATTTTAAATGCTTGGTATGGAGGGAATTAAATACGAATGAGTTAGGTTGAGACCATGCTCTTGGGTCATTTTGGTTGTGATGGTACCTTTAATCCTAGACCCGTAGTTACCTGTACACTGTTAGTTAGTTTATGACCCACCGAACTCATAACCGTATCCCTTGTGTTAACGAGAAATCCCTAAGTGTCAATGTTAGCTTGGAAAGAAACCCTTCAGGTACATAGTCAATGTTAAGAGTGTTAGGATCCAAATCCCAAATGAATAATAGGGTATGGTTGAATGTATTTTTAGTTAATTAATGTCTATGGGTACATTATAGGAGTTGAATAAATCTACTAGCTCTTCATAAAGGGAGTCTATGGGTACATTATGTGAGTTAAATGGAGACTTACCAGATCTTTAAAAAGGGAGGTCATTTATAAAGTTGGTTGTTACCTGAAATAGCAGAATTCAAATCTGTAATTAAAATGAACATTAATACGCCATAGTTATGAAGTTTGTTTTGTAAGCGAAAGGGAGGTTACTACCCTTCGAAATTAAATTATTTTTTGTATGTCAAAAAGAGGTATTTTACATTGTTAAACATACGTTAAAACATGAATATAGAATAATTACCAGTGTTAATTATGAAAATGGAATCATCACAGATCTAAATTATGAACTTTACTTAATTTGCGAATTTGGGAAACTGAAGTATTTTCTTCCATTCGCGTCAGCGTCATTGTTGAAAATCATCCACAGGTCAAAGAGGGTGAAGTGGGCCAAAGATTTCCTGATGTGTACCCTCGCAACAAAAGGGGTCCCATCATTATATGACAGTAATCAAATCATTAACCACAAATGTCGGAATGAAATAAAATAAACATTCTTAATACCAAAATTATCAATAACATAGAATAAAGTGTGCTCCATGAAAATTTACATGAATACGGATCACACAATGATGCTACGAGATTTGTGCCCTCAAATAGTAACAAATGTAAATTACAGGTCGATGAAAAACAATCACAATATCATAACATAGTCCTAGGTACCTAAATCTTTGTTCTTCCTCTCTTACGGATGAGGTGAAATTAGACAAAATTAACTACCGGATTATCCGAACAAAGAGTGAGGTTGACTCTTTTAAATTTTTATTAATTTATGAAATAATATACACAATAAGAATCTTAACCTTGTATCTATGCATGTAGAGGCATAGCTAGGGTAATTAGAGTTGAAATCAAATCTTGAACACAAATAAATAAATCCACACCGCAACTAGAGGGATGAATTGCAACTTCACAACTTTAAATCTGAGACTGACAAATTTCCACAGCGAATCAAGAAGCCAATAACTCGAAAGCACAGTAATAAATAGAACATATTATTAATGATGTATCCATATTTTACAGAGAAAGTAAAGTTAATAATGAATTTAAAGGTGTTATTTTAAGTAACAAAATCAAGACCTAGTCTGGACGGAAACCCTCGCAAATGGCGAAAACTTTATTAGAGAAGAGTACACAGAGATCCGTGTTATACAATTTTCTCTACAGGAAAATGTATGCTGAATTCGTTGGGGTTGCAATAAGTGCTTTCTAATCACGAAATAGCTCAACGATAAGTTACCATGAGTAATATCACTAAATTACATGCCTATATTATTAAAGAGGTGACTAAGAACAAAACCATATAAACTTTTTAGATTTTCCTAAGTTAAGAAAACTAAAACAAAAACCGTCGGCACGAAATGGCTTAGAAGTAATGAAACCTTGTAGTAGAGAATGGGTGTCCTCATGGGACAGAAGAAACTATAAGACACTATGAGTTAGGATTTGGTTTCGTCATATAGAACAAGGATAGTAGTAATCCAGAATATTAAGAGCAGTGAGGATGAATACCCATTCCACTAACTTAATGAAATAATTACATAGACAATCCCAAAATTCATGAATGACCTGTCCTATAACCTACTGTAACTCGAGAAATAGAGTTTCTCCAAAAATACCTGGTAAAGGAGTGACTCGATGGATGTGTAAAGTCTTTGTGCCTACATTGAACATGAGACCTCCTCATTGTCTGGGTTACACACAGAGTGAAGTTGCAGAACTATTGCAAAGTGATTCTTTTCAAAATCACACAGCGCGAGTGAACAAAATGAATGATAACCTCGGGAAAACCCTCTTCCTAATGGATTAATTGTAAGAGTTACGATATGTAACTATACCATGTGATTTGGGTGAGGTGGAAAAAGAACAATTGGCATGGAGTTCAAGCGATGGGTGGAAAGAGTATGCTACAAGAGATATTAAATGTCATAGATAGAGATATTTAAGTCGCAACAATTATATCTCAACAAATTTTTGGTCACAATTCATGGTGGAGGGAAACGACAGTCCAGTTAAAGTTATAGTTTAGTTTCTTGGTCGTTTGATTACACTTCTTGACTCTTCCATATCGGATTGTTAACCTCCTACAAAACTTGGTTACTATGTTGTCATTAAACAACAAGGAACGAGTAGTGTGTGCCAACTGTGAGCCATAACCACCTGAGTATTAACGCCTATGTGCCCTGGGGTCTTATTAATAACGACTATGCATAATAGGGGCTCTTTCTCATGCAAACTATGGTGTGAACAATAGTTTACCCTATTGGTCTTTAAGTATACACATAAAACTATTTTGAAGGTATGTTTTATGAATTGCGCGGGTAAAAAAGAAGTTCTAAGGCATATCTATATCTATCTCTCTCTCTCTCTCTCTCTCTCTATGTATATATATATATATATATATATATATATATATATATATATATATATATATATATATA
>JZKD02S0414975.1:224404-252192 GCA_000966675.3 Picea glauca
CTAAGGTATACATATATGATTGTGTTATACAAGTGGCATTAAGTTCCCAAGTGAAATAATTGTTAGTTATTAGGTTACTCTTTCACCCTTTTGTTGAGAATAGGGTTGAGTTAGTTATAGATAAATATATATAAGTAACTTGCACCTATGACAAGAAACAATAAGTGTAAACTATGGAAGACAAAATATGCAACAAAATTATTCTGTAGTATAGTTAATGAATGCCCGAAAGGTTGGAATGACGATCAACTCTAAGAATCCCTAATTCACGTTTTTTTTTCTAATTGGTAAATTTGGGCAACGTTACATATGGTGTCAGAGAAAAGGTTAGAACACTTGGACCTTAAACATGGCCAAATTTTTTTTCTTAGCACATGATTTATGGTTTATGAAAAAATAACAATACAATTAGAGTTACAAACAAAAAACATTTATTTATGTTGTGATCATGGAAGCAAAGAATGAAGTTGAGATCATACTTGAGGAGAATCCTGAGCAAAGACCTCCTGAAGAACAGAGGCAGGAAAATGATGGAAATTCACCTACCAAGGTTTTGGAAACCATGAGAAATCTCATTGTGGAACTGTAAGTTTTCAAAGTAGACAATGAGAAAGTGAAAAAAGCACAACAAGAACAACATGAAATAAATGAAGTATTGTTACGTAGTATAGTATCAAAGAAGATATCGAAATAAAATAATGAGGAAGAAGAGGTCAACAAAAGCGCCTCCAAAAATTATGGTCCTAAAGGAGAAAAAGGGGACAACTCTTCTGAAGGTACACCATCAACAGAAGATAAAACAACCAGAGAAAGAAAAAGGTAACATGTGCACCATCTTGAGGGAGTGTTTAAGAAAATCAAACTGTCCACCTTTGATGGGGAATCCAGGATAGGAGAGGAGGATGAAGCATGGTTACTAGACATAAAAATGTATTTCAAGATCAACAACTATTCCAACAATATCAAGGTCAAAATGACCATCTATAATCTGAAAGGAAAAGAAAGCATATGGTGGCAGGACCTGAAGTTGGCCAAGGGCCTAAAGTAAAAAAAAATGGAGTGGCCGAGTTTTAAGAAATACTTTAAAAAATAGTATTTATCTGAATGTTACTATGAAAGAAAAAACAAGGAGTTTTATGAAATAGGACTTGGCTAAATGTCTATCGATGACTTGATAAAAAAAATCATGGAATTGTTAAGGTTCATACCTTATATCCAGGAGGACAAAGTAAAAATCCAATGATTACTAAGATGTTGACCACAATCCTATAATGACATAATTGAATTCAACAACCCCAAGTCCTTAAGTGAAGCTTCCAGGAAGGCCCAAATGTATCACGACCAATACAAATAGTGGTCGAAATTTCCCAAGGCTTGGAAAGACAAGAAACAAGACCGAATGAACCAACAGCAGAAGGGATATCAACCGACCCCTTTCCAGAATGCAACAAATACTTTTCCAAGGAAAGAGTTTGAGAACACCCAAGTACGTGGTAAACCAGTTAATCTGGGAACAAATAATTATGGGGACAGCCCCAGAGAACCGTTAAAATGATGGGAATGAGGAGAACCTCACTTAAGGAGAAAATGTCCATGATTAAATTATGTAGCTAGGACTAGGGTTCACAACCTAAAGGAGGCCTCTACGGTGGGATATGTGGGAATAATTTTACATTGGATCAATGTAGCCGTGGATGGCCGAAAAATTGATCACCAGTCCACTGTAGTGGAAGTTGAATGTAAAGTTAACAATACTTGTGTTTCTGTTTTAATTGATCTAGGAGCTACTTTGAGTTATATTGCTCCTGGTGTAGTGGATTCAAATAAACATAAGAAAACAAGACATGCAAAATCTTGGATAATACAACTAGCCACAGGAAAAAAAAAAGTATATGATTTTATTTATGACTGTGAGTTTAGTTTAGGTGGTCAAAACACAAAGATAAAACTGAATATTCTACGGTTAGGGTCTTATGATATAATTACCGGAATGGATTGGCTAGAAAGGAGTAAATAAATTTTCGATTGTTATGAAAAATCACTCAAGTATAAATACGAAAATGACATTGTTAGGACAACACAAGGCATACAAAAACTAGTCTCAGTTAGGCAGATTTCAACAATGTAATTTAAGAAGTGTATGAGAAAAGGTTGTCAAATTTATGCTATCCAAGTGACAAATCTATTGGAAATAGTAAATAAACCTAGCTTAGAGGATTTTGTCGTCTTGCATGATTTTAGAGATGTGTTTGTTGATGAGATACCTCAATTTCCCCCAAGGAGAGAGATAGACTTTTCTATCAATCTGTTGCCTGGTTCAACTCCTATATCTAACGTGACCTACTGAATGAGTTTACCCGAATTAACCAAATTAAATATTCAAATACCATAACTATTGGACAAGAAATAAATCTGGCCAAGTGTCTCACCATGCAGAGCATGAGTCTTTTTTGTTAAAAAGAAAGACAAAACTGTAATATTATAAATTGATTACAAACAATTAAAGAAAATGATGCTCAAGAACAAATACCCCTTACCTAGAATCAATGATCTATTCGATCAAGTAGGTGGGGCAAAGATTTTTTCTAAATTGGATTTAAGATCTAGTTATCACCAAGTTATAATAAAAGATGAGGACATAAGTAAAACAAAATTTAGAACGAGATATGGATATTATGAATTTGTTGTTATACCGTTTGGTCTCACTAACGTGCCAACAACGTTTATGTGTTTAATGAACATCATTTTCAGTTAGTACTTGGATAAGTTTGTTTTCGTATTTATTGATGATGTCCTAGTGTATTCTAAAACAAAAGAAGAACACGAAGAACATCTTAGGATAGTACTACAAACTTTAAGAAAACCCAAACTGTATGCTAAATTCGAAAAGTGTGACTTTTATCAAAAGAAAATACAGTACCTAGGACATGTAATATGTGACATCACTAAAAATAAAGTATTTTTGAAATTTAAATTTGTTGGAAATTTATTCTAGTTTTAGTAAATTCGAATTTTGAATTCTTTTGTCGTTTATGGAAATTCTGAATTTTGAATTTGATAACTATAATTAATTATTATGATTGTTGGGCAGAGACATAATTTGACCCAACTAACTATTTGAATATGACACTTGTATAAAAACATAATATTTTATATTGATTTCAGGAGGACAAATGGAACAACCATGTTAAATTTAACTGACCATGACTCCATGAGTAGGGAACATGTTGGAACTACCTCTAGGATGATTGTTACAAGTGGAAAATCAGTGATTTGTCCATTGGAAGCCCTTGAAAATCAAGGATTTAGAAAGCTGTGAAAATTCCCAAGGGAGGGAAAAAGACCTAGGCAAATTGATAAATAGCATATGTGAGGAGGCAAGATGCTGCCAAGTATGATGGGAAAGAGACTATTGATTTTTACTTGTTGTTATGATCACTGGTGAGTGAGTGTGAGGCAAGAGGAAACTATTGGAATTCAAGGACATTGTTGAGGAGGAGTTTCTAGTTCGCTCTCATGTATTCATGGTTAGGCTAGGGGGTGAATTGGGCAAGTGATTTTGGCTGCCTATTCTACGGTTGGGAAGAACGTGGTTGTTCCCTTTGTTGTTCCGCAAATTGGTTCAGATATGTTAGATTCATCCTTTTTTGCTTGAATTATTTTGGGTAATCTGATATTATGCATCTGTTGGTGTTAAGATGAAATAATTTCCATGGATGATATATGTTTTTTTTTTGGTATGAAGTTACAGTCAAAAGTTAAATCTCTAGGTAGAATTACCTATGTACACCTGAACTTGAAAGAATAGATCTATCTAGAGGAGTGCGTTCATTTCTGTAACAAAAATATTAGGAAGATCTATCCATAAATATTTGGAGTTGAGCAATTATGTATATATGTTACATATCAACTTATATATATGATTACAGTTTATTATCTATTGTAGGAACGATTGTATCTATATGGTTTCTGTAGGTCATATATTGGATAATCATCTATTATGTTAAGGAATATACTTATATTACTACTATATTGTTACTCATTGTCATCAGAGGTTCCACCTACAAGTGTATGGGTTTATAAACAACACATATTGTCTGTAGTGGTAATAGAATTGAATCTGGACAATGAACTATATTACAAAACCATTGTGTTTTTTTTGTGCTTAGGATAGATCTATTTTGCTCGAAGCATTAAATTCATCATGAAAATTTCGAAACTTCAAGTCTTGGAAAATCTTCTACTTGTCATAAGATCATCATGAGCCATACAACTTTAAGTGTTCATTTCTGTAGTGGATTTTGAAACTTGTGTAAACATTTGTAGAAAACTGGAACGAATTTTCAAAACTATTATATTTTTTTTTTAACTGTACAGATTTAAAGGACTTATTAATTTAATAAGGGGTTTATGAATTATCAAACAAACTTATGACTGCAGTTATGAATATATATATGTAAATGTTCATTCAGTAATCGTTATAACAGATGACATAGAATTAGTAGCATACAATTGTAAAGGATTACGCCACAATCAAAACACGGAGACATCATTCACATTACACTGATAAATTCCAGACTCTTATGAATACCCAAGGCTTAAGATTTCGGCTGCACTAGATTGAAAAGGAAACGATTAACTCAGACATTCATATGCTCAGAAAAACTAGGTACTTAGTTCTAGAAATTGGAGTACACTCGGGTCGAACACAATAGAAAGATAGGTCTAAACTATTACAGATCTAGGATAAACATTAGAAGAGAAAATACAAGTGTTTTTATGTACCAACACGCTTATAGGTATGCCAAGGATCTACGATGATAAAAATGAATTGAAGTAAGGCTACAAGAAATGGAAACAAAATACCATTCACAATTTATTTCATTTTCAGAAATATCGAGAACACAGTCCCAGTATAGGAAAGAAATCAGTCATATTTTCGTTCTAATAATACTTATTACAAGTCATAGTAAGAAATCAATTTAATCCTTGGGTAAATATACAAATATAAATTTGACTCTCAGAACTTGACTGTGAGAAGGAGTAACGAATTTAAAATCTAACAAACAACAAAGCAATTAGAGAAATGGTTCCTTAATTGAATTCTTCTACCATTAACTGTCTAGGCTTTCTTGGCAGGGTCAAAATGGAACCCGAGTACCTATTAAGAGGGAGTGAAATCTCCGAGCGTGTGTTCTTTCATGGTCAAAACCCCTGCACAGAGTTGCGAGAAATACCCTTAAAGTTTTGTTCAACAAAAATACAAAAAAAAAAAAAAGGAAACGAGCAAATTTAGGAAAGAGTTCACCAATGTAATACTTAACTTGAGTAGATGAATATGATTATCCTTCTCCATCACCATGAGCCACGTATTTCTCCAGAACCGGAAGGGGAAGAGGATTCCTAAACATCCTGATGGGTACCCTCGCAAAACCAAAGGGGCCCATCATTAGCGTTAAGAATCAATGAATAATCGAAACGAGAATAGATCCAAGAACCAATACAAAAATGTTGGGACATGACCAAACTGTATAAAATCATAAAATCAAGATCCATCATACAGAAATATAAAGAAAACAATAGAAAAAAACCAATGATCTGTCTAACACTCTACAAATAAGTTTTAAGGAAATGCAGGGTGGGCACGATGCCAAAACCCCAAACGCGTATGCCTGGTAAGATGCTCGGAAAGAGAAAAGGAGCACACACAAAACTTAACTGAACATATTTAACTTCAGTCAGAGTATAATCCATGCTTAAAGGTTTGGCCAACTACTATTCTTTCTGGGAGATTCTCAAATAAGGAAAAATCACAGTCTTATGAGTTATCAAAGAGTATTTGGGATGGAACACCATTTCTTTTCACAACCTAGATAGAAAGAACTTGCCAGAGAGGTTCCAGAATAAAAAATAAATAGGCTTAGCCTACAGGCATGTATAAGACCCTAACCCATTTAAACATACAATTTTCTTTCTCGACGAAGCATAACCGAGAATATTAATAAAGGAATGATGAGTACAAGAGGGAAAGAAGGGCCTACGGGAAATAAACAGGATAATACCAGAACAATAAGCCGAGAAAAAGGACAAAAACTACAGTAAAATTATTATTTAGGATAGATACATACTAAACAAGAGAAATATGGGAGATGCTCGAAGCCACCATGCATGTGCACAGTAAATTCAAGAACAGAGGAAAACGTAGGATTCAACTCAGAGTAGATTGTCATAAAGATGAAAATGAATCATGGCTTCTACCCTAAAACACGAGCCCATGCATATTGAATGTGGTGGGTATGACGAGGAAATTCACCATGTGACAGTAGTGAAGTGGAGTATTTGGGTTGGAGGAGGGTACAGGGTGAATCTCATTTCCCCTCCACCTCTATTAATGGTTGGACAAGAAATTAAATTCGACTGTCAATACATCTAGTTACATTTAATAAAATTAAGAGGACAAGTAAGGATCTCCTCAAAATCCTTTTACTGCTAGCTTCATTAGTGCTGGTGGTTGGAGTTAGATAAGCCTGGAAGGTTTAATCATATTCCACCTTAGGGATTCACTTCGAACCAAGTAGATTATTGAGTTACAAATTCGGTCAATAGAATATTTCCCAAGGAAGCCCTCGAAGTCCGTGGTCACCTTTACCACAAGAAAAAGCAATAAATCTAACATTAAAGAAAATATTTCGACCCCCTTCCTTGAGTCTCTAAAGTTTTTTGGGACTTCAAGTTTAGGCTTCTCTTCATGTATGAGAGTGGATGTTTAAGAAGAGGCTGAAAACCTAAGTACTAGGCCTATGTCCACCTTTCACATTACTACAAAGTTTTAACATTTAACCACTTACGAAGACGAGCATAACTTAAATGAGTATTGAAGAGTAAACAAAAATTGAATACACAGGATATTACGATTTTAAGGATTAATCTCGTTATTATAAATCTATCATACAGACTTAGAGCATAATTCTCTTAGAAGAAATATATTTTTTTTATGACGAAATTGAGGTTCATTACATATGGTATTAGAGAAAAAGTTACAACACTGTGCCTGAACAGGGCCACATTAGTTGCTTAGTATATATATTCTGATTTTTGTAAAACCAATAAACCTTATGGTTACAAACATAAAGCCTTTTCTTCTTTGTATTAATTATGACAGCTCAGGATGATGTAGAAATTAGGATGGAAGGAAATCCACAGGAAAGACCCCCTAGAGATCCAAGACAAAACAATGACAAAATCTCACCCATGGAGGTGTTGGAAAGAATGAGGAATCTTATTGTTTAACTACAGATTTTCAAAGCCAACAATGAAAAATTGAAGAAAGTAGAACATGAACAACAAGAGATAAATGAAGTCCTGCTGTGCATTATAGTCACCAAGAAAACCCTAAAGGATGATAGCCATGACGAAGAAGTCAGCAAAAGGACCTCCAAGAATTCTAGTCTGGAAACAGAAAAAGGAGATAGTTCATCTGAAGGAACACCTTCAGCTGAAGACAAAACTAAACCAGACATAAAAAGAAAACAAGTAGACCACCTTGAAGGATAATTTAAAAAGATTAAACCAACTATCTTTGATAGAGAATCCAGGACAGGAGAAGAAGCTGAGGCATTGTTGTTGGACATCAAAAATTACTTCCAGATCTACAATTATTCCAACAACATGAAGGTCAGAATGGCCATATACAATATAAAAGGGAAGGCTAGCATTTGGTGGCAAGACCTGAAATTGGCCAAGGGCCTAAAGAAGAAACAATTGGAATGGTCTGACTTTAAGAAGTATTTCAAGAAACAATACCTTTCTGAAAGATGTTATGAAAGGAAGACGAAAGAATTTTTCGAGTTACGACTCAGACAGATGACGATGGAGGACCTTATAAATAAATTTCTGAAATTACTAAGGTTTGTACCATACATCCAGGAGGATAAGGTAAAAATATAGCGATTCTTAAGTTGTTTACCACAGTCCTATAGGGACAGAATTGAGTTTGAAAACCCCAAATCCTTGAGTGAAGTATTCAGGAAAGCACGAATGTGCTATGACCAGTATAAATAACGGGTAGAGTTTCCCAAATCCTAGAAGGATAAGAAGCAAGATCGAATGAACCAGTGGAAGAAGGGATACTAGCCAACTCATTATCGAAATGAAGAAAAAAAAATTCTGAGGAAGAATTTTTACTCCAATCATCCAAATATGCAAAGCAGTGGTAAACTGATAAACCTGGGAACGAAGAAGTTTGGGGACAGCTCTTGCGAGCCATTAAACTGTTGGAAATGTGGAGAGCCTCATATAAGGAGGAACTGTCCACGTTTAATTTCAGCAAACAAAACTATTGTTCATAACTTACAGGAAGCCTCGATGGTGGGAGATGTGGGCAGAAGCTTGCATAGGATAAATGTAACCATATATGGTCGACAAGCTAACCACCAGGCCTTGGTGGTAGAAAACGAAGGTAAAATCAATAAAACTCAAATTTCTATTCTTAATAACCCTAGAGGTACGCTAAGTTATATTACCCCTGATGTAGTAGAGTCAAATAAACTTAAGAAACATAAGCATGCAAAAACATGGCTTGTACAACTAGCAACAGGTACTAAAATGAAAGTAGTTGACTTTATTTCTGACTTTGAGTTCAACTTAGATGGTCAAGATATAAGAACAAATCTGAACATCCTACCACTAGGATCTTATGATATGATTATCGGGATGGATTGGTTGGAACAACACAAAGCAATACTAGATTGTTATACAAATATACTTAGCTATAAAGACGATTTTGGCACTGCTAGAACAACCCAAGGTATACCAAAACAAGTATCATTCAAACAAGTTTCAGCGATGCAACTCAAGAAATGCATGAGGAAGGGATGTCAAGTTTATGCCATCTAAGTGACAAATCTATTAGAAAAATAAGTTAATCTAAAGTTAGAAGACTTCACTGTCCTATGTGAATTCAGAGACATGTTTGTGTATGAGATGCGATAATTACCTCCTAGAAGGGAAATAGACTTCTCCATAAACCTACTATCTGGTTCAACCCTTATGTTAAAGGCACTATACCGAATGAGTCTACTAGAACTGACATAATTAAAAATACAATTACAGGAATTGTTGGACAAAGAGTATATCAGATCGAGTGTCTCACCATGGGGGGCACCAGTCCTCTTTATGAAAAAGAAATATGGTACTCTAAGACTATGCATCGATTATAGACAACTGAACAAAATGACTATTAAGAACAAATACCCCTTACCAAGGATAAATAATTTGTTCGATCAAGTAGTTGGGGCCAAGATCTTTTCAAAGTTGGATTTACGATCCGATTATCATCAAGTTAGGATAAAAGATGAGGACATAAGAAAAACAACTTTTGGACAAGATATGGACACTATGAGTTCGTATTCATACCTTTCCAACTCACTAACGCACCAACCACATTTATGTGCCTGATGAAAAATATCTTCAGTCATTACATAGACAAGTTCATGGTAGTATTTATTGACAATATTATGGTCTATTAAAAAATGGAGGAACAACTTGATGAACACTTTTAAGTATAGTTCTGCAAACATTGAGGAAACACAAACTGTACACCAAATTTGACAAGTGTGACTTCTATCAAAAAGAAATACGATATATAAGACATGTAATTTCAACAAAAGGCATTGTCGTAGACCCGAAGAAGACAAAAACCATTATGGAATGGAGGGTACCTCAGGATGTAGCTGGTATTCGATCATTCATGGGAATCATTGGATATTACCGTAGGTTTATAGAATGGTTTTCTAATATAGCCTACCCTATCACGTCATTACAAAAGAAAGGGACCAAGTTTAACGAGTCAGAGAAGTGTTAAGGCAGTTTCAACAAACTAAAGGAATTATTGACAACTGCACCCATATTGAAGGTAGCATACCCAGATAAATACTTCACCATATGTGTTGATGCAAGTAAAGAAGGACTAGGTGGTGTCCTAACTCAGGAAGGATACATTATTTTTTATGAGTCCCCGAAATTAAAAGAACACGAGCAAAATTATATCACTTGTGACTTAGAATTAGCAGTGGTAATACACGCCTTAAAAATGTGGCACCAATACATAATGGGCAGAAAATTTCTACTATTGACAGATAATAGCGGGGTGAAATATCTGTGTAACCAACCAGACCTTAATGCAAGACAAGCAAGATGGCTAGCCTTCTTGAGAGAATTCAACTTCGAGGTCAGACATATCAAGGGTAAGGAGAATAAAGTAGCAGACACTTTAAGCAGAAGAGTCCATGGGTTATTTGAGACAAATGTCAGCAGGGAAGAAAGTGATCTGGAACAAAGGATAAGGATAGCAGGTATTAACGATGGAAATTACACTAAGATGATGGCAGAATTACAAAACAGTACCGTAAAATAAGATAAACTAGATTTAAGTATAGACAAAAAGGGACTATTACGATTTAAAAATAGACTTTACATACAAGATTCAACAAAGTCAAAATTAACAGTTTTGGATGAAGTGCATAAGACACCATATTTTGGCCATCCAGGTTACCAGAAAACAATATCAGCACTTAGAAAACTATTTTACTGGCCTAATATGAAAGACAAAACAACAAAATACTTGGCTAGGTGCCAGGATTATGAACAGGTTAAGGCCGAGCACCAGCATCCAGCCGGCCTAGTACAACCATTACCAGTACCAGAATGGAAATGGGAGACCATATCGCTAGACTTTATAACAGGTTTTCCTAAAACTCAGAAAAATAATGATTCTATCATGGTTGTAATCGATAAACTCATTAAGTCTGAACACTTTATTCCTATAAAGTATACTTTTAAAGATACAACCATTGTTGAAATATTCATGAAAGAAATTTTTAGACTACATGGTATTCCTAAAATGGTGATTTCAGATAGAGACATAAAATTCACACCCGCTTTTTGGAAGGAATTGCTTGCAGGGATAAATCCTAATCTGAATTTCAGTACAAGTTATCATCCACAAAAGGATGAACAAACCGAAAGAACAAACCAAATTGTAGAGGATATTCTCTACATGTACGTAAGAACAAAACTGGGCAAGTGGGAAGACTACCTGTACTTGGTATAATTTACATATAACAATGGGTACCAAACTTTGGCTAAGTTGAGCCCTTTCAAAGTACTGTACGACAGAAAGTGTACGAATCCAATTAGTTGGGATAGATGGGCTGACAGACTCATGGTTGGAGTAGAGATGTTATTGCTCCAAGAAATGGAGAACATGGTAAGGAAGGTACAACAGAACTTGAAAGAAGCATAGGATAGACAGAAGAGCTATCCAGATCAGAAAAGAAAATACTTGGAATTTCAAGTGGGAGACCATATTTATTTGAGATTCAAAGCACGAAAGAGCTTGTTGAAGTTACGAAATTGTTCCAAGATGGCACCCAGGTTCTGTGGGCCCTTCTAGATACTAGCTCGAATTGGACCTGTAGCATACCAACTTGCACTTCCCACTAATCTAAGAATTCATAATGTATTTCATGTTTCCTTGTTAAAAATATATATTCATGACCCTACTCATATGATTGATTAGAACTTGGTGTTGGTGGAACCCGAAGGTGAGTTCTAGGTGGAACCCCTTCGCATTCTGGAACGAACATAAATAACACTTCGGAACAAAGTCGTCGCTCAGGTAAGGGTGCAATGGAAGCACTTTAGTCTTAAGGAGGCCACTTAAGAGTTGGAGGGAGATTTGCGGAAATCTCATCCAATCTTGTTCCAAGGAAGGGACGAACACTGAGGAAAGTGTTTTACTGAAGGGGGAAATGATGTCACATCCCCAAAAATAAAATATTTTTTAAATTTAAATTTGTTTGAAATTTGTTCCGTTTTTAGTAAATTCGAATTTCAAAATTTTTTGCCATTTATGGCAATTTCAAATTTCAAATTTGATAATTGTAATTAATTATTATGAATGTTGGGCAGAGACCTAATTTGACCCAACTAACTATTTGAATATGACACTTGTATAAAAACAAAATATTTTATATTGATTTCAGAAGGACAAATGGAATAGCCATGTTAAATTTAACTGACCATGACTCCATGAGTAGGGAACATGCTGGAACTACCTCTAGGTTGATTGTTACAAGTGGAAAATCAGTGATTTGGCCATTGGTAGCTCCTGAAAATCAGGGATTTAGAAAGTTGCAGAAATTCCCATGGGAGGGAAAAATACCTAGGCAAATTGATAAATAACATATGTGAGGAGGCAGGACGCTGCCAAGTATGATGGGAAAGAGACTACTGATTTTTGCTTTCTGTTATGAACACTACTGAGTGAGTGTGAGGTAAGAGGAATCTATTGGAATTTAAGGACATTGTTGACGAGGAGTTTCTAGTTCACTCTCATGGATTCATGGTCAGACTAGGGGGTGAATCGGTCAAGTGATTTTGGCTACCTATTCTATAGTTGGGAGGAACGTGGTTGTTCCCTTTGTCGTTCCGCAAATTGGTTCAAATATGTTAGATTCCTCCTTCTCTGCTTGAATGATTTTGGGTAATCTGATATTATGCATCTATTGGTGTTAAGATGAAATAATTTCCATGGATGATATATGTTTTTTTTTGGTATGAAGTTACAGTCAAAAGCTAAATCTCTAAGCAGAATTACCTATTTACACCTAAACTTTAAAGAACAGATCTATCTTCAGGAGTACACTCATTTTTGTAACTGAAATATTAGGAAGATCTATCCATAAATATTTGGAGTTGAGCAATTATGTATATATGTTACATATCAACTTATATATATATGATTACATTTTATTATCTGTTGTAGGAATGATTGTATCTATATGGTTTTTGCAGGTCATATAGTGGATAATCATCTATTTTGTTAAGGAATATAGTTATATTACTACTATATTGTGACTCATTGTCATCATAGGTTCCACTTACAAGTGTACGGGTTTATAAACAACACATATTGTCTGTAGTAGTAATAGAATTGAATTAGGACAATGAACTATTTTACAAAACCATTGTGTTTTTGTCCTGCTTAGGATAGATCTATTCTTCTCGAAGCATTAAATTCATCATGCAATTTTTCAAACTTCAAGTCCTGGAAAATCTTCTACCTGTCATAAGATCATGATGAGCTATACGACTTTAAGGGTTCATTTTTGTAGTGGATTTTCAAACCTGTGTAAACATTTTCAGTAATCGTTATAACATATGGCATAGAATTAGTAGCATACAATTGTAAGGGATTACGCCAAAATCAAAACACAAAGACATCATTCATGTTACACTGGTAGATTCCAAACTCTTATGAATACCCAAGGCTTAATATTTTGACTGCACGGGCTTGACAAGGAAACGATTAACTCAAACATTCATATGTTAAGAAAAACTAGGTACTTAGTTCTAGAAATTGGAGTACACTTGGGTCAAACATAACAAAAAGATAGGTCTAAACTATTATAGATCTAGGATAAACATTACAAGAGAAAACACAAGTGTTTTTATTTACCAACATGCTTATAGGTATGTCGAGGATCTACGATGCTAAAAATGAATTGAAGTAAGGCTTCAAGAGATGGAAACAAAATACCATTCACAATTCATTTCATTTTCAGAAATGTCGAGAACACAATCCTAGTATAGGAAATAAGTTAGTCATATTTTTGTTCGAATAATACTTAATATAAGTCATAGTAAGAAATTGATTTAATCCTTGGTTAGATATACAAATATAAATTTAACTCTCGAAAGTCAACTGTGAGAAGGAGTAACGATGATAAAAGCTAACACACGACGAACCAATTACAGAAATGGTTCCTTAATTGAATTCTTCTACCATTAACTGTCTAGGCCTTATTGGTAGGGGAAAAATGGAACCTGAGTACCTATTAAGAGGGGGTGAAATATCCTTGTGTGTGTCCTTGCGTGTTCGAAACCCCTGCACAAAGTTGTGAGAAATACCCTTAAATTTTTGTTCAACCAAAATACAAGAGAAAAAAAAAGAGGAAACGAGCAATTTTAGGAAAGAGTTTGCCAAAGTAATAATTAACTTAACTAGAGGGATATGATTATCCTTGACCATTGCATAAGCCACGTATTTCTCCAGAAGCATCAGGGGAAGAGGAGTCCTAAACTTCCTGATGGGTACCCTCGCAAAACAAAAGTGTTCCATCATTAGCGTTAAGAATCAATGAATAACCGAAACAAGAACATATCCAAGAATAAATACACGAATGTTGGGACATGACCAAACTACATAAAAGCATAAAATCAAGATCCATCTTACATAAATATAAAGAAAACAATAGAACAAAACCAATGATCTATCTAACACTCTGCAAATAAGTTTTAAGGAAATGCAGGGTTGACACGATGCCAAAGCCCCAAACACGTATGCCTGGTAAGATGCTCGAAAATAGAAAAGGAGGGAACGTAGAACTTAACCAAACATCTTTGAATTCAGTCAGAGTATAATCCCTTCTTAAGGGTTTGGCCAACTACTATTCTTTTTGGGAGATTCTCAAATAAGAAAAAATCACAGTCTTATGAGTTATCGAAGAGTATTTGGGATGGACCCCTATTTATTTTCACAACCTAGATAGAAGCAACTTGCTAGAGAGGTTCCAGAATAAAAAATAAATAGGCTTAGCATATAGGCATGTATAAGAACCTAACCCATTTAAACATACGATTTTATTTTTCAATGAAGCATAACCTGGAATAGTAATAAAATAACGACGAGGACAGGAGGAGGGAAAGAAGGGCATATGGGCAATAAACAGGATAATACCAGAACAGTAAGCGGAAAAAAAGGACAAAAACTATAGTAAAATTATTGTTTAGGATGGATACATACCGAATAGGAGAAATATGGGAGATGCTTCAAGCCACCATGCCCATGCACAATAAAGTCAAGAATAGAGGAAAACTTAGTATTTAACTTAGAGTAGGTTGGCACAAAGATGAAAATGAATAATGGCTACTACCCTAAAACACAAGCCCGTGCATATTGATTATGGTGGTTATGATGAGGAAATGCACCATGTGACAACAATGAAGTGGAGTATTCGGGTTGGAGGAGGGTACAGGGTGACTCTCATTTCCCCTCCACCTCCATTAATGGTATGATAGAAAATTAAATTCGACTGTCAATACATCTAGTCACATTTAATAAAATTAAGAGGACAATTAAGGATCTCCTCCAAACACTTTTACTGCTAGCTCAGTTAGTGCTGGTGGTTGGAGTTAGTTACGCCTGGGAGGTTTAATCATCTACCACCTTAGGGATTTTATTCCAACCAAGTATATTATTGGGTTACAAATTCGGTCAACAAAATAATTCCCAAGGAAGCCCTCGAAGTCCATCATCACCTTTACCAAAAGAAAAACCAATAAATCTAACGTTAAAGAAAATATATCGACCCCCTTCCTTGATTCTCTAAATTTTTCAGGAACCTGAAGTTTATTCTTTTGCGTGTGTATGAGAGTGGATGTTTAATAAGAGGATGAAAACCTAAGTACTAGGACTATGTCCACCTTTCTCATTACTACAAAGTTTTAACATTTAACCACTTACGAAGACGAGTATAACTTAAATGAGTATTGAAGAGTAAATAGAAATTGAATACACATGATATTATGATTTTAAGGATTAATCCCCTTATTATAAATCTATCATACAGACTTAGAGCGTAATTCTCTTAGAAGTTTTTTTTTTTTTTATGACGAAATTGACGTTTATTACATATGGTATTAAAGAAAAAGTTACAACACTGGGCCTGAACAGGGCCACATTAGTTGCTTAGTATATATATTCTGATTTATGTAAAACTAATAAACCTTATGGATACAAACATAAAGCCTTTTCTTCTTTGTATTAATTATGGCAGCTCAGGACAAAGCAGAAATCAGGATGGAAGGAAATCTGTAGCAAAGACCCCCTAGAGATCCAAGACAAAACAGTGATGGAAGCTCACTCATGTAGGTGTTGGAAACAATGAGGAATCTTATTGTTGAACTACATATTTTCAAAGCCGACAATGAAAATTTGAAGAAAGCACAATAGGAACAACAAGAGATAAATGAAGTCCTGCTGTGTAGTATAGTCACCAAGAAAATCCCAAAGGACGATAACCATGACAAAGAAGTCAGGAAAAGGGCCTCCAAGAAATCCCAGCCGGAAATAGAAAAAGGAGACAGTTCATCTGAAGGAACACCTTCAGCTGAAGACAAAACTAAACTAGATAGAAAAAGAAAACAAGTAGACCACCTTGAAGGAGAATTTAAAAAGATTAAACCAACTACCTTTGATTTAGAATCCAGGACAGGAGAAGAAGATGAGGCATGGTTGTTGGACATCAAAAAATACTTCCAAATTTACAATTATTCCCTCAACATGAAGGTCAGAATGGCCATCTACAATTTGAAAGGGAAGGCCAACATTTGGTGGCAAGACCTGAAATTGGCAAAGGGCCTAAAGGAGAAACAATTGGAATGGTATGACTTTAAGAAGTATTTCAAGAAACAATACATTTCTGAAAGATATTATGAAAGGAAGATGAAATAATTTTACGATTTACAACTCAGACAGATGACAATGGAGGACCTTATAAATAAATTTTTGGAATTACTAAGGTTTGTGTTGTACATCCGAGAGGATAATGTAAAAATCCAATGATTCTTAAGTTGTTTACCATAGTCCTACAGGGACATAATTGAGTTTGACAACCCCAAATCCTTGAGTTAAGTATTAAGGAAAGATCGAATGTGCTATGACCAATATAAAAAACGGGCAGAGTTTCCCAAAGCTTGGAAGGATAATAAGAAAGATCGAATGAACCAGTGAAAGAAGAGATACCAGCTAGCTCTTTATTGGAATGCAACAAAAAGTTTTCTGAGGCAGGATTTTCACTCCAATCATCCAAATATGAAAAGAAATAGTAAACCAGTAAACCTGGGAACGAAGAAGTTTGGGGATAGCTCCCATGAGCCATTAAAGTGTTGGGAATGTAGAGAGCCTCATCTAAAGAGGAACTATCCACATTTAATTTCAGAAAACATAACTACTGTTCAAAACTTCCAGGAATCCTCGATGGTGGTAGACGTGGGTAGAAGCCTGCATTGGATAAATGAAGCCATAGATGGTCGACAAGCTGACCACCAGTCCTCAATGGTAGAAATTAAAGGTAAAATCAATAACACTCAAATTTCTGTGCTAATTGACCTCGGAGCTACATTAAGTTATATTACCCCTGATGTAGTAGAGTCAAATAAACTTAAGAAATGGAAGCACGGAAAATCATGTCTTGTACAACTAGCAACAGGTACCAAAAGGAAAGTAGTTGACTTTATTTCTAACTTTGAGTTCATATTATATGGTCAATATATAATAACAAATCTGAACATCCTACCACTAGGATCTTACAATATGATTATCGGGATGGATTGGTTGGAACAACAAAAAGCAGTACTAGATTTTTATGCAAATATACTTAGCTATAAAGACGATTTTGGCACTGTTCGAATAACCCAAGGTATACCAAAACCGGTATCAATTAGATAATTTTTAACGATGCAACTCAAGAAATGTATGAGGAAGGGATTTCAAATTTATTCCATCCAAGTGACGAATCTGTTAGAAAAAAGAAGTTAAGCCAAAGTTAAAAGACTTCGCTGTCTTATGTGAATTTAGAGACATGTTTGTGGATGAGATACCAGAATTACTTCCTAGAAGGGAAATAGACTTCTCCATAGACCTACTACCCAGTTCAACCCCTATCTCAAAGGAACCATACCGAATGAGTCTACCAGAACTGACAGAATTAAAAATACAATTATAGGAATTGTTGGACAAAGAGTATATCAGACCGAATGTCTCACCATGGGGGGCACTAGTCCTCTTTGTGAAAAAGAAAGACGGTACTCTAAGACTATGTATCGATTATAGACAACTGAACAAAATGACTATTAACAACAAATACCCCTTACAAAGGATAAATGATTTGTTCGATCAAGTAGGTGGGGCCAATATATTTTTAAAGTTGGATTTACGATATGGTTATCATCAAGTTAGGATAAAAGACGAGGACATAAGAAAAACAACTTTTCAGACAAGATATTGAAACTACAAGTTCGTAGTCATACCTTTCGGACTCACTAACGCACCATCCACATTTATGTGCCTGATGAACAATATATTCAATCACTACTTAGACAAGTTCGTGGTAGTATTTATCGACAATATTCTAGTTTATTCAAAAACGAAGGAAGAACATGATGGATACTTAAGTATAGTTATGCAAACGTTGAGGAAACACAAACTGTACGCCAAATTTGACAAGTCTGACTTCTATCAAAATGAAATACAATATCTAGGACATGTAATTTCAACAAAAGGCATTGTCGTAGACCCAGAGAAGACAAAATACATTATGGAATGGTCGATAGGTAAGGACGTAGAAGATATCCGGTCATTCATGGGAATCATTGGATATTACTGCAGGTTTATAGAAGGGTTTTCTAAAATATCCTACACTATCACGTGATTACAAAATAAAGGGACCAAGTTTAACTGGTCAGAGAAGTGTCAAGGAAGTTTCGACAAACTAAAGAAATTATTGACAACTACACCCATATTGAAGGTACCAAACCTAGATAAAGACTTCACCGTATGTGTTGATGCAAGTAAAGAAGGACTAGGTGGTGTCCTAACTCAGGAAGGATACGCTATTTGTTATGAGTCTTGGAAATTGAAAGAAGATGAGCAAAATTATGTCACTCATGACTTAGAATTGGCAGCAGTAATACACACCTTAAAAATGTGGAGACACTTCATAATGGCTAGAAAATTTCTACTATTGACAGATAATAGTGGGGTGAAATATCTATTTAACCAACCATACCTTAATGCAAGACAAGCAAGATGGCTAGCCTTCTTGAGGGAATTCGAATTTGAGGTCAAACATATCAAGGGTAAGGAAAATAAAGTAGCATACACTTTACGTAGAAGAGTGCATGGGTTATATGAGATAAATATCAGCAGGGAAAAAAGTGATATGGAACAAAGGATAAGGTATTTACGATAGAAATTACACTAAGATGATGGTAGAATTACAAAACAATACCACAAACTCAGATAAACCAGATCTAATTATCGAAAGAAAAGGACTATTATGATTTAAAAAAAGACTTTACATACGAGATTCAACAGAGTTAAAATTAACGGTTTTGGACGAAGTGCATAAGAAACCATATTCTGGCCATCCAGGTTACCAGAAAACAATAACAACACTTAGAAAACTATTTTACTGGCCTAATATGAAAGGTGAAATATCAGAATACTTGGCTAGGTGCCAGGATTTTCAGCAGGTTAAGGTCGAGCACCAGCATCTAGCTAGCCTATTACAACCATTACTAGTACCATAATGGAAATGGGAGACCATATCACTGGAATTTATAACAAGTTTGCCTAAAACTCAGAAAAATAATTGATAAACTCAGTAAGTCTACATACTTTATTCCTGTAAAGTCTACTTTTAAATCTATAAACATTGCTGAAATATTCATGAAAGAAATTTTTAGACTACATGGTATTCCTAAATTGGTGATTTCAGATAGAGACGTAAAATTCACATCCACTTTTTGGAAGGAATTGTTTGTAGGGATAAATACTAATATGAATTTCAATACAAGTTATCATCCACGAACGTATGGACAAACCGAAAGATCAAAACAAATTGTAGAGGATATGCTCTGCATTTACGTAAGAACAAAACCGAGCAAGTGGGAAGACTACCTGCACTTGGTAGAATTTGCATATAACAATGGGTACCGAACTTTGGCTGAGTTGAGCCCTTTCGAAGTACTATAGGACCTAAAGTGTATGACTCTAAATAGTTGGGATAACCCAGCTGATAGACTCATGGTTGGACCAGAGATACTCCAAGAAATGGAGAACATGGTAAGGAAGGTACAACAAAACTTGGAAGAAGCACAGGACAGACATAAGAGCTACACAATTCAGAAAAGAAGGCACTTGGAATTTCAAGTGGGAGACCATGCTTATTTGAAGGTCAAAGCACAAAAGAGCTTGTTGAAGTTAGGGAATTTTTCCAAGATGGCACCCAAATTTTGTGGGCCCTTCGGGATACTAGCTCAAATTGGACCCGTAGCATACCAACTTGCACTTCCCGCTAATCTAAGAATTCATAATGTATTTCATGTTTCCTTGTTAAAAAATTATATTCATGACCCTACTCATATGATTGATTAGAACTTGGTGCAGGTGGAATCGAAAATCGAGTTCCAGGTGGAGCCCCTTTGCATTATGGACTGAAGAGAAATAACACTTTAGAACAGAGCCATTGCTCAGGTAAAGGTGCAATGGAAGAACTTTAGTCCCGAGGAGGCAACTTGGGAGTTGGAGGGAGATTTGTAGAAATCTAATCCAATCTTGTTCCAAGGAAGGGAAAAACACTGAGGACGGTGTTTTATTGAAGGGGTAAAGGAAGTGATATCCCCAAAAATAAATTATTTTTGAAATTTAAATTTGTTGGAAATTTATTATGTTTTTAGTAAATTCGAATTTGGAAAATTTTTGCCATTTATGGCAATTCCAAATTTTGAATTTGATAATTGTAATTAATTATTATGACTGTTGGGAAGAGACCTAATTTGACCCAACTAACTAATTGAATATGACACTTGTATAAAAAAATAATATTTTATATTGATTTCAGGAGGACAAATGGAACAACCATGTTAAATTTAACTTACCATGACCCCATGAGTAGGGAAAATGTTGGAACTACCTCTAGGTTGATTGTTACAAGTGGAAAATCAATGATTTGGCCATTGAAAACCCCTGAAAAGCAGGGATTTAGAAAGCTACGAAAATTCCCAAGGGAGGGAAAAAAGACCTAGGCAAATTGGTAAATAGCATATGTGAGGAGGCAGGACGCTCCGAAGTATGCTGGGAAATAGATTATTGATTTTTACTTACTGTTATGAACACTACTGAGTGAGTGTGATGCCAGAGGAATCTATTGGAATTGAAGGACATTTTCGAGGAGGAGTTTCTATTTTACTCATGGATTCATGGTCAGGCTAGGGGGTGAATCGGGAAAGCGATTTTGGCTGCCTATCCTATGATTGGGAGGAATGTGGATGTTCCTTTTGTCATTCTACGAATTGGTTCAGATATGTTATATTCCTCCTTTTCTTGAATGATTTTGGGTAATCTGATATTAAGCATCTATTGGTGTTAAGATAAAATAATTTCCATGTACGATATATGTTTTTTTTGTTTTTGTATGAAGTTATAGTCAAAAGTTAAATCTCTAGGCATAATTACCTATGTACACATGAACTTGAAAGAATATATCTATCTACAGGAGTACGTTCATTTTTGTAACCGAAATATTAGGAATATCTATCCATAAATATTTGGAATTGAGCAATTATGTATATATGTTACATATCAACTTATATATATATATATATATATATATATATATATATATATATGATTATAGTTTATTATCTTCTATAGGAACGATTGTATCTATATGGTTTCTGTAGGTGATATATTGGATAATCATCTATTCTATTAAGGAATATACTTATATTACTACTATATTGTGACTCATTGTCATCATAGGTTCCAGGCACAAGTGTACATGTTTATAATCAAGACATATTGTCTATAGTGGTAATAGAATTGAATCTAGGCAGTGAACTATTTTACAGAACCATTGTGTTTTTGTCATGCTTAGGATATATCTATTCTGCTGGAAGCATTAAATTCATCATGCCAATTTTGAAACTTCAAGTCCTGGAAAATCTTCTACCTGTCATACGATCATCACGAGCCAGATGACTTTAAGGGTTCATTTTTGTAGTGGATTTTCAAACTTGTGTAAACATTTGTAGAAAACTGGAATGAATTTTCTCAAGTATTATATATTTTTTTTAACTATACAGATTTAAAGGCCTTATTAAATTAATAAGGGGCTTATGAAGTATCAAACAAACTTATGACTACAATTATGAACATATATATATGTAAACATTCATTCAGTAGTCATTATAATGGATGGCATAGAATTAGTAGCATACAATTGTAAAGGATTATGCCAGAATCAAAACATCGAGACATCATTCACGTTACACTGATAGATTATAGACTCTTTTGAATATCCAAGGCTTAAGATTTTGGCTGCACCGGCTTGATAAGGAAGTGATTAACTCAAACATTCGTGCGTTCAAAAAAAATAGGTACTTAGTTCCAAAAATTGGAGTACACTTGGGTCAAACACAACAGAAAGATAGCTCTAAACTATTACAGATCCAAGATAAACATTAGAAGAGAAAACAAAAGTGTTTTAATTTACCAACACGCTTATAGATATGCCAAGGATCTACGATGCTAAAAGGGAATTGAAGTAAGGTTACACGAGATGTAAATAAAATACCATTCACAATTCATTTCATTTTCAGAAATGTCGAGAACATAGTCCCAGTAGAGGAAAGAAATCAGTCATAATTTCATTCGAATAATACTTAATATAAGTCATAGTAAGAAATCGATTTAATCCTTGGGTCAATATACAAATATAAAGTTGACTCTTGAAACTTGACTGTGAGAAGGAGTAATGAAGTTAAAAGCTAACACACAACGAACCAATTACACAAATGGTTCCTAAATTGAATTCTTCTACCATTAACTGTCTAGGCCTTCTTGGCAGGGGAAAAATGGAACCCGAGTGCCTATAAAGAGGGGGTGAAATATCCTCATGTGTGTCCTCACGTGGTCAAAACCCCTACATAGAGTTTTGAGAAATACCCTTAAAATTTTGTCCAACAGAAATACAAATAAAAAAAGAAAAATAAAACGAAACGGGCAATTTTAGGAAAGAGTTCGCCAAAGTAATACTTAACTTAAGTAGAGGGATATGATTATCCTTCGCCATCGCTAGGAGCCGCGTATTTCTCCAGACTCGGAAGGGGAAGAGGAGTCCTAAACTTCTTGATGGGTACCCTCGGAAAACCAAAGGGGCCCATCATTAGCGTTAAGAATCAATGAATAACCGAAACAAGAATAGATCCAAGAACCAATACATGAATGTTGCGACATGACCAAACTGCATAAAAGCATAAAATAAAGATCCATCTTACAGAAATATAAAGAAAATAATAGAACATAACCAATGATCTATCTAACACTCTACAAATAAGTTTTAAGGAAATGCAGGGTTGACACGATGCCAAAACCCCAAATGCGTATGCCTCGTAAGATGCTCAGAAAGAGAAAAGAGGGCACATAGATATTAATCGAACATCTTTAACTTCCGTCAGAGTATAATCCCTTCTTAAGGGTTTGGACAACTACTATTCTTTTTGGGAGATTCTCAAATAAGGAAAAATCACAGTCTTACGAGTTATCAAAGAGTATTTGGGATGTATCTCTTTTCACAACCTGGATTGAAACAACTTGCCAGAGAGGTTCCATAATAAAAAATAAATAGGCTTAGCATACAAGCATGTATAAGACCCTACCTCATTTAAACATATGATTTTCGTTTTCGACGAAGCATAACGGAGAATAGTAATAAAAGAACGACGAGTACAGGAGGAAGGAAAGAAGGGCCTAAGGGAAATAAACAGGATAATATGAGAACAATAAGCCGGAAAAAAGGACGAAAACTATGGTAAAATTATTATTTAGGATGGATACATACTGAAGATGAGAAATATGGGATATGCTCGAAGCCACCATGCCTGTGCATAGTAAAGTCAAGAACAAAGGAAAATGCAAAATTCAACTCAGAGTAGATTGGCACAAAGATGAAAATGAATCATGGCTTCTACCCTAAAACATGAGCCCGTACATATTGAATGTGGTGGGTATGATGAGGAAATGCACCATGTGACAACAGTGAAGTGGAGTATTCGGGTTGGAGGAGGGTACAGGGTAACTCTCATTTCCCCTCCACCTCCATTAATGGCTGGATAGAAAATTAAATTCGACTGTCAATACATCTAGTCACATTTAATAAAATTAAGAGGAAAAGTAAGGATCTCCTCAAAATCCTTTCACTGCTATCTCAATTAGTGCTAGTGGTTGGAGTTAATTAACCCTGGAAATTTAATCATCTTCCACCTTAGGGATTTGCTTCCAACCAAGTAGATTATTGGGTTATGAATTCGATCAATAGAATAATTCCCAAGGAAGCCCTCGAAGTTCATGGTCACCTTTACCAAAAGAAAAACCAAGAAATCTAACGTTAAAGAAAATATTTCGACTCCCTTCCTTGTGTCTCTATAGTTTTTGGGAACTTGAAGTTTAGGCTTGTGCATGTGTGTGAGAGTAAATGTTTAATAAGAGGTTAAAAACCTAAGTACTAGGCCTATGTCCACCTTTCGCATTACTACAAAGTTTTAACATTTAACAACTTACAAAGACGAGTATAACTTAAATGAGTATTGAAGAGTAAACATAAATTGAATACACAGGATATTACAATTTTAAGGATTAACCACATTATTATAAATCTATCATATAGACTTAGAGCGTAATTCTCTTAGAAGAATATATATTTTTTTATGATGAAATTTAGGTTTATTACATAATATCTGAAGAAGGTATTGTAGTCAACCCAAAGAAAATTATAGCTATCATGGAATGGTTGATCCCTAAGGACGTAGAGGACATCTAGTCATTCATGCGAATCACCGGATATTACTGCATATTTATAGAGGGATTCTCCAATATTTATTAACCTATCACTTCTTTACAAAAGAAGGGAACCAAGTTTAATTGGTCGCATAAATGTTAGGACAATTTTGATAAGTTAAAGAAATTGTTAACAACCTCACCCATTTTAAAGGTAGCAAACCCGGATAAAGACTTCACGGTCTTTGTAGATGAGAGTAAAGAAGTTTTGGGAGGTTTCCTAACTAAAGAGGGGCATGTTATTTGCTATGAGCCCCGACAACTATAAGACCATGAACAAAACTACGTCACTCAAGAATTAGAATTAGCATCTTCCATCCATTCTTTAAATATGTGGCGACGCTATATAATCAGTAGAAAAATTCTACTGTTGACTGATAACAGTGGTGTGAAATTTTGTTTTAGTCAACCAGACCTTAACGCAAGGTAGACAATATGGCTAGCTTTCTTGAGAGAATTCAACTTCGAGGTAAGACAGATCAAGGGTAAGGAAAACAAGGTGGAAGATTCTTTAAGTAGAAGGATTCATAGGCTATTTGAAATGAACATTAGCAAGGTTGAAAGTGAACTTGAGGAAAGGATAAAGGATGCAAGTAATCATGATGAAAATTACATCAAAATAGTGGCAGATTTACGAAATTATGCAGAAAATTTAGACAAAACAATTTTGAGTGTGGACATAAATAGTCTAATAAGATTCAAAAACAGATTATACATACCAAATTTTGCTGAATTAAAGTTAATATTTTTGGATGAAGTACACAAGAAACCATATTTTGGTCATTCGGGATACCAGAAAACTATAAGAACACTAAGGAAGTTATTTGATTGGCCTAATATGAAGGGAGAAACAAAATAATACTTATCTAAGTGCCAAAATTGTGAATAGGTGAAAGTTGAGCAACAACATCTACCCATCCTGTTGCAGCCTCTACCTATGTCGAAATGGAAATGGGAGACTATATCACTAGATTTTATCACAGGTTTTCTTAGAACTCAAAAACATAATGATTCAATTATGGTAATAATTGATAAGCTTGGTAAGTTTGCACACTTTATTCCTGTAAAGTCTACTTTTAAAGCTATTAACATCACAAAAATATTCATGAAATAAATTTTTAGACTACATGGTATTCCTAAAATGGTGATTTTGGATAGAGACGTAAAATTCACATCTACATTTTGGAAAGAATTGTTTGCAGGGTTAAATACTAACTTGAATTTCAGCACAAGATACCATCCATGAACGAATGAGCAAAGTGAACGAAAAAACAAAATCATGGAAGATATGCTAATAATGTACATAAGGAGAAAACCAAGTAAGTGGGAAGATTACCTGCACTTGGTGGAATTTGCGTACAACAATGGTTACCATACATTGGCTAAGATGAGACCCTTTCAAAGTACTGTACGACAGAAAGTGTACAACTCTTATTAGCTAGGATAACCCAGTTGACAGACTCATGGTGGGATAAGAAATGCTCCAGTAAATGGAGAATATGGTAAGAAAAGTACAACAAAATTTAAAGGAAGCACAGGACAGACAAAAACGTTATGAAGATATGAAAAGAAGACACTAGGAATTCCAAGTTGGAGACCATGTTTATTTAAAATTCAAAGCCAAAAGAAGTTCACTAAAACTAGGAAACTGTTCCAAGTTGGCAACCAGGTTTTGTGGCCCTTTCGAGATCTTAGCTCGAATTGGACCTGTGGAATATCAACTTGCACTTCCTGCAAATCTGAAAATTCATAATGTATTTCATGTTTCTTTGTTAAAAAATTATGTTCATGATCCTAATCACATGATCGATTGGAACATGGTGCAGGTGGAAGAAGAAGGCGAGTTCCAAGCGGAACCTCTACTCATCATGGATAGGAGAGAAATAACAATACAGAGCAGAGTCATCGCCCAGGTAAAGGTGCAATGGAAGCACTTTAGTCCTGAGGAGGCCACTTGGGAATTGGAGGGAGATTTGCATAAATCTCATCCAACCTTGTTCCGAGGAAAGAACGAGCATTAAGGATAGTGTTGTACTGAAGGGGGAAAGGATGTAAAATCCCCCAAAATAAATTATTATTAAAGTCTGAAAAACACTTAGGAATTTATTTCTGTTTTTGGCAAATTCGAAATTGGAAAATTATTGCCATTTATGGCAATTCCAAATTTTGAATTTAGTTAATTGTAATTTATTATTGTGATTGTTGGGCTAAGATTTTATTTTCCCAACCAACGCTTTGACTATGACACTTGTAAGAAACAAATATTTTTATATTTATTGCTAAGAGACAAATGGAACAACCAGGTTGAAATCAGTTGACCATGAATCCATGAGTGGGAAACATGTTGGAACTACCTCAGGGCTGAATGTTACAAGTGGAAAATCAAGAATTTGGCCATGGGAAACCCTTCAAAATCAAGGATTTGTGAAGCTACAAAAATTCCCAAGGGGGAAAAGACCTAGGAACAAGATGCTTTTCCATATATAACATATGGGAGGAGGTAGGACCCTACCTAGTATGCTAAGGAGAGGAATATCACTTGCTTTTATGAGCACCAATTTATGAGTGTGAGGCAAGGATAATTTTTCTGATTCTGAAAGAGGACAATAGCGAAGGAGGAGTTTGGAGTTCGCCCTCATGGATTCATCATCAGTCTATGGGGTGAACATAGCAAGTAGATTGGTTGTTCTGTTCTATGGTTGGGTGTTACTTGGTTGTTACATTTGTTGTTCAACAACTCATTCATATATGTTCATTTATTCCCTCCCTAGTTGAATGTTCTTGATTAAATAGATGATAGAATACACCATCAACATAAATTACTAGTGGAATTAAATCAATTATAGGATTAACTCTTATAGTTTGATGGTATTCGTTGATTAAAGTTTTATTTGTGTTATCTGTTGATGGAACTTTATTTTGTGACATGTTGGAATATGCATCTAAGCTAAAGGGAAATTAGTACTATATTAATTCTAACCTTACAAACATGCGATTATGTATGTATAGGTAATCAACTGAAGGAACAATAGTTAGACAGTACAAA
>JZKD02S0414975.1:259419-291748 GCA_000966675.3 Picea glauca
ATGCTATGCAGGCATAATACCCACATCGTTTTGAATATTTTGGAAATCATGTTGATGTTATGTGAAAGTTGCACTTAGGACAGTGAAAAAATAAGGGGACAGGATTGTAATACCCCAATGATGTGCCTCAGTTATATTATGTATTGTAATCATGTTTATAGGCTTGTGAGCCAAGTGTATATAATTTGGTGGGTTTATGTGTTATTTAGGCCGAAGAGCCTAGGTGTTAAAGGCCAGGAGCCTTATTTTTGTATATGTAATTTTGCAGATCATTAATAAAATATAAAAATTGTTGCGTTCCAAATGACCATGAAGAAAGAGTGATGGGGGACTAAGCTTCCACAATGTTGGGTAAGGGAGGAGGCTAAGTGTGTGGGCCTAGGGGATAATCTAGGGGCCTTACCTCTAAATGAGATAAAAGATAAGTACCGCTTTTATGCTCATTTACATGTTGTGTAATGGTACATATGTTGTAATTGATGAGTATTGCCTATGTATGTTGTATATGCTGCATGTGTAGGCTTACTATTATTTCCACATTATTATGTTATATATATGTAGAATAGTCATTCTATGTTTATATGGATTTGTATGTTTTTCTACAAGTATCTCTATGTGGCATAGCCTAGTAGTTTAAGGTTGGAGCTATCGCAAATTAGAATAGAGTAGTAGAGCTGCAAGAGTAGTGGCATTGCCTAGGCCGATTGATGGTTGTGGATGTTACAAAATGGTATCATAGCTTTAAAGGCTAATTTAAGGTTGTGTAGGTAGCATTTCCCAGCCTATTGGTTTCTGAGGGTGTTACATCATCTCTGACAAATAGAAAACCTTTGGTTGGCAATTGCACACATACCTCTTCCTTCTATAATTGACACAATATAAGCAAAGAGAAAACCTCATTCTCAAAAATATATTTTCACTTGAGTTTAAAAATAATAAAAAGAGATTAAATCCTCAAGAAATGCTCGAGATCACTAAGTGATGAGAAAATTAGATATTTGGAGTCCCAATAACACCTCTCTCTAAATAAACCTCCCCTACAAAATGGTTGTATTTTTAGTTTGAACAAATTTTCAACAAGACATGGAAGAAGAATGATTCCAAAAGAGGGGATTCATAGTTTCCATCCTTAATCCAATTGGACATCGGTGGTCACCCACCTCTTCCACTGAACTATAATGGTTCTCCATATTGGCATTTTTTTTTATCTAGAAATTTTCAAGTCCTAAACTTCTCGGGATTTGTTTAGGCCTTAAATGATGTTTTTGGGGCATTCGAGAGCTTGAGGTTACCATGGCATTCCTAGACCTGCTGAAAATTGTACTTCTCAATTAGATCTTTTGAATGAGCTATTATGTGACTCAAACAAATATTATATGCAAACGTTGTGCCCCTAGGAAGTTGACGTATCAACTAACCACCTCGAGGGATACAATCCTTTTGGTGTTTTTATCTCATAGGGTCATAATTTTGGATCTTTAGGGTTTTTGACTCTTAATAATTACCACTTTATGTTAAAATCCCATTTTTCAGCCTCTAATCTCTTCTCGTGAATGGATGTAGCCAACACCTCTCTCTTCATAGATAATCTACCACCATTCTAGCTACTTTGTATTTCTTTTCATTTCACATTATTTTCCTATTTCATTAAAAACAATTTTCACATTATTACTGTGCTCACTTCAATATTTATCTTAGTGTGTTTCTATTTATATTTTTTCCTTTAATTTCATTCTCCATACAATCCAGATTAAAATTAAGGAAGGGAAAATCCCATCCAAGATCAATTTTGACCAATCATTCCTTAATAGGAAGACTTTAGTAAATCACTCACCATGAAAATACCCATATTTTATAGTTGAATCGAGGTGAACATACACTATGAAATATCCTAATCCACCATATTTCATAGACACTTGGTGTGAATTAAGAAAGTCTTGATCTCATATTGCCAATGAAGAAGAGAGTACAACGCTTGAGAATCATACTAGATAAAGGGGTGGCCAAAGATCCACTCCTAATCACGCCAAAAGAGGAGAGGCATGTTGATATTCATTTTGAATTACTCTTTTTGTATAATAAGTCCAATAATATGAATAATAATATGTCGTTCCATAGAATTCAAGGAAAAACAACTAGCAATGGATCGTCAATCCTTCCAAGAGTGAGTATAGGAATCCCACAAATCCCTTGAATAAAAAAATAGTCTTCTTACATAATCACCACCCTTGAAATAAGGAAATGTTAGTAGCAAATGTTCACTACACCTTTCAACTCCAAGGGGAATCCCTCCTTAATTGACCATTGTAGAAGAATAACTAAGATAGGTTATTATTAACTACAACTAAATCCAAGGCATGAAAAAAGAAGTTGTTGACCGTCCCCACACACTTCAAACCAAAACCCAAATAAGACAATATAGATGTAATGAAATCCTAGTTAATAATATCACATTCTTTATTAAAATAAATTTTGAGGAAAAGAGCCTATTTTTTACACTCCCTGGACCACTCCATGGCCTCCTAAGAAAAAAACATTGTGTCGAGGATAAACTATCCCAGAACAACACCTCTCTTCTCCTTACAATATTCTTGGTGACATCCCTCAACCGCAACACGACCCCCTTAGTCATGGCTTTGTAGGAAACACTAAATAAAATTATTTCTCTCCAACACTGATGATGTCCCTCGAAACATTCTTCAAAATGAGCCTCATCATCCCATAACTAATGGAATTATTCAAACACCCCAAGGAAAAGGATCTGAACCAACATCCCGTATAGCCTTGTATATCTAACAAGGAATACCATAAATCCTTGGAGATATACAAATTTTCATAGAGCTTAGGGATGAAAAAGTTTCATCCTTCATGAAACATATCCAACTTGTCATGGTGTACAACAAAGGCCTTGTGCAACATCTCCCTGTAATAAGCATTCCTAACAAAAACAACCTGTATTAAGGGATATATTTATATATATATATATAGAGAGAGAGAGAGAGAGAGAGATTTTTGGCAAGAAGGAAATAATATATATTTTAAAATTCATATATGTCTAGAAATAAAAAATTAAAAATAACAAACAATATCATTTTAAAAAAATGAATATATTTGGAATATGCATGGTTATATCTATATGTCCATGTATTTTCATCAATGATGGATCTATATAATCTATTTAAAAATAATGTGAAAAATGGATACAGTGAAAGGCATTTGGAAAATAGAGGTTTTTTAATTTTTTCATCCTAAACCACTAGGGTTTTGATTTCAAAATTGAATCCAAAAAAACCAAGTTAAAAAACATGTAATTGATAATTCTCAATCCCACTAATAAATATTTGAATTTTAAGAACATGTATCGATTACAAGAATATGTATGTTCTAAAATGTATACATTTTCTGAATCATGAATTCATTCCTAAATTGTATATGCTAAAAAAAAATTCACACCATTAGAAATTCATACCATTCTTTTCCCTTTTCCCCAATATCATGATAACATAGAAGATATATATTCTAGCATATTATTTCTAAAAGTATTCAAAGGTTCCTCCAAAAATAGAACACAACAACGATTACAAAGTATTACAATGAAGCCTTATATCAAATTTTTTCTTGTCTTCATACCCTTAATAAATGCCAGGTATTGCACCGACTTGTGATCTTAATTACCCTACCACGAAACAATAGGGGTCCTTCTAGTGTGCACTAAGTTCGTTTGATGGTATATTACAGCTCAATAATTTGTTTTCTTCTTTTATGTTGATGACCTTTGGTTGTGGGTTTCAAAATGTTGCTTTTAATTATTCTTTCATGTTTATGCATCATGTTATGTTTGTTGAAACTACTTAAAAGAAACATGCTCTGCTCTGTGATTGGTCAAAGGTATTCAATGATTTTGTTTTTCATCATTTCTTCTATGGTGATGATATAGATCAATTATGATGGAATATAGTTATATGATTTCCTAATATAACTTATTTCAGAATAGAAAAACCTTTGATTTTGTTTTTCATCATTTCAAAATCGAAAGATCTTTGATTTTGTTTTTCATCATTTCAAAATCGAAAGACCTTTGATTTTGTTTTTCATCATTTCTTCTATCATGATGATGATATGTATGTTTGTTTTTCATCATTTCTTCTATGATGATGATATGGATCAGATATAATGGAATATAGCTATATGATTTTCTATCTTATTTCTTACTTCAGAATTGAAAGGTTTTATCTGCAAAAAGGCAAACACAGTTAGCAAGAAAGTAAAGTCAAGTTTCAATCAAAACAAAAAGATAAAAGTCATTGTGGTATGGTTAACAGGTTTATAGAAGTTTGTAATGTCATAGATATATGTCAATACCCTAACCCACATAGTGTTTGAAAACGATGGAAAGTGCCTAAATATTTGAAGGATAGTGCATAACACCTCCTCCTAACCCGTCGATTAACTAAATCATTGCTTGGAGGGACAAAATGTAATCCTACCCATCCATTCCAATATAAGGGTTCACATTATATATGAAAATTTTTGTTGGTATTTAGCCACACTCTTAATAAACCATATCAAGATCTCATTCATGGAATTTTTTTCCTTGTTCAAGGGAACTATAAATGCTACAAATACTATAAGAAAGGAAAATGTCTCTCATATTTACCCTTTGGTTTTGTTGAAAGGAAGGACTATTTTCCTTGCTTGAAGCCAACTTGTTATTCCCTAATCTGAGTATTGTTCTGCCCAGTTAAGAGGTTATTTCCAAGTGAATTAAATCATCCCATTGAAGGTCAACTTTCACTGCTAAAAGGAGGATTTGGAACCGTCAATGGACATCTTGAAGCCTAAGGCCATGTAGCCAGAATCAAATGAAAATGACGTAGACCTACTGGCCATAATGAACTTGTTTTCCTCTTGCATTATGTTTGCATGAAATGCATTAGGTTATAGCATAGCTGGGGTCTCGATTTTTTCTTGTAAAAATTAATCTTTTCTCCTCATTTCAAACCTCAATTTCATGGTTTTATACTGGTTCAAATATACACTAAAGTTGTTGACAAAATGAATGCAATGGCTCATCCTTTTTGGCTATTTTACATAGTTATAAATGAAGCAAAACCTCCATATATTTGCATGCATCGGTGGCAATTTGTGGGTTTCTAATATCTGTTTTGTTGACCCATTTTCGTCCCCTTCAAAGCCTTTGATTCATATACCCTTCAGAGCCTTTGATTCATATACCCATTTGAGTCATTGAAATAAGGTACCCATGTCGTAATATTTTGCATTTTCACTTATCGTATATGTTGGTAGCGAGTGGTTAATGTCACACTCTAACGAATATGGCTTAATTTTGATGGAGATGAGTTACGAATATGGCTTAATTTTGATGAATATACAATCCTATATTTTGGAGTATGGACTCGATGAGTTGGGCATCCTTTTTAAAATTACATCAGGATGAAACTCGGCCTCGTGGCCTTCAATTGGGGTCCTGACATGTTTGTTTATTTTTTTTCAAATATGTGTTGTTAATGGAGTCTGGATATCATGGTTTGGGGCATGTTAATCCTTTGCATATGTCCACTATTGTGGATGATATGACTAAACTCCACTTTGCATAATTGGTTGAATCTTGATAGATTTGTCAAAATACTCCTGTCAAGGCGATAGATCTGAGTGTTTCCTCATATATACCATTTTTTCAGCCTACAGGTTTAGCTAACAGATTTTATGGGAATCTTGTTTCTTGCAACAGATTTTATGGGAATCTTGTTTTCCATAGATTTTATAAAAGAAAAATAATGAATGGTAGATATGAATTCTATAGCCAAATCAAGCTAATTCATGGAGTGCTAGTATATGCATTTGAAAGTTATATGATGGAATTCATATTCTCTTCCAATGGTATGAAAAAATACCATATCGCATATGGCCTATTTGATGGCGTTTCTATTGTCCCGAAATACATTGTAGCTCACTATTATTAGTCCCTGCCCTTCGGGCGGCAGGGACTATTAGTAATCGTTTAACACTTTTTCATTAGTTTGGCACAAAAATCGATTAGCTCTAGTCGTTTTAACCTAGGTTTTGAAAAAATTATGCAATCTTTCAGTTCATATTTATTTTTTCATCTAAGTTTGAAGTTTTTCGTCTTATTTTGCCTCATACCGAGGCAAGAGATCATTTTTGTAAAATAAACTTAGCAAATGAATCATATATTTACATTCAATTAAGATAAGGTCGATTAATGCTACTTTGAGGTTAACATTAGTTCCAAATATTTAATGTTTGGTTACCAATACTCCATAACATAAGACATATTTGACCTAAGCCATATTTGTTACATAAACTAGTATCTTGGTAAGCTGTCACCACCCTCCACTTCCACTTGTATCATGCATTCACTTGTATCTTGCATGTCCACAAGCGGAGGCGATCGTAAACTTCTGCAAAACAGTTGGTCAATAAAATCAAATTTATTGAAGACTTTCATTTGCACATAATTTATTTTCCTTTTTTTTCAATTTTATAGTAAATTTTACACTAAATAAATTCTCTGCAAAACAGTTGATCAATAAAATCAAATTTATTGAAGACTTTCATGTGCACATAATTTATTTTCCTTTTTTTTCAATTTTATAGTAAATTTTACACTAAATAAATTCTTTCTTCAGTTGTGGAAAACAAAATTACACAAAACTTACCTCATTTTCCTATATTAATTTCTTACTAAAAACAATATGAAATTACCAAATGGCCTCATGGTTTGGATTTTTTTTTTTCTATTTAGTAGCAATCTACCATTATGTCTTTGATCGAAGACATTCCTTCACTTTTACATGAAAAAATTCAATTTTATAGTAAATTTTACAGTAAATAAATTAAAACAAATCTACACAGTGATTAGTACATTTTCTCTTTCTTCATTTATTGCACTCAAACAATATCAAATCAGTAGATAAATTCCACTGATGTGAAAAAATAATTTACATAGTAATTACTTCATTTGCCCTTCTTCATTTCTTGCAAGAAAAGAGTATCAAATTCCAAAATGGCCTCATGATTTGGAAATGGATTTTTTTGTTTAGTAGAAGTCTGCTCGTGAGGTATGGCTTAGAATTATTAATTTGACTGAAGACATATAAACATACGCCCCAAGCTTGTTGGCCTTAGTCTCTTACTAGTTGATAGAAAGATGCTTCTCCGAAGTGTCTTCTCCGAAGTGTCTTTCCTCAAACATATGAATCACCCCCTACTCCTATATATAAGGATTCATGCTTTCATATGAAATCTCTTTGATAACTTCTCACAATATGTTGAGTAGAAAGTTCACATCAGTAAAGTAAAGATTCTTGCCTCATATAACTACATTGCGTCCTCATGCTATCTATTTTCATGTGATGGTGTACAATCTTTTAACTGAAGTAAGAAAAAGAAAGAAGGAACCCCCAGCTAATCTAAGACGTAAAAAAATTATTTGTTCTTCATAGATAGTGGAAAGATAAGTTATCTGGAAGACCTAGTATTGATTCACCTCAGAGATTATAATAAGGGAGGTATTGTTCCCATTTGAAACACTCCTTTCCTTGGAATAATCTATCCATGTCTTTGGCTTGCTGCATGGAGCTGGGAATTTGTCCATCCATATCATCTGCCTCTATTATCTGCCCATAAGATAAAGGCTCATGATCTGATCTTTATAGATGTAAATGTATGTTCGAGTTGAAGAAATCAATTCCAACATTTTTTTATTGACGTTTAGGCTCCATACCTAACCATAGTGACAGTTGTTTGAATTTAAGTCTTATCTTTGGTTCCAATTGTTGTTGTTGGTGCTACAACCCCAGACCTAGCTACAGTGATGTTTTTAGTTTCCCTCCCCATCGACCATCCTAATCAACCTGCTAGCTACTTTTCATAGAATTAAACCCTTAGTGAATCGTTTGTCTCAGCAGTGACACCCTATATTCAACCACCCTCTATACATAGTATTGTAAAGGATAATATCTACGTCCTCCCTCTATACATAATGTTGTAAAGTATAGTATCTACGTCCTCTAGAAAGTGGTAATGGTACTAGACTGGTGGGTCATGGAGTCAAAAGAACTAGATCCATAAGTGTTGATGGTAGCATAATGCAAAAACTAAGAAATAGATCCACAAACAGAAACCTCGATAGAATGGTGTCATAAATATTTCAGACAGATTCTTCTGCCTACGCATCTCTAAGAGGATTGTCAACTAATACCATATAGTGGTCTAGGGGTGGAAATGTGAGGTTGGATGTAAAGTATAATCGAGGCTCCTATTGTAGTGTGAGAGGATAGGATGTTATTGGTGGAGTTACACAATTTCACTAAAGGATTCTTCCCTCTACTATTGTATGTAGGAGAAGCTTCTATGAATAACCAACCTTGGGCTAGAGGAAGGATGGCTCAAGTAGCTCGAATAACTGGCCGAGCGGATGAAACTATCGTACACTAGACTGAAGCTCAAGCTTACAGTGCAACTACTATAAAAGGTGTTCACCCCGGCTTCAAACTTGTAACATTTTTGTTACAACTCATCCCTGGTTGCAGTAGCCCTCGAGAAGAGGTATTTCTTTATATTACTTGCTTGGCTTCTATGTGTCCACTTGCACAAAACACGTGTTGAGGTTTTGTAATGTGCCCTCTTACAAAAAAGAAATGATAAAAAACTTCATTAATGATAAAATGTCTCAATGTAGGACTTACTGCTATATTTCATATATATATATATATAAACTTTGTAAATTGATAGATATTGAAAGTCAATGATTTAGGAAAATATGAAATTATCAGATGTGAAAAGGTTATATGAAATGATATATATTCACATTTTGTTACTTTCTTGTTGAACTTTGTATACAGTTGGTTTAAGTTTAATTAAAAATAATAATTTAATGATAAAAATATTATTTTATTTTGAAAATGGTTGGTCTATGTTTTTGGTTGAGGAAGTTTCCTTAAAATTTTAATGAAAAAAAAAGATTAATGAGATTTTTTTTAAATTTTCGTGCGATTTATATCTCATTTGGTATAAAACTATAAGATTATAGCTCACAGTTTTTTTATCACTAAAACAATTAAAAACTCCATACACCATTCAGATTCTATAGCTTAATTACCAAAAGGTTATAGCTCTTGGTTTATTTATCAACAAATCTATTAAAGACTCCATACACCGTCTTCCATTTCCATTTCATCTTTATAATTTTGACGAAAGGTGACTTTCCCATTCTTTTATATTATTCATTAATGAATATTATTTTTATTATATTGATATTTTAAAAATTGCTTCGTAATTAATATTTTGAGAGCTATAATTATTTTCCTTTGAGCATATAAACATCTTAAGTTTCAGATTGACAAGCTTTAAAAATTGAGTAGCGTCATTCGATTTCATGCCAGCGACTTTAACATTCGAACATGTAAACATTAACATTCGAACATGTTAACATCGTCCAAAAGTTTAATATTGACGAGCCTTTCAAATTTGGATAACGTTGAATTAATTTCATTCCAGCTGGTTCGATTCTCAGCTCCTAGCATGTAAACATGCTATACAAATTTCAGATTGTAAGTCAAAAACAAGTCTAGATCATGGGGTGTTAGAATATGTCAAATATTGTAAGAGAAGTAATCACATTTTAAATAGTTAGTCCTCAAAAATGAATGTATATATTAAAGTTACTATGTCCATCTTTTAAAGGATTGAAGGCTGCACATTCGTGCACAAGTGCCAATTTTAAATGGCTCAGATAATTATATGATTAAAATACTAAAGTTATACTCTAGTTGTAGCCTTCAAGTAAGGCCAGTAGTGCAAGCCTCAAACAAGTCATAATATATTTGGCTGAGATAAGTTACATATAAACTAAATTTAAATTTAAAAAAGAAAATACATGTGTTTGAAGTGGTGGTGTTTGTTTGAAATGTTTTCTTTAATGGAAAAGATGCAGAGTGTTAAGTATGAAATTGAAAAGTTTAATGGCAAGAACAATTTCGAGATCTGGAAGGTTAAGATGCATGATTTGCTCTTGCAGCAAGGCATGGTGAAGGAGCTTTTGGGAAAATAAAAGAAACCCGCGATCATAACAGATGATGACTAGGATGAGATGGATGCGAGAGAACTGAGTTCCATACACCTGTGTTTGGCCGACGACATTTTGTTCAATATTGTCTCGGAGAAGACAATAGTCGGTTTACCGAAGCTGGAAAGCTTGTGTATGAAAAAATCCTTAACAAACATGATCTTCGTGAAAAAACATTTGTACAGTTTGCACATGAAGGAAGGTACTAAGATAGCTGATCATTTAAATACTTTAAATACTTTTTTAGCCTAGTTGACTAGCATGGGAGTGAAATTCGAATCTTAAGATAAGGTAATTACATTATTGTGTTATTTTCCTGCGTCATGGGATCACTTTGTTACCTCCATTAGTTTCAGTTCAACAAAGGATCACTTTGTTACCTCCATTAGTTTCAGTTCAACAAAGGATCACTTTGTTACCTCCATTAGTTTCAGTTCAACAAAAAGTATTGAGTTTGGTGACATTGTTGGAGCTTTACTGTCTGAAGAAACAAGGAAGAAATCCAATCTAGAAACCTCTACATCTGAGGCAATGATGGCCAGAGGGAGAGCTAAATAAAGAGGACACAGTTAGATGGATTTATCTTGGTCAAAGTTGAAGGGCAGAAAGAGCAAGTTGAAGTGTTGGTTTTGTGGAAAATCTAGACACCTCAAGAAGGACTATTGGAAGAGACAACAAGCCTCCAAAGACAACCCTCCAAAATAAATGAAGGAAGAAAATGCAACCGCAACAGGTTCATCAACTTGTTAAGGTATGACTGATGAAGTTTTATCAATTAGTATTGGTTCATGTCATGATCAACAATGGTTATTATATTCTGGTCCTTCAAATCACATGTGTCTTCATAGACACTAGTCCAGTCTATAAATGATGGAATTGTTTACATGGTAAATGATATATCATGTAAAGTTGTGGGAATTGCTAGCATTTGAATTAATATGTTTGATGAAAATGTTAAAATACTAATTGTTGTGAGGCATACACCTGAGCTTAGGAAGAACCTAATTTCTTTGGGATTTTCAAACATTAGAGGATATAAGATTATTGTTCAAGGTGGAGTTATGAAGGTCTACAAAGGAATTCTACTGGTTATGAAATTGAAGAAGGTTGGTAACACATTCCTGTTAGAAGGAAGAACCGATTCAGATCATGCGATAGCGGTATCTAAGAAATACATTGATTTTTTTCGATTGTGGCATCAATGGTTGGGTCATACGAGCAAACAAGGATTAAAGGTATTAATAGATCACAAGTTACTTCCTAGTCTAAAGTCTTTAAAGTTAGATTTTTGCAATCACTGTATCTATGGAAAACAGAATTGAGAGAGACTTAAAATAGGAAGACATACAATTGAAGGAATCCTTGATTATATTCATTTTGATGTTTGGGGACCATCCCCTACTATTTCATATGGAGGATCATCATATTTTGTAACTTTTATAGATGATTTCTGTAGAAATGTTTGGGTCTATATGTTGAAAAGTAAGGCTGATGTATTTACAATTTTCAAGCACTTTAGAGATTTAGTGGAAAAGAGAACTAACACATCCATTAAATGTTTAAGAACTGATAATGGTGGTGAATTTAAGCCAATGGAATTTGAGAACTATTGCTAGGAGTTTGGGATTGATAGGCACAAAACCACTACCTATACTCCTCGGCAAAATGGAGTAGTTGAATGAATGAACACGACTCTTCTAGAGAGAGCAAGGAGTATGCTTAGTAACGCCTATTTGTAGTAGGAGCTATGGGCAGAAGCAGTAAATACAACTTATTATCTTGTGAATCGATCACCATCAACAACAATAGAGTGCAATATTCCTGAAGAGTTATGGAAAGGTCACCCTTGTAATTATTCTAATATTAAAATTTTTGGTTGTGAAGCCTATGCTCTAATTCCGAAATATCAACATTCTAAATTAGATCCAAAATAAAAAATGATTATCTTTGTTGGATATGGTGATGGTAATAAGGGGTACAGGTTGTGGGATCCTACTGCCCACAATATCACCATTAACAAAGATGTAATATTTGATGAATCATCTCTCATCAAATGAGATGTAGATGTTCAAATGAAATAGGAAGAAGTACCTAAGTATCAATAGATTCAGTTTGAAACCAGCTCAAATACAGGTGAAAATGAGCATGAACAAGTTTCTGAAGATGTTCATGAAGAGGTATATGCAGAGGAAAACATGGACGATGATGACATTCAACAAATTATGGATGCCACAAACTTCTGTAAGGAGGTCTATGGAGGTCATAAATCCTTGAAGAAGGTATGATGATTTTGTTTCATCAGTTTTTTTAAGTAATAATTATGATGAACCTTCATGCTATTAGGAAGCTTTGAAGGGTTCTAACATTGATAAATGGAAAGAAGCGATGAAGGATAAAATGAAGGCATTAGAGAGGAATGCCACATGGGACCTGGTTCAACTTCTAAGAGACATAAAAATTGTAGGTTGCAAGTGGGTCTACAAGTTGAAGAAGGGTTTTGATGATAAGGTGGAAAGGTACAAGCCAAGGTTGGTTGTGAAAGGATATTCTCAGAAAGAAGGTATTGACTTTCATGAGATTTTTTCACCAGTTGTAAAGAGTGTTTCAATTTGAATTGTGTTAGCATTAGTTGCATTGTTTGATTTGGAGTCGGAGCAACTAGATTTTAAGACTACTTTCTTACATGGAGATTTGGATGAGGAAATTTACATTGAACATCCTGAAGGGTTCGTTAAGAATCATAGTAAGAAATTGTTTGCAGGCTCAAGAAATTATTGTATGGTCTGAGGAAATCGCCCAGAAAATGCTACAAGAAATTTGACTCTTTCATGGTGAGCCAAAATTATACAAGGAGTGAGTATGATCATTAGGTCTAATTTAATAAATTGAATAATAACATAATCATGATCTTAGTATTGTATGTTGATGACATTCTTTTAGCAAGAAAAAGCATAACTGAGATCAACATGTTGAAGGCTCAGATGGCTAGGACGTTTGATATGAAAGATCTAGGAGCAACAAGGTAGATTTTGGGCATGGAGATATTGAGAGACAGGAGGAATGGTAAGCTTTGGTTGTCACAACAAAAGTGTGTTGAGAAGATACTTTTAAGGTTTGGTATGAACGATGTGAAACTAGTTTCAGCCCCTTTGGCTTCTCATTTTAAGCTTTCTTCAATTTTATGTCTTAGAACAAAAGAAGAAAAGGAATTTATGTCTCGAATACCATATGCTAATGCAGTAGGAAGTTTAATGTTTGTGATGGTTAGTTCAAGGTCAGCTATTTCACATGCAGTTGAGGTTGTCAGCAGGTATATCAAAAATCCATGTAAAGAGCATTGGGAAACAATGAAATGGGTGCTTCGGTATATGAGGGGCAAAAGTGATTATTGTATTACCTATAATTGTGGTTGTGAATAAGTCTATGGATATGTTGATTCTAATTTTGAAGGTGATTTGGACAAGAGAAGGTTGAATTCAGTGTATGTCTTTACTCTTGTAGGTGGAGCTATTAGTTGTATGTAAAAGTTACAGAACATTGTTTCTTTATCCACTACATAAGAAGAATACGTAGTTTCTTCACATGCTTGGAAAGAGGCAGTTTGGATGAAAGGTTTGTTTGGGGAGTTCAGAAGGATGCAGGAAAAAGTAAAGTTACTTTGTGATAGTCAAAGTGTTATTCACTTGGATAAGAATCCAACCTACCACAGTAAAGCAAAACAAATACCTATAAAGTACCATTTTTTAAGACATGTCATCATGAACGTGGAGTCTCTCTAGAGAAATTTCATAAAAAAGAGAACTACATAGACATGTTCTCAAAACCAGTATTGTTAGAGAAGCTATGTTGTTGCTTGGATTCTCTTGTCTTGTAGAAAATATGATGAACAAAAGAAGGAGCAAAGTATCATTTTAATTGTTGTCAAGATGGATATTTTTAAATGATGAAAACAAACTCCCAAGATTAGAATTTTAGATCCTATTATTTCGAATTGGTTTTAACTAAATGAGACCAAAGATAGGAGCGCATTCATTTCCAGTTTCTTGTGTAAATGCATTTATGTAAGACCTTAGAGGCAGACATGATTGAGTGAGATGTGTGAGTGAGGTGAGTGAGTGAGATGATGTAATCTCCTTGATTTGAATAATAAGACAACTGATAGCTCTTCTTGGTGGACGTAGCCCAACGTCTGGGCGAACCAAGTAAAATCTATGTGTTTATGATCCGTGTGATTGTGTTTTTCCTCATTTTCAATTACATCATCCATGAAGTAAAAGGTATCCATATAATTGGATGTGTGTGCTTCTATTGATGTGTGTTTTGTTAGGAATGTCAGCGGACAAAGGACAAAACTATGATCACTTGCAAAACAATGATGATATCAATGCATTGTGTCTTTCACCTCATTAACTATGAAACTATGCCTTGCATGAGGTGTCTGTTGATGACATCCCAATTGTCAAGTAGTCCACTACATTTGGAAAACCCATTGTTCATGAGGGTCAAGCCCGAAAAATAAATTTATGAGTTCAAAAAAGGTTGAGCAACAATTCTTTTCAATCCATAAATCATTTATATCCTTTTCATAAATTAACAACCTTGGCTTTTGATATCATGAATCCAATCTAAAAGAAAATGATCAGGCCTTCATGATGACCCTGAAAACTTACTTGAATGTTTCATGATGACACTCACAACTTACCTGAATGTATGGTTATGGTACGTCATTAGTCATTTGCATTACTGCCTATATGACCGGTACAAATCCCTATGTAATTTTTATAGCTTAATTTGTCTTCCTGCATTCAACATCGAAAAGGATATCCAGAAGAAGATTTATTTATTGAAACAAAGGATGAGGCTACAACACCAACATATTTTCCAGTTACAAAGGTAGCACTTGACTCTGTACCAGTAGAAGCAACATATCTATAGCATGAGGACTCTTTTTTCTCCTAAACCATAACACACCCTTTATACTAGAATTCCCCCAAAGAAATCAAAGTTGAGGGAACGATAGATAGAAGGAAATTTTCCATCTCCCTCACCTAAATGAATGAATGAAATAAGAAGTTGTTGTCTCCGACTCAATATCATTGAGTGTCCATTAGCAAGGTCACTCCCAACTTAAAGTTGTCTAGAAGTTGTCTAACTCTCGACCCAATTTCCCCATAAAAGATCAAAGTTGAGGGAAATTTAGACAGAAGAAATTTTTCTATCTTCCTCACCTAAATTAATGAACGAACTAAGTGGTTGTTGTCTTGGACTCAATATTGTTGAGTGGCCATTAGCAAGGTCACTCCCAACTTGAGGTTGTGTGACTCTTGACCTAATTTTCCCATATAAGATCAATGCCAAGGGAACGATAGATTGAACGGATTGTTTTATCTCCCTTACCTATATGAATGAACTAAGCAGTTTTGTCTTGGAATGAATATCAATGAGTGGCCATTAGCAGGGTCAATCCCGACTTGAAGTTGTCCGACTCTCGATCCGCCTCTTTGCACACCAGTGATTGTCTGGATGATTTTTGATGCATGATAGAATAATAGCTACCACATTTACCTACATTTGATATGCAAACCAAAGTCTCTGCAAAATTTTCAAACCAAAGTCTCTGCACAATTGGCACAATTGGTAGGGACTTTCTGCCTGCTCCACTTGTTAAACTTAAATTATATAAGCATAACTTACATTGAAAATTCGTATACCATATGATGAGTACAACATTAAATTCAATCTAGTGTGTTTTGGGTGGAAAGTGCCCAAGGCTGTTGTCAATATATTAATGCCATTGTTTTCTTATTTGGGTACAAATATATCTTAGGGATATACAAAGAGAATGATTTTAGTGCAAGAGTCTATTTTTGGGGGTATACATCATCCAAATGCAATTAATTATGTGGATGATTTATTATTGGCATTTTCAAAATTCTAATCCTCGGTTACTAAATGAATGTTTAAAATTAGATATTTTATGATTAAATTCCAAGAGAAATGCAGATTAGTAGAGTACATCACTTACTTAATCAAGGGACCTATATTTTGTATTATATTTTTTTTCATATTTTTATTCACTAAATCATAAATAAATTAATCTTGAAATTTATCTCGAATCTACAACGTGTAAACAACTCTACACATAACATACGAAAACTGCGCAGTGAAAATGTTCATCCCTAAACCCTCAAAATACTACATGCTGTGATAAAACACATAAAGAAATAATTTCTTCATACTGTGCTAATCTTTAACATATAAACTCACAAAAACCAACATAAGCTTAAAAATACACATGAATTTGTCAACAAACAAAATACTTGATATATGATAAAACTTCAACACTGTGTGCTAATACCGAATACAATAACTAAGACAAGCTTATTCTCCAATGACTTATGAACAAAATTTGAAACTTACAAAACACACACATAGCTTGTGTTCTCAGACTTCTTCAACCACATTTAGTTGTGAGTATTCTCTTTGTTCTATGTATTATCGAGTACTTAGTGACTCATACTTATATAGATAATGACTAAGACTTCTTCTAGAAGTAAAAATTGACTCAAGCAAGTAATACAACAATAAATTTGACTAACTTCTATCTACTTGACACAACTCAATAAATATAAAGATTGGCTTAATAAATAACTCCCCTTCTTGTTGAATGACAAAAATGAGTTTGAGTAAACATAGAGCTCACGAACTAGAAAACTTGTAGACTGACTGACTAACTGATGAATGGTGACTGAGTTGGCAGAGACGTGAAGCTCATTGATTTGTAATTAATATTTCCAACACTTCCCATTAATTATAAGTAGGTGAGTATTTATGAGTTACAAAATTTACATTGGAAAATTTAAATTGACATGAATTGTCATTCATTTGTTACTACGTCAACTCCTAGACAAATGTGTCATTTCTAAAATGCATCCGTTGGCAAATATTTTGTGAAAATATCTTCAACTTGTTCTTTAGACTTGCAAAATTCTAAACAAATTTCTTTGTTATTTACGAATTCTCTGATAAAATGATACCTTGTATCAATGTGCTTTGTTTTCTCGTGAAACACATGATTCTTTGATAACATTGTGGCTGAATCATTGTCACAAAATGGTTAATGTTGTTCCGACAACAAATTTTTTAACATTCTTCTCATCCAAAATGCTTGACAAGATTTTCTTGTAGCTGCGACGTCTTCAACTTTTGTTGAATAAAGAGTCAGAATGGGTTGATTCCTTGATTCCCATGACAATATACATGTTCCAAAATGAAATGTGTACTGAGAGGTAATTTTCCTGTCATCTACGCTACCTCCATCATCACTGTCAGTATATCCAATAAGTCTGAAATTTTCTGAAGTAGAATACATAATGCCAAAGTATTTTGTTCCATTCACATATCTCAAAATTCTTTTTCCTGCATTCCAATGTGATTCTTTTGGAGTTTCCATTAACCTTGAAATCAGGTTCACTCCATACATCATATCAGGCCTTTCTGCTATTAAATTCATAAGACTTCTTACAAATATTTTAAACAGTGTGGGATCCACCTTGGACTCTTCATTTACTTTTATTAATTTCAATCCTTTTATGAGAGGTGTTGGGGATTCTTTGGAATTTATCATATAAAAACTTTTCATAATTTCATGTGCATACTTAGTTTTCATATAAATATACCATATTTGGACTGGTGTACTTCAATACATCTCATAAGCCCCAAATCAGTCATTTCAAATTCATCCTTCATGATTGACTTAAATTCTTCCATGCCAAAATCACCTGTAAAACTCAAATCATCTACATATAAGCAAACATTGGACATATTACTTTACTGATTTTATTTGATGTACAATGTTGGATCACATTCACTTCTCTGAAATCCATTCTGTGTGAGGTAGGAACCTATGCGACTGTACCAAGCTCTGGGAGCTTGCTTTAATCCATATAATGCTTTCATTAATCTGTACACCTTTTTTTTATTTTCCTGGAATCTCATAGCCTTGTGGTTGTTCCACATACAATTCTTCTTCTAAATTTCCATTCAAAAATGTTGACTTTACATCCATTTTATAATCATGCCATTTGTTCTGCATGACAATGGCTAACACAGTTCTGACTATGTCCATGCATGCAACTGGCACAAATGTTTCAATGAAGTCAATTCTAGGTTGTTGTGTAAAACCTCTTGCAAATAGTCTTACCTTGTGCTTATGCACATTTACTTCTACATATTTCTTGGTTTTATAAATCCACTTGACAGTTATCAAATCCTTGTCTTTAGGTACATCTACCAACTTATATGTTTGATTCTTTTCTATGCTTTTAGTTTCTTCATCCATGGCTTGTGCCCATACATCATCTTTGACAACTTCTTCAAATGTTCATGGATCTTCTATTTGTGAAAACAGAGAAAAAAATGAAAATGAATTTGATGTGTCATCATTACAGATGTCGCACAAACTTCTTGTCTTTATTGGTAACAAACTTGCTAATGTTTTATTTGGAGATGTAGAACTACTTGGATTGATTGTTGGAGTTTGTTGTGCTCTAGGTGTGGACTTCACACTTGTTGATCTCATTGAAGTGGTTTGTTCTTGTATTTGTGTCACAGTTCTAAGAGTGGAGGGAAATTTTCACTGACTTATAACTGGTGTTTGAACCACTTCATCTTATGTGTCATCATGTTCAATAACATGAATAATTATGACTGTCTTTTCTATTCTTCCATCCCATGCTTTATTCTCCACAAATTGAACACCGCAATCAATTATGACTTTTTTTGCAACATGGTCATACACCTTGTATCCTTTTGTTACTTTAGAATACCCAACAAATATACATTTTTGTCCTTTGTTTTAGAGTTTATTTCTCATCTCATCTGGAACATGTGCGTATGCGACACAGCCAAAAATTTTTAAATGCACCACACTATGCTTCATACTTATCCAGGATTCTTGAAAAACTTTGTTTCTCACACTCTTTGTCAAACATTTTTTCATGATGCACACTGCACTTGATACTGCCTCATCACAATACTCATTTTAAAAATGTTTAACTTCGTACATACTGCGATATATTTCCATGATGGTTTGATTCTTTCTCTCCGCGACACCATTCTGTTGTGGTGTATACCGCACAATGAATTGCTTGTAGATTCCATGATCTTTACAAAAATTCTAAAATTCTCTTGACACATATTCACCTCCTCTATCAATTCTTGGAACCTTGATGTAATAACCACTTTGCTTCTCCACAAGTGATTTGAACTGTTGAAAACAACCAAATGCGTCATATTTATGTTTTAGGAAATAAATCCATGTATTTCTTCATAAATCATCAATGAATGTAAGAAAATACGTACATCATCTTATAGATGGTGTTTTCATTGGTCCCCAAATATATGAATGTACTATTTGTAGTGGAGCTTTTGCTCTATATGACTTTCCAACTGGAAATGATTATTTATGATGCTTTCCAAGAATACAACCTTCAAATATTCTTTCTTGTTTTTCTATTAATGGAAAACCTTTTACCATATCCTTTGTGTGTAGCAGCTTCATACCTCCAAATTTTTAATGAAGAAATTTAAAATTCCATAGCCAAGAATTATCCTGCACTTCATATTGGAATTCTTCCTGAATCTCTTTGCTACTACCTCCTTTTTCCTTAACATTGTGTGCACTACTTTTTCCTTCCTTGGAACTACACACACTTTCTACTGTAAATGCACTATAAGATTGTGTATTTTTTGCTTCATTGACAACTTGCATTGTTTTTCTTTTCTTGGATGGATTCAATGTCAATGGAAACATTCTCTTACTTGTCATATGAATTCTTGCAATAAGTTGATTTCTTGGATATTTGTCCATAATCACACAGTAATTACCTTGCATATAGATTATGTATCATTTTTTTAACAATTGTCCTCTTCTCATCAAATTATGCTTTAGAACAGAAACATAATATACACAAGGCATACATTCTTTATCTCCTTGTTTGGTTAAAATGTTAATATTGTCTTTTTCTAAGACACTAACTTGGATATCTCTTCCAATTGTAACTTAGTTTGAATTGACTTATCCAAACTAGGAAAAATCTCTAAGTTTCCTGTCATATGATTCTAGATACCATGTGTCAGAAGAACTTTCTTGAGCAACATTGGATTCAATTGGTGAGACTATAGGCATTGTTTCAGTGCGTTCCATAAACATAAGATTGGAGGGAGTATTTGTGCTATTTGACTAACATTGACCTTTCTTGTTCTAATTATATTGTCTCTTCCTACACTCATATGCATAATTTCCATACTTTTTATAGTAATGACACACAATCTTTGATTTATCAAATTTATGATTACTTGACTAACTTCTATTTCAACTTTGACCTCTTCCACGAGCATTTCCGAGACTGTTGTTGTGTCCACCTCTAAAAGAACTTCCTCCTCTTCCTCTAGATTTATCTCTTCCCCTTCCTCTTCCATGACTTATAGATGTCTGCATGGAAAATGCATTCTCTAATAACATATTTGATCTATTTAGTATGTGTTCATGATTAATAAGGGAGGCTTGCAGTTCATCTAGAGTGAAGTGACTCAAGTCTTTACTCTCTTCGAGAGTCACAACAAGGGTATTAAATTTAGGAGGAAGACTCTTAAGTACCTTCCCAACAACCTTTATATCCTCTATCGTTTTTCCATGTTACTTAATATGATTTATCATCCCAATAACATGGGTGTAAAATGAATCTCTTGAATCTTTATCTTTCATTGATAGAGTTTCAAAATCTCTTCTAAGAATTTGTAGTTTTGAGGTCTTAAATTTGTCCATACCTTGATAAGATGTTTTAATATGTACCATTCCTCCTTGGATTTCTTTGTTGATGCAACTCTTGGGAGTATGCTCTCATGCATGGATTGATGTCTTTAAAATATCGCCTTTCCATCCTTCTTCCTTTGATCTTTCAAACCATCCTTCTGATCTTGTGTGAGAGCATTATATGTTTCCTGATCTATTGGTTCCAGATAGCCAATGTCAACTCTCTCCCATACATATTGACCCTGAAATACTTCCTTCATGGTCAAGGAACATAACTCATAATTCTTGACATTAAAAGTGAGAGGTTGCAAATTTGAAGTAGAAGCCATATTTCACCTTATGATAGAGATGTTTCTCTTGAAAATTACTTTGATAAAAATTTCTCTAACAACCTACTTTGATCAACCTCGCTCTTATATGAGATATCAAATCTACAATGTGTAGACAAGCAGTTACAACAATTGTGCATTGAAAAACTTCATCGCTAAATCCTCAGGACTTTACCGTGTAGTGGCCATACTTCTCAAAATACTACACACTATGATAAAACACTTAATGAAATAATTCCTCCACACTATAGTAATATTTAACACATAAACTCACAAAACTCAATAGAAGCTCAAAAATACACACAAATTTGTCGACACACAAAATACTTGATATATGATAAAAATTTGGCATTGTGTGCTAATACCGAATAAAATAACTAAGGTGACATTTTGTTGCAATGACTTCTGAATAACTTCTGCAACTTGCAAAACACACAGAGAGCTTGTGCTCTTAGACTTCTTCGACTACCTTCAGTTATTGATGCCCTTCCTATCGACTGTTTTGTGTATTATTGACTACTTACCGACTGAGACTTATATTGATAATGACTGAGACTTCTTGTATAAGTATAAACTGACTCAAACTAAAAATAGACTCAAGCAATTAATACAACAATAAATTCGACTAACTTCTATATACTTAACAAAGCTCGAGAAAGATAAATATCGACTCAATAAATAACTCCCTTACTTTTCCAGTGACAAAACTGAGTTTAGGTAAACATAAGACTCAAGAACTAAAAAAATTGTAGACTCAGTCGACTAGACAGGAAGCTCATAAACTTGTAATTAATATTTCAAACAATTAATTATGGAATGTCAACATCCTTTATATTAATCAATATGTATTATGGATTGGAATTTAACACAATTAGAACCTACAAAGATAGTGAATAACACAATAGTATAGAACATTTTCAATCATAAATATGGAAAGATCTAAAACGTAAAAATGTATTAGTAATTTTTAATTATTATTTTTTTAAATAATTTGTCAAAAGAATGCTTTGAAATTTAAAATTTAAGACATAGTTTAAATTTATTTATTTTTTAAATTCTTAAATACTTAAATTTAGTTTAAACAAAATCCAATTTTAAAAAATTTTAAATTTATTTAAAAATAAAAGTCACTTGTATATCAAGTCGACACTATCATCTATGTAATACTACGATATTACATAGACTAGCACAATCACATTAAGGTGGTTGATATATGAAGATATGTAATATCAATTACTTATATAATAAATATACAAAATTAAAATTATGGTTTCAGATTAATATTAGTATTTCAAAGTAGGGTTAGAGTTATAATATGAATCATTTATATAATAAATAAACAAAATTAAAATTAGAATTTCAGATTAATATTAGTTTTTTTAAATTAGGGTTAGAGTTAAGATTTCATTTTAGGTAAATAATTTTACAAGGTTTAATATGAATATATCAATTACATTTAGATATCAAAATTATATAATAAATAAACGAAATTAAAATTGTGGTTTCAAATTAATATTAGTACTTCAAATTAGGGTTAGAGTTAGCATATCAATCACTTATATAATAAATAAACAAAATTAAAAATAGGGTTTCCAATCAATATTAGTATTTAAAATTAGGGTTAGAGTTAGGACTTCATATTAGGTGAATAATTTTACAAAGTTTAATATGAATATATCAATTACATTTATATATCAAAATTAAGCACATTAAATACATGGAAGTGAAAACATATTAATTTCGAAATAATTTTATAGAAATAAAACATAAATATTTATTTAAAAATAAAATTCAAAACAATTTTATGGAAAGCAAACATAAATATTTATTAGAAATTTTTTTTTTCACAAAAGTGAAATTTAAAATCTTCTTCTTATTTAAATATAAATTTAAAATCTTCCTCTTATTTAAATATAAAAACATAATAAAAACATGTTTATTAATAATAAATATATCATTAAAAAAAATTAAAGAAAGGTAATAATTTTAATAATTTTCAGTAAACTACTATTAAAATTCTAATGTGTAAGATCAATGCTTTGGGGAGAAGAATATTTTAATGGTAATACATTGTTACTGGAACGATGATGTTGATGTTGATTTTCACTTTAGCCTTCAAAGAAACCAATGACTAGATTTGGAACCTTTTCATAGACTATAACAGTGTGACATATTAAGATAATGTTTAAAATGAGTAATATAAAACAAAAATCCTTATACACTAGATAGGATTTATGAATAAATTTGAATAAAAAAAATCATTAAAATAAAAACAACAAAAATAAAAATAGCAAAATATTGAAAACTTATAAGTCTTTGCAATAGATACAAAAATTGAATAAAAATGGAAACTAAAATAATAAGAATTAGTTATGTTGTGTAAGATTGATCTAGAATCCTCTTGAAACTCATAGATGTCAAAACAACAATGTATTTGCATGATTGAGCAAGTAAATATATCAGAAATTGTAATTAAATTTTTAATGGCAATCTAATTTATAGACAATCAAATATCATTACAGTGAAATGTTGGAAACTCCCACCCTAAGTGCAGCCAAGTGGGGAAAAATATTGGCCATAGACTCTAATAAGGTTCAAGCTCCCTACAACGCCCATGCTATCCTATTCTTGTCGAGCCACTTTCCCAAAGAGGAAAATAACTGATAAAAAAAATGAAAAGATGGCAATGGGGTAGTAAATAACCCCACTGGAGAGGGAATTAAAGAACCATAAGTAGTAAAGCAGCAATGACTCAATAGAGAGTTGGCACTCAAGAACCGAAAGGAGTTAAAAAACCCACTGATAGCAGTAAAAACGAAAATCCATTCTGCAAAATGGCACCCGTTGTTTTCAAAGAAATAAGTGTGGTGGGTTATATGGAACTTAGTACAAGAGGAAGTGTAATTATCTTAATTAATGTTAATGATATTTAATAATAACTAACTTTTAACTTTTTACATGCAAAGAAAATATTACCTTAAATCTGAACCCTTCATTTATAAACATAATTAAGAATATTTCATTTTTATTTACAGTTATCTCATTTATAAAAGATCATTTTAAATGGGGTATAATCATGTTAAGTGGATTTTAATGTCAATGAAGATTAATTTTAAAGTGAAAAAAAAATAGAATTAATATTTTTTATAGGTTAAGTAAAAAAACATGATCACTCATCTCATTTATAAAAGATTAGTTTAAATCAGTGTAATCATGTTAAGTGGATTTTAGTGTTAATAAAAGATTAATTTTTTTTGTTTGCTAGTTTTCCCTGACCTGAGTAACTAGCCTATAGCTCTGGCTGAGAAACAACTAAAAAAATGAGTCAAAGCATCTGATAAACTAATTTTAATGTGAATACAAAATGTAAATTAGTTTATTTTATAGATTAAATAACAATTTTTGAAATAAATAAAAATTTGCATTTTGTAGTATATAAATTAAGAAATCCACATTTAATGATATATATTATTATTAAATGCTTGATTTGAAAAGGTATAGTATACCTGGGAATATATACCACTGAATGCATCAAACGCCACTTCTTTCCATTTGAACATTCAGATACATTAAAAAAAAATTGAATGGTCATGCATTGGCCTGCCTTGGAAGAGACCTCAGACAATCAATGGACATATTGAGATCACCATAGTTCCCTAAGTATGAATTTCCTTTATTTTTCTTGAATTTCTGAATTTCAATGTTCACCGAAAACCATCAATTAATCGAAAGCTACACCTGTGAATTGCCTTTATTAGTCCCTGCCCAGCAGGGACTATTGTAAACGGTTTTCTCCCCTCTTATTATTCCACACACAAACCGATGCATTTTTTTTAGTAAATTACCCTAAGTTTTCACTTGAAGATTTATCACATATTTTTTTTTAAAGTCCAATAAGATATTCGGCCTGTTTTGTTGACCAATCAAACGTTTTGAGGTATTATTTGGCCTCATACCGAGGCTAGCGATGAGGGAAGGGATTTTAAACTTAGGAAACTACGACTTTAAACTTAGTAAACTATGGTGAAGTAAACAAATGCTATCTCCAGAGATAGCATTCGTTAGCTAAGATTTTATGTTGGCAATGCATATCGTAATGTTTCAGTTGAAACATCTGTTGAGCCATAAGCCCAGATTGGTTTCCCTTCAATTGCCACACACACAACCATGCAAAATTTGGTGGCTTCGTCTTGTCACTAGTTTGCATAAGAAGCAACCATTTCCTTTCAAACCAATTTACATTTCCATCATACTTGTCACTAATCTGCATAACAACAACAGGTTAGGTTTACAGTGAAACATTGCTTAAAATTTTACACAGGTTAGGTTTACAATGCCTTTTCCCATTTTAAGATATAGATTTTCAAATTTTCTTATTTTGCATTATATTTTCATATGTGCATGGAATATATTTCTTGCCTATGGAAAAAAAAAAAATTAGACAACACTAACCTCATTTTACCTTCTTCAAGTCTTGCAGGCAGCAAGCACTAGACACCAGATCTGGAAATGTCTTGGAAATGGATTTATGATGACTCTAGATTGACTGTTCCCTCTGTTTTCTGTATAAATGATATATAAGTTGCGCTATTATGAGGCTGGTATATTTTATATGTTTATATACTTTTGATGCATTTCCCTTCGTCATTTCCTGTAAGGGAATCAAGAAGTCTCATTTCTCAAAACAAAAACACTGCTACTACTGGTGCATTTTCAATTATCTTGAGAGCAGAAATTTGGAAGATGGACCAGCGTAAGCAATAGTAAGCATATACCTGAAAATCCCAATGTGGGAAGAAAAAAAATTCAGCTTCAACTGACATGTCAAGATTTCTTCTTCCTCCTATGATTTCCAAGAGGGACCATGTCATAGCTGTAAACATAATCCTTGATAGTAATAGGATGATTGGTGATCCACTCTAGAGAAAGGTAGCCTTTTGTACCTTTGACCATTGTAATAACATGGGAATGCTCCCTTCCCATGAGCTTTTCCAGCCCGATATTGGATACTTTAAAACAACAGTTCACATCCAATAGGATGTTCTCACCCTTGATGTCGCAGTGTACAATCCTATTCCTGCGCAATTCCGTGAGTTGTAGCTAAGGAGATGTTGTAGGAGTTTCCCAATATAGAATCCTTGGCTCCGAATAGCCATCTATCCAAAGATCCATTTGGAGAAAACTCATAGACAAGTATCCTAAGACAATAATTTATAAGTTAAATTCCGGTAGTTCTGTCATCCATTCTTAGCAAGGGTTTTTACCCTAAGATGTATCTAGCCTTAGAACTAGTTCTAAGAGATTTTCTTTGCTAATATGAAGATGTCAAAATTCAGAAGGAATGCGAACAAACACTCACCTTTGTAATCCCTCCGAGCAATATCCACATACGTGAACTAAATTTCTATGGTGAATGGCACCAACCGCCTATGCTCGACCCATACGACTAGGCCCCAACGTCCATGTACACATATTTGCTTCGATTCCCAATATCATCCATGGAGGTAAAATATTTAACGTTTTTAACACTTTTTCATAGTAATCTAGGGTTTCAAGGGTTCCTCTTCAATGAGAACCTGATCCTAGTCGATTGTCTACTTGTTCCAAGCAACAATAGAGCATTTAGCCCTGCTTCCTGTATATTTTTTCTTATTTACACTTTTGTTTAATACAATCTCGAAATAACCTTCGTCCTTCTCTGTAAAATGAACGATGTTACAATTATTGAAAAATGAATGAATGAATCGCACCAGAAAATTCGAAACGAATTACAGCAACACCGCCCGGTTTGAGCGTTCGTTCAATCTTTGAAGGAAAATTTGCAGAAAGGTCAAAATCACTATAGAACTCATAGTCAAAAGTATTATCTTCAAAAGACTATCTTTGCATGTCTCCCTCCATAACAAGAGGAGGAGAGGCCATCAGATGGAATCCCACGTCATCTGAAATTCCCATCTCCTTCAAAACAAGAACCTCGTGCCCACCTTTAGCATCGATGCAGAGGAATTTTGCCTAAAAGCTCTCAAAATCCCTGAAACAAGAGTTATGCTCTTTGAAATATTTAGTATTGGTTAAACTATATATTTAAACCCTAATTCAAATTAAAGAATAAACCCTAATTAAACTATAAATCAAATTTAATCTTAATTTAAATTATAGATTAAATCTTAATATAAATTATAAATTAAATTTAAACTATATATTAATCAAAGATTAAATTTAACTCGGAATATATATTTAAACCCTAATTTAAATTAAAGTTTCAACTCTTATTAAACTATATATTAGATTTATTCCTAATTTAAACTATATCTTTTTTTTGTTTGTTAATTGGTCCGGACCTTCTTGGCATCTGGATTGTCATCAAAATCACCTGCCTTAGCCACACTAACCATGTACATGGTTGGATTTTTTTGTCCCCGTAGGTTTCGAACCGGTGACTTTTCAACACGGTGTGGCTTAACAACACACTCCGTCACGGACTGTCCTACACCTCGAAGACCAATTTAAATTATATCTAATATGCATATAATTAAATCTATTTTTAATTAGGATTTATTTATAGTTTAAACCATTAACTATATATTAAATTCTATTTTAACTATAGATTTAATTTAATTTAACTATAGTTCCAAATTAAAATAGGGTTTAACTATATTTAAATTAATGTTTAATCTATACTTAATGTATAGTGAAACTCTAACTTAGTGTTTAGATTTATTTAAAGATTAAACCCTAATTTAAAGTATATATTAAATCTTAATTAAACTATAGCTTAATTATAGATTAAATTCAACTTAGAGTTCAACTATAAATTAAATTAAATTAAACTATAAAATAAATCTAATTTAAATTATTGATTTAAACTAATTAAATTTAAATTATATCTTTAATTTTTTATTTAAAATGAAGATTAAATTTTAATTAAAATATAAATTACGTTAAACTCTAATTATAAATTAAACACTAATTTAAAATCAACATTAAATTTAACCCTAATTTAAACTATAGATTATAAATTAAACCTTAAAACTCTTAATATCTACTCTTTGGAAGGTTTTGTTAGAATTGTTTAGGTTTTAGTTTCATTGTAACTATAACCATTCTCTTTGTCAAACCATTTTAACAATACATTAATTCATAGCATTTTTATGCAGTGGGAAAACCACACACAAAATGGTCATGATTTGGAAGTTAGTGTGGATTATGCATGGAGTAATGCAATTGGCTAAATGGTCATGATTTGGAAGTTAGTGTGGATTATGCATGGAGTAATGCAATTGGCTAATGGATTATGATGAAACATATTAAAAAAAAAACTGCGATTTTGATCCAATGATCCTTGGAGCGACCAAAACTTTACATTGATGGAAATTATGAAACAATACAATGAGGTAGACATATTAATGGATTATATTTCTTACTACCTACTAGTGTGAAGATAATGAGATGGTATTTTTTTAATTGTGTTATTTAATATTTTCAATTAACAATACAATGAGGTAGACATATTAATGGATGATATTTCCTACTACCTACTAGTGTGAAGACAATGAGATGGTATTTTTTTAATTGTGTTATTTAATATTTTCAATTACATTTTTTATTTTATTTACTTCAAGTGAACTTTCTCACTAATTAATTTATTAAAGGAATCTTATTTTTTTATATTTCTCACTAATTAATTTATTAAAAGAATTTATTTTTTTATATTAGTGAATACAATGAGATGATATTTTTTATTGTCTTATTTAATATATTCAGTTATATCTTTTATTTTATTTACTTAAAGTGAACTTTCTCACTAATTAATTTAATTTTTTTTATATTTCTCATTATTTAATTTTTATTTTTTTTTAAATAAGAAGTGTAAATATATTAAGAGCCTTCAAAATCTGAAAAGAGTAGAAAAATACAAAGATGATTGAGCTGCACTTACTGGACTACCCCAGCCATGGGGAAACCAGTCCAGCCAGCCCATCCAGCCCACTAGTCAAACGAGTCATAAGTTAAACCAGTAAAAAGAGTAATCATATTGTTTATCCTCTAAGACCTAGATCCTGATTAGACTTACAAACACTAAAAGTTTAGACACCTCGCAGGTAGCCGTACCACGTGGCGTGAAGGTCTCCTGGCCAAGGCTCTTCCTCAATATACGTCGCCCCATCGTCCCATTGCTTTCCAACTTCCTCATTGCGCGCAGCTCCCTTGATGTCGTCCTCTCGCTCTTCCTTCTTCCGACTAATTTCTACTGGACTCTGCACCTTTCTTTGAGCTTCACCTTTAGCGGCCTCGAGGTTCTCCATTGGGCTGGTTTCGTTAGGATCCGAGAATAAATCCTTGTGCATGGATGAGAGAATTTTAAGGAAGCTCGCCACCTTTACTTCCGTAGCCTGTATGCGATATTGTAGATCCGCCACCTCCTACCTGAGTTCAAAACCCAGGTCATGCAGTACAGACGGGCTATCTTTGAATTGCGCCCTATCAAAGGTCTCACGGAAACGAGGACCTCCCCGCTTCGGCTCACCTTGAAGAGAAGGACCACTGCCCAGGTTGCCTAGAGGGTCATGGAAAGGCATGGGGTTAGAAGGATATGTTGAGGGCTCTTGAGAAAGCCGTAGGATTGAAATTGGCATTCATGAAATTATAGCCATGGAATTGAACTGCAGAGCTTGCAAAGAGACAGGGGTAGACTTAGACTGTTGGCGTGGGGAGGAATCAGTGGAGGTCGATTCCGGAGGCGTGATCGAGGGCCTTCGAGGCCTCTAGGGTGAGCCCCGCCTCGGTCTGCCCCTAGGTCGTGTCATTGGATACTTGGTGAAACTAGTTGAGGAAACTAAGACCGCTCGGTGGAGGAGTGTGACAGGGACCGCCTTGCTCCAGTGAAAAATAACAGAGTTAAACCAGTGCTGCGAAGGGATGAGCCCTGCGGCTAGCATACATAAGTGATTCCCAAACATATTGAACCAAACCATTCAAATTCGCAGCGAAGGGGAAAGGACTGTTGCGTTAATGCTCCCTCGCATCATAATAAAGATCAATTAAACTCCGGGTGGGGTGGTGGGCTGTGTCACAAGCTCATCACGTGGCTCCATGCCACTATGCCCAGAACCTCGCCCCACGCTTGCCACGATGCCCTCTCTTACACCCCATCCGGGGCTCACTATTTAATTATTAATTTATTAAAGGAATCTTATTTTTTTATATTATTGAAGAAGTAGAAGCAGAAGTATGCTGGAATTAATTTAAGATTAAAATGTTTAAAAGTATTTAAAAGAGAGCAATTAATAAACCTGATAGTAATAGCCTCAAAGAATAAAACTAAAACGGATGGTAATAGCTTCAAAGATTAAAAGTGAATGGATTCGGTATGTGGTTTAAAAAAAATATAACTTTTAAAACGTTAATAAATAAAATAGAATAATAACTAAAAAACACTATATTATTATAAATGATTATAATTAAATAAATGATATTGAGGAGCAGACATGAAATTAATTTAACACTAAAGTATTTAAAAGAGAGCAATGGATAAGCCTGATGGTAACAGCCTCAAAAAAATAAAACTAAACCGATGGTAATAGCCTCAAAGAACAAACGGGAATGGACTGGACAAATGGTTTAGAAAAACATGCATCGCTTTTAAAACATTAATAATTAAAATAAAATAATAATTAAAAATTATGTTATTATAAATAATTATAATTAAATAAAATTATTTTAATTTAATACTTTTAAATATCTAGAAATAATATTTAAATTTTCTTTCTAAAAAAACTAAGATAAATGTATGACTATTCTAAGTTTACTCAAATTAAAATAAAAATATATTTAAACCAGTCCCTTGGATAAAACTCATATATTGAAACAAATTAAACGAATGACTCCGTTTGAAAATATTTACTTTAATATTTAATAAGCTAGAACCAGCATGTGTTATCCCTCGAATCGCACCAACAAATATTGTTCACTCAATTTTTAATTTTGCTTTTGATGCCGAATCGGAGTTGGTGCATCCATTAATACTAAAGATTAAACCAAAAGATAGCAATGATTGCTGAATAGATCGGAATAGATGCTAAGGAGCCGCTGCACTCATGCGCTCCACGTACCCATTAAATGGTGGATTAAGAGCGTTTAAAGTGAAGTGCTCACTGGTTTACCAGCGTTTAGATCCACACATCTCACCAAGCTTACAGGTGGTAAATAAAGTGCCACCAAGCTTACATGTAGTAAAGAAGGTGAAGCATTCTAGTGATTCACAAAGTTCCACTTAATTTACTATTAAATTTAAAGGCTGTAAAAAAAACCTAAACCTAAAGTAATATATTATTATTTTGCTAATCAGGTTAATCATTTCTTTGAATGATTAAATAACATCATCTTTTGTCATGCTAAGAAGTAAATAATTTTGATTTTGTTTGAGGATCAAGAATATTCAAATGATATCAAGTCTTGTCCATTAAATGTTAATCTATAATTAAAATCACAATAAATCTTTTCATTAAATGTTAATCTATAATTAAAATCACATTAAATCAAATGATTTTGTTTGAGGATCAAGAATATTCAAATGATATCAAGTCTTGTCCATTAATTATTGATTAACTATGATTCAAGTTATATCAAGCCATTCAAAGTCACCATCTAGACAAATTATCAACAAATTATCAAGTCACCAAAGAACATTAGCCAAAAAGAATTAGTGTAACCTTGCTAATAGAATCAAAGTCGCCTTGGTAAAGGCATATCATGCATCCCTTGGCATTCAAGAAGAAGTTCAGGCGTCATGTTCACGTTTACTTCTTTTCAAAAAAAAATTCGGTAAGGAAACTGCACATCCTAAGAGTTTGCACGTGTGAAAACTAGCATATCCGAAGAGTTTTCATGTTATGGGCTGGAAAGAGGTTTCCTTTGCCAATTGTGGCAGGGACTTGCTGCACTTTATAGCCAGGCTTGCTAAAACTTGCATCTAGTTAGAAGTTGCGGTGTCATGCTCATGTTTAATTCTTTTCATTTTTTTTTAATGGAAACTAGCACATCCAAAGAGTTTGCACTTGTGGAAATTAGCAT
>JZKD02S0415009.1:4688-18000 GCA_000966675.3 Picea glauca
TGCCATTAATATCATCTGATAACATAATAAATCAATTGTGAATATATTTATTTCTTGTCTACCACTAAAGTACCGACAACTTGTATCAACATATTCACTAGTAAAACATAATCTTGAAGCACGTCCTTCATATTTGGAAAACATTTTTGCACCTCACAATTTCACAGGGTGAATGTGTCGTAGTGGAAATTTAGAGAATGTCTTTGTTTGAGCGCAAGGGCCATTTGTCAAAATTTTGGCTAACTCTATATTTTTTCTACTTCCCGGTCTTTGTTATAATATTGTTTTATTTAATGGTCAAGAAACATGATTGATCATATCAAAATGGCAGAGGATATGATCATATTGAAATTGTGAGGTTACTTCTATTGCATAACTCATAGATTTATAGTTGATTTAAAATTTTCCCAAACTATTATCTAAACAAGAAATCAATTTTATCTTTTTGGAAAAATAACATTTGTTTTTGAAAAAATATCAATCCATATGATCGAGGTGAATCATGAGCAAGAGTATTTGATTGAATAAGCATTAAATACATACTCCACCTACAATTAGTAGAAATATACCAAAGAATTGGCAAAGTTCGATGAATTCAAATGGGAGACCTAACCTAGAGTAGGAAGAGTTGGATCAAAGCTTTATTATATATATGATAGACATAAGCATGAAACTATTTCAATACTTACGCCATAATGACATGTTCTATTAGCGTCGTTGCTTTCCCACCATATCTGGAAAACTATGTAGAGAAATCCACCAATCAAGCTTCCCTCTAATCTTGATTATGCTAAGAACAAAATGAGATACAAAGGAAAATATAGAAGAAACACAAAAATATAGTGAAACCCAACTTCTATTAATGAATAAAATAGAAAAAAATTGTAGACCACAAACTTGATAGATTGGGGTAGCTTATCTCTGAAGAGAAAGAGATGTTGGCTACGCTTCATTCACAACAAGCTTTACATCACACTCCATTGCATGATTAAAGGACCTCCTTCACCTAGATTATATATGAGAGAGTGAGAGGAGAATAATTCCCATGATGCATGTCAGATAAATTGGTCTAAGTTTACAAAATGCCATAGGCATGTAAAACACTAAGACTTCCCGAGAGATCACCCATCCCAGTACTACTCTACCCCGAGCGCGCTAAACTATGGATTTCTAATGGGATCCAATGCATCAAAATTGTAGGCATTACATTACAAATGGAGATGGAATTACATTACATTCCCCATCAAAAGGGTGAATATTATGGTTTATCAAAACCACAGGCTTGGAAACATTGATTCAGTGGAGAAGTTGGATGGCCACCAACATCCACCTAGATCAATCCTCCCCCCTTAGGAAGCAATGGTCCCCATTATGTCAAGTTCCCTCGAGAGATAGGGAAACTTTTGTTGAATCTGAACTTTGGGGAGTTGCTTGCCTTGCTGAAGGAGTTATCCTACTTGTATTTGGCATGTGGAAAGATGTCATGAACCTATTGGTGGAGGTGTTGGATCCATTCAACAAATCTGGTTGCATGATCTTCCTTGGTTTAAGTGTGGGAGGTATATGTCAGTGAAGATGCAGTAAGAAGAGATATATCAATGGGGGCTAATGGTTGGAACTTCAAGCATACCCTAAAAGGGTCGTGGCCAATAGAGCTATGTTGAACATATGGAAGACTCTCATTTTCTAGAAGGGAGGGTCTATAGATTGGACCATTGGGTAAGGGAGCACCAAGAACCAATTCAATGGAATGTGGTATGTGGTAGTACATAGGCACCCTCGTAGGTGAAGCAGAAATATCTTCGTGCTCCTTTACAATCTTGTTGACCTGCTTCTGTTGGATAGAAAGGTGTTGGGATGAAGTTGTAGTGGTCGCAGTGATCTTCTGTTCACCTTCTGACTAGATTGTGAAGAGGGAAAACTTTGTGGTCTAAGAGATTACTTTGTGGCACTATTTCACCACGATCAATGAAGTGGAAATAGTCAGAGCTACCTCTGGTACCCTGTAGAGTTGACCTCCCAAAGTAACAATGACATTGCAAGGTTGAGACTCATAGATAGCGTGATGTTTACATATATATGGTTGTCCTAAAAGAACATCACGAACTTCAAGTGGGGAAACATCACATAGTACCTCATCCTTGAAGGGCTTAATGTAATAGGATAGGAAACATTGTTGACTGACGCAAATGTCTCATCCTCGGCTCAACCATCCGATGGTGTATGGTTGGGGGTGTGGAATCATTGGTAGCTTCAATCTCTTGACAACCTCGACTAAGATCAGGTTCTTCTAACTTTTGTTGTCAACAATGAAATGTAGTGGGGTTCCCTTTACGCATATCTTCGAGTGGAAGAGGCACCCCCCCTCCTCAGTATCCTCTAGTTATTCTGGTTGTATTGTTGTGGTCATGATGGTAGTAGTGGGTTCTACATCGATGATCCATTTCCCTTTATTATGCTTTGAATCAGAGTCTAAGCCAAGTTCTGATTCTTTTTCTTTGAGCTCATCCACCAATGACTATTTCGAGTGACATTCATAAGTGTTGTGCTAGGAGATTTTGTGGAATTCACACCATTTTCTGGTGTCTTTCTTAGACTTTCCATCACCCTTCTTAGTCGATTTCTTGGACTAATTTTCTTGACTCTCCTTGTTTTTTCCCTTATTATGTGATTTAGGGTTTCCTTTGCCATGTTTGTGTTGTAGCATATTTTCAAACCCGAACTCTTGCTTACTCCACTGCTTGAATTTTTGCTCAATTTTGACTGCATATCGATAAGAAGATCCAAGTGAGGAGATTTCCAAGAAATCCATCTATGTTTGAATGTACCTATGAAAACCAATGTGGTACATCAAAACCAGGTGCCCCTCGGAGTCTTTGGTACCTATCTTTGAGCGCAAGGTATGAAATTTGTTAGTGTACTTCGACACCATCTCGTCTCTTTTCTAACACAGAGTCATCCATCTCATGTACTATTCATCATAGTTTTTGAAAGGGTTGAACTCCTCCTTGAGGGCATCTATATGGAGTAGATTTATATGTGGTGTACCTCTCCCATTAAGCTTCCCACCAAGCTCTGACATGGAAAAGGGCTTTAAGGAGCCCAAAGGTGATCTTTTCACTCTCATATTTTTTTTGGAAAAAGTAATAACCTTCTAGCATATTAAACCATTTTTCTAAAGCATTTACATCTATATGGCCTTCAAATAAGGGAATATAAAAATTGACTTGTACCTTGAATGGTGTCGCACCTCCGAAACGGTTGTTTTTTGAAGATGCCTCGATCGCCATTGATATTCGTCGAAGGATCTGAGTGAAGTTGTTCATTATCTCGTTCCTTTGTCACATAAGGACTTCCTCGAGAAATGTCTTGAAAGTATATAATGATCCCTTGTCTCTCTTTTCTTTTGCCATGGAAGGTCGCTTGGGCTGGAAAGAACGGTTGTCCTCAAGTGAAACTAGCTCAAGACCCAACTCTCTATTCCCTGACCTCGTCGGGGACATGCTCTGAGAAACGGCAAGGAGAAGACTGCTCTGATACCACTGATCTAGATTACAGTGATAAAAAAATGAGATACAAAGGAAAATATAGCATAAACACAAAAATAGAATGAAACCCAACTTTTTTTAATGAATAAAATAACGTAACACTATATAACACAAACTAGCTAGAATGGGGTAGCTTATCTTTGAAGAGAAATATATGTTAGCTATGCTTCATACGCAACAAGCTTTACATCACACTCCATTTCATGCTTAAAGGACCTCTTTCACCTCGATTATATATGAGAGAGTGAGAGGAGAATAATTCCCATGATGCATGTGGGATAAATTGGTCTAAGTTTACAAAATGTCATAGGAAAGTAAAACACTAGGACTTCCTGGGAGGCCACCCATCCTAGTACTACTCTAGCCCGAGCATGCTTAGCTGTAGATTTCTAACGGGATCCGATGCATTAATGATATAGGAATTACATTACAAATGGAGATGGAATTACATTACATTCCCCATCAAAGGGGTGAATATCATGGTTTAGCAAAACCACAGGCTCAGAAACGTAGATTCAGCAGAGAAGGTGGATGGCCACCGAGATCCATCTAGATCACGCTCCTCAATCTTGAAGCATATTAAACCATATTGATAAATCGTTGTTGAGTATTCCATATGCTATGATATAAGGGACTACTATGCTAAGCGAAACCTAGTTTGATAGGAGCATTACTTCTCAAACTTCATTAACTTGTGCAATTTATTAATTTATTTAAGAGAGAAAACTAGCTAAAGCATTTAACAATCATAATAGTAATGTCCGTTAATAGGTTATGTTATCACATGAACTTGTCAGAGCCCTATGGGTTTGTGGTTTCTACCTAAGACTGTAATTTTTCCCTGTCTCTCTCCTTTTCACAGACCAAGTCTAAAGTTTTTTCCCCTTTGGCTTGTAAAATCATTTTTCGTTTTCCCCCCTCTGTGTTTAAAGTGCCCCGTTCTCCCTATTTTCCCAGCCCACAGCCAGTTGTCCAAATCCTCCATTGCGCTGGCCACAACCATGGACACAAAGCACAACTTTCCTAATAGTTCATTTTGGGCTTGAAGCACAAGCGGAAGGCAAGTTGATCTTTCAACGACGGAGATCCAATCAACCAGTTCAGTTCAGCAGCTCACGGGCATTCGGGAGTCCAAAATTGTGCAAAGTATAATGCCAGAGCACAAAGCCCCGGAATAAGCATGAGTCGTTGATCTTAAAGAGGACAGGTGGCAGTCGATCCAAGCCTTTGGGGAAATGAACTTCGGGAGTTTCGAAGTGAGAAGTGCATAAAACCTCCGAAGGTCCGAAGCCCAAAGGCCCAAAGTCCCAAAGTGGTCGAAGCGCTGAAGTGCCAAAGTGGCCAAAGTTCCGAAGTGCCCAAGCCCAAAGGCCCAAAGCGCTGAAGTCCCAAAGGCCTAAAGCCCTCGAGACCCGAAGTAAATCTCGACCGTTCAAATCCAGAATGCCACACATCATTAGATCTGTCACTCCGAGAGTTTTAAAATCAGAAAAGCACCGAAGTCCGGAAGGCCCAAAGCCCGGAGACCTGAAATGGATCTCAACCGTCCGAATCCAGACTGCCACGTGGCGCCAGATCTAGAGCTCCGGGTAAAAGCGTTGAAGGCAAGCGAGATTTGAAGTTTGATTTTCCCAAAGCCCGGAGCCACGAAGGGATCTCATCTGTCAATCTCAGGAGGGCCACGTGTCATCATATCCATGGCTTCGGGTAACTGCTTACCGCTGTCCCTTACCGCCTTCTGCTCCTGCCGACACCTGTCCTCCACTCATCGCCATCCCAGCCTATCACATTTCCCCTTCCATGTGTCACCTCTCGCCTCCCACCACCTGTTCCTTCCCACTCCCTCTGCCACCTTGGCCTTTCCTCCTCCACTCACCTTCCTCCTAGCCTCGTTGTCTCGTTTCCGGTCCCCGTTCACCCCCGCATCATTCCACCTGGCCACCAATCATCCAGTGCCCCGTCGGTCGCGTCATCGCCTCATCCTCGTCAGCTCCATCTGTGTCCACCTATCATTTCCCTCTGCAAAGGTCCAACGATGCCTCAGACGACAAAAGAAAGGCCAACACGTATTCTAGGTGCCAAGTTGACTTGAGCCTGTCCTGATCCCAATGAAGCAATTATGAAAGCTAGGGAGGTGGTTGAAGCATCATCTCCCCCATGAATGGAAAGTCAGAAGAGTCTGATTGTGAAGTCAGTCTGTCAGCCCTGGCAAATCAGAGATCGCGTCTGACAAAGAATGAGTGCGCAGAGAGACTGCATGCACCGTCTGACTGAGAAAATGCAACACCATGGAAACTCAAGCACGTTTCTGCTATTGTTTACAAAATTTTGAGAATAAATAGATAGTTTTAATATTTTGTTAGGGTCGTCGTTTGGTTAAGCAAAAATCCCAATTTTGTAATGCTTGTGATGCCAGAGTTGTTCTATGGTTATGTAATCGACTTAAGACTTTCATGTTAATAGAAGTCAACTTCCTTTCTCCTTTCATTGTGTCTGTAAATCCGTTTAAAACACTCGGGCATGGAGGATCCATTCGAGGATCGTTGTGATGATGTAATGGAGGTTTGATTATGGCTACATCGTGATTGGTTTTACTCATTTCCCTATGTTCTCGTCTCTCTCTTACATTGAATGGCTAGGGCATGGAAGATCCAGTCGAGATGTTGCAGTTGCAGGATGATGGAGGTTTGATCATGCTGTTGATGTAACTGTGTCCCTTGTAGACATATTTCAGTATCTGAACTTGAGCTCAGGAATTCTCTTGAGCTTGAGTTTTCTTCTCAGAGTTGTTGGAAGGTTGGATGCCCATAGCAGTCTACTTCACCTTTCTCCTAAATCTTCCCTCTGCTCTCACTTTAACTCAATTTACTGACTGAAGTTAATGTGGCCCTCACTTCCCTGTACATTTCCTGTCCAGTTATGTGTTGAACATCATTCATGTTTTGAGTTTTGGCCATTGACCTCCACCTATTCAAACCAACAACCACCTAAACTTTGATGGGTATCGGGCTTGCCTTTCCTGCAATCTGAAGGGCGACTTCGGTTGCTAACATTTCTAGTGCCGTTGCTAAGGAACAAATTGAAGATGTTTCCCTAGGTAAAACAAAAAAGAGCTTCTGATTTAGAAGGTGCATCAGACATCAGAACCATTGAAGATTGCGCTTGCACCTGGCGACTCCATTGTCTCAACTTCACTGTTTCAGTGCGGCTGCCTCTGGCTACATCTACAACCCCCTGGGAGAACACAACGATCAGATCTGGCCTTTGATGGTGAACAAAGACCAGACACACTCTTACTGCACATCTTTCACCTGACGACTCCATGTTTGAAGGATCGATTGACGACTCCGCTAGTTCAAAATGGACAAAATCTTGGCTCAGAGGTTTGCTCCTTTTAATTTTTCTGTTGTTCCTGGTTTTCCTAATGTTGTCCCCACTATGGATGAATGGGGTGATTATTTGCCCATATTTAGAGAGCACAAAGAGGACAACCCTGCTCAACATCTCCATGAGTTTCATGATCTCATGCATCAGTGGGAGATACATCATGAGGATGTATTATTAAAAATGTTCATATTCTCATTAGTAGGGGATGCCCATGAATGGTATCACTCTTTACCCCCTGCTAGCATTTCCTCCCCCAGAGAATTTCATGCAGCGTTCAATAGGCACTTTCAAAGGTTTTATTCCTCTGAGTTTATCTGTCATAATTGTTGCAAGGAATATGAGGACAATGATCAAGATATGGCTATTTCTATTGATGATTGTGAAGATGATGGAGATGCTTTGGGATAGATGATAGGAATGGCAAAATCACTCTCTGCCAAAATAGAAAGGTTGAAATTTAAAGAAAGCGCAGAGGATTTTCCTATCTTGAAAGCAGATGTTCTTGACAACCCTACTAATGATGATAGTATTGAAGATTACAAGGTTGTAGAGGTGTCATTTTTTGCCCCTGATGAGTCTGATGTCCCAGTTTTTAAAGAAGAAACCATTGTGGAAGAGGATTCTTCTCTTTTCCTTAAAGAGATTTCCCATGATCTGTTTGCATCTGAGATTGAAATGAAGAATCAAGAGATCGCTCCTATTTTGCAAGATGGAGGAGTTGTGTGCTCATCCAACTTTGTTGTGTATTCAGATGAAGAGCAACAGATCCCTACATCATATTTTGACGACCTGAAGAGCAACCAACCTATGTATGACAGCTATGAATCAAATTTTGAGCTGGATGTGTAGGATCTCCAAGAACATACAACAGAGCCTTATCCTCTATTCATAAAAGAAAAACATTTTGAGGAAATCAGCCATCCTGGTCCTGCAGAGAACACCGAACAACATAATGAAGAACATAACTTTTCCTTGGGTCTTGTTTATGATGATTATGAATCTGACCCTTGGGAAAGTCATGAAGAGGGAGAAGGAGAGCCAAAGGGGCAGTTTATTTCCTATCCAGAGCATGCGAGTGAGCAACCATTACCTGAGATCATTTAGCCTGTCTCAGCTTTTCCCTCACCTGTAACTGCCAGAAACATTCAGCCATGTGTGAGCAACTGTGGAAAAGCAGAGTAGGCTTTCTGTCACCAATTATCTAGAGTTTACCACTTGTTCTATGAGCTAGTCGAGGAGTACATGGAGTTGCATTTTTTCCAGGTATTGAAGCCTCCAAACTTTATCTTGCCTTCAACACTAGGAGGAGAACTGAAAAATGTAATCGATTTGTTGTCACAATTTCATTTTCTTTTATTGATTAGTGACAGATTAAATAAGTTTTCAGTTAGGAGGTTACTTGACTAGATTTGGTGGAAGTCCACTTTCACCTAACACTTTGTAAAAACCAATTAGTCTAGGAGTGTACATAAATAAGCTCTTTTTGGAGCATGTGTGTTTGTTTTCCTTTTTTTTTTTTAGTGTACATGTTGGCCTTCGACGAAATGTTTTGAGATTGACTCCATAGCCCAATAGCTAAGGCATTGGAACTACTTGTTCTTGGCAGTTCGCGGGGAGCATGCCATCCCTTGTGGAGCCAAATGTTATCACATGAACTTGTCAGAGCCCTATGGGTTTGTGGTTTTTACCTAAGACTGTAATTTTTTCATGTCTCTCTCCTTTTCGCAAACCAAATCTTATGTTTTTTCCCCTTCGGCTTGTAAAATCGTTTTTCGTTTTCCCCCCTCTATGTTTAAAGTGCCCCGGTCTCCCTATTTTCCCAGCCCACAACCAGTTGTCCAAATCCTCCATTGCGCTGGCCGCAACCATGAACACAAAGCGCAACTTTCCTAACAGTCCATTTCGGGCTTGAAGCACAAGCGGAAGGCAAGTTTATCTTTCAACATCGGAGATCCAATCAGCGAGTTCATATCAGTGTCTCACGGGCATTTGGGAGTCCAACTTCGCATAAAGTATAGTGCCAGAGCACAAAGCCATGAAATAAGCATGAGTCATTGATCTTAAAGAGGACAGGTGGCAGTCGATCCAAGCCTTCGAGGAAATGAACTTCATGAGTTTTGAAGTGAGAAGTGTATAAAACCTCCGAAGGCTCGAAGTGCCAAAGTGGCCGAAGTTCTGAAGCACCGAAGTGGTCAAAGTCCCAAAGTGCCGAAGCTTTCGAAGGCCCTAAGCGTCGAAGTCTTAAAGGCCCGAAGCCTCGGAGACCCGAAGTAAATCTCGGTCGTCCAAATCTAGAATGCCACGCGTCATCATATCTGTCACTCTGAGAGTTTTACTTCGGGAGTTTTAAAATGAGAAAAGCGTCGAAGTCCCAAAGGCCTGAAGCCAGGACACCCGAAATGGATCTCGACTGTCCGAATCCAGACTGCCACGCGACGCCAAATCTAGAGCTTCGGGTAAAAGCATTGAAGGCAAGTGAGATTTGAAGTTTGATTTTATCAAAGCCCGGAGCCACGAAGGGACCTTAGTCGTCGATCTCAGGAGAGCCATGTGTCATCAGATCCATGGCTTTGGGTAACCGGTTACCACTCTTCCTTACTGCCTTTCACTCTCGCCGACACCTGTCCTCCACTCATTGCCATCCCGACCTATCGCATTTCCCCTTGCATGTGTCACCTCTCGCCTCCTGCCACCTATTCCTTTCCACTCTGTGTCACCTCCATTGTCACTATTGTCCCCACTCCCTCTGCCACCTCGGTCTTTCCTCCTCCACTCACCTTCCTTCTAGCCTCGTTGTCTCGTTCCCGGTCCCCGTTCACCTCTGCGTCATTCCACCTGGCCACCAATCATCCAGTGCCCCGCTGGTCGCGTCATCACCTCATCCTCGTCAACTCCATCTGCGTCCGACTGTCGTTTCCCTCTGCAAAGGTCCAACGATGCCCCCGGCGACAAAAGAAAGGCCGCCACGTATTCCAGGTGCCAAGTTGACTTGCGCCTGTCCTGATCCCAATGAAGCAGTTATGAAAGCTGGGGAGGTGGTTGAAGCATCATCTCCCACATGAATGGAAAGTCGGAAGAGTCTGACTGCGAAGTCAGTTTGTCAGCCCTGGCGGATTAGAGATCGCGTCTGACAAAGAATGTGTGCGTAGAGAGACTGCATGCATAGTCTGACTGAGAAAACACAACACCATGGAAACTCGAGCACGCTTCTATTGTTGTTTACAAAATTTTGAGTATAAATAGATAGTTTTAATATTTTGTTAGGGTTGTCTTTTGGTTGAGCAAAGCTCCCAATTTTGTGATGCTTGTGATGCCAGAGTTGTTCTCTGGTTATGTAATCGACTTGAGACTTTCATGTTAATAGAAGTCATCTTCCTTTCTCCTTTCATTATGTCTGTAGAGCTGTTTAAAACACTCGGGCATGGAGGATCCAGTCGAGGATCGTTGTGTTGTTGTAATGGAGGTTTGATTATGGTTGCATCATGATCGGTTTTACTCATTTCCCCATGTTCCCTGTTCTCTCTTACATTGAATGACTCAGGCATGGAAGATCCAGTCGAGCTATTGCAATTGCAGGATGATGGAGGTTTGATCATGCTGCTGCTATAACTGTGTCCCTTGTAGACATATTTCAGTATCTGAACTTGAGCTCAGGAATGCTCTTGAGCTTGAGTTTTCTTCTCAAAGTTGCTGGAAGTTCGGATGCCCATAATAGTCTACTTCACCTTTCTCCCATGTCTTCCCTCTGCTCTCGCTTTAACTCAATTTACTGACTGAAGTTAATGTGGCCCTCACTTCCCTGTACATTTCCTGTCCAGTTATGTGTTGAACATCATTCATGTTTTGAGTTTTGGCCATTGACCTCCACCTATTCAAACGAACAACCACCTAAACTCTGATGGCTATCGGGCTTGCCTTTCCTGCAATCTGAAGGGCGACTTCCGATGCTAACAAGTTATTACAGATATAAACTGACATTATGAAGTGACGTCTAGACTCAGGAACAACTTACAGTCATTACCTCCAACAAACACCCAATAACATTGAATAAATCACTGCACCAATTACATAATCTCTTATACCATGAAGAACATATTCAAAATATAAATAAACTCCAACATGCCAACATAACTAATATAACAAGACAACTTAGCCTAATTATATTCTTAAAAAATAAATGCAATGACATGACCACATAATATCCATATATTAAATATTAAATATAAATCTAAACCACTAATTTAAACTTCTCATAGTTGTATCCTAAACTTATTTTGGAGCTCTCAAATGAGATTTGTATTTACAACCTATTTTGATGCTATAATTTATCATGAGACTTCAATCATGCATTAGTAGTACTATTATAACGAGAGAAACCATATGGTGAGGACGAAGGCATGTGCTCAAACTGACATGTAGGCGTTAGGTGAGAGAAACCACATCGTGAGGGTGCAAGCACGTGCGGAGAATGGTATGCATGCACTGACCTGAAATGTAACCACATGTAGGACATCAAGGCTGAGGACTTATCCCTTCAATTTTGGCAACTAATTTTGGCAGTGAAGGATTTTGACTAGGGAAACATGGGGATCTCTAAGCTACCTTCCCAATCAGATTTTACAAAGTTCATAATTGCTCTTTCTTATGAAGCTTTTCATATGAATTTGAAATCAAGGGATTTTTTCAAAGGATTTTCTAATGAACCCACTAGCCGGTTGCTAAGAACCTAAATCGTTTGATTAAGGGCTCTATAGGTCTACCTCTATCTACAGTTCATAATCTCCTATAGGGACTATGGATATTCTTGAAGGCTCACATAAATTAGCAAGAAGACATCCGTCTAGCTCCTACCAAAGTCCAAGCAATTACAACATGAAAATCGGGTTCAATTCTATCTATTATTAAGAAATAGGTTGGTCCTAAAATAAGAAATGATAAGAGTGAGAAGAGATGACCTTTTATTTTCCACCCAATAGATTGGATAGTTGAGAGAGACATAATAACCTTCCACCATTATAAGATGGAGTAGTGAAGGTAGAAGCATTCATCAATACCTATTAATGAGATTGAAGTCTCAAAGGGACTCACAATCAATGTCTATCTTTATCTATTGCTCATGACCAATGCACCATCCTCTTGAACAAAGCACTTCAAGATGACAATTTGTATTTGCAGTATTGATGGAATTATCATGGCCATTCTCATGTACATTTTATTGTGGATGGATAATACAACATGTGACCCTAGACTTATTTTTAGCATGCACTCTAGGTACATGTATTAATGTATCTGTGTGAGTAGGAACAATATGATAGACATATATCCACCAAGGCACAACCCAAAAGAAGCAGTGACAATTGGTTCTCTGGGGGGTCTTGATCAAGTATCTATGAGTTGGTATCTCCACCTTATAGTAGTTCAAGATCAACATAGGGAAGGAGGAGGGTGACATATGGCTAGGGGCGTTAGAGGGGTTAAACTCTCACTGAGTGGGGATAATAGCTCTAGCAGGAATTGGTAGGAAGCAATTTTTAGTCTGGAAAGGGATTTTCAAAGTGATGCCAAACCCATGGGCGGAGAGTTGTCGGATATTACTCATCCTATCATTGCTTCAGAGTGAATCGTTGCTTATGGATATGCTTACTTTTCTATTGGTGCTTCTACAAGTGGTTCCTCAAAGGGTTGAAGGTAAACTAGATGTTCTAGTACTTGATTTGTTACTAGATATGCTACTATTAGTGGTGCTTTCTATGGATTCATAATTGGTACTATTGGATATGTATCTGTACCTAGATATACTACTACATCAACTATATCTGCATCAAGATCAACTACTTCATTGACTAGTTTAGTTGAATCAACTTATGCTTATACTAGTGCTTTAACTATATATGCTCTAGATGCTTAGCAAGGTGGTGCTTATGGGTCTATCAGTTATGCTTACCTTGTAAATAGTGGTGGTAGGTATCGATACTAGTGAATCAACCATTGCATAAACAATTGGATTGTACATATGGATCTACAGGGGCTATCTCTGCCTTTGTGACGAGTGCTTCTACGGGTACTAATGTTGGTGCTGCTTCCTCGATTGGATTTATATCTATCTCTGCTACATATGCTAGGTCTATTGTTGGCTTTGCTACTGAAATGCTATTGGTAATGGTAATGGGTATGTATTTGTACAAGTGTTGCATCAACAAAATCCATTGAAAGTATGCTTGATAAGGAGAAACTGATACTGGAATTGCTCATGCTAATGGACCAACTAGAGTGCACTCAATGACTAGATCAACTACTCGACCAACTTATAGATATACTCTTGTCTTTACTTCTACTTTGACCAACTTATAGATATACTCCCATCTTAGCTTCTACTT
>JZKD02S0415020.1:0-18000 GCA_000966675.3 Picea glauca
CATAGATATGATAATATTCACAATCTATCTTGACAAAATGGCTCATCTATCCAAGCCAACAATCTCCAAAGCTCAATCCAATCCAAGCTCCAAAGCTCCATCTCATCCAAGCCAACTTTCTCTGTGAGAGCTCCTCTCCTTTTATAAGATGGAGAGAATAAAGTGAGGAGGTTAGGATGATACCACCAAATCATGAAAGCGAGTAAGATCCAAACCATTCAGATGCCACCTCACCATGGAAGTTTCTCCTTCTATAAGCATCGAGAAGATGCTCGTTTTTCCCATGTATGAGCATTCTCTCACCCTACTTATAGAGAAACTTGCGAACCTCTTGCAACCCAGCTATGGTGCATCCTGCGAGAATCAGGCATTCTCTTACCCTAGCCATAGTGTAGCATGAGAAAATCATCTTTAATAGGGTTTTTACAAAGGAAAATGCAACTTATTTTCTCAGGAAAAGTTCTTCTCCCTTCTTTCTTCAGGAACTTAGGCCACTAACCCTTATGAAGACTATAGACAGGTTTACATCATTAACAGTCATAGGGATGATGAAAATAATGTGTAACATCCACCCATTAATACTATCTCAGGTCAGACAACGTAGTGCACCTTATGCATTGTGTTGCCTTCTGGTTTACCAGGAGGGCTGATAGTCTTAGAGGCTTTGTTGGAACCTTGAACAGAAATGAACCCTGGGTCACTCAAAATTAGATAGGATATATATATTAATAACCAACACTCATCCAAGCAATTAAATTCCTTGTTATAACAATCTAAGACAACATGATGTTAGTCCAACCAATCCATACCAATTAGGACGTCATAAGAACCTACAGGTATGATATTCAATTCTGCACTGGTATTTATCCCATTCATGTTCATTGGACATGCTTTAACCATCTCATTAATATTTCTTTTAGCTCATGTAGCTAGATTCACCATCCAAGGTTTTCCATGTTTGCTTCTTGGCAATTGAAATATTTCCACCATTTTAGGATCTATATAAATATGACAATCTCTTGAATCAATTAAAATGGAAATGGGATGATTATTAATCTTACCTTCCACTTCGATCATATGTGACTAAAATTCATCTTGCTTGTTGTCCAAGGCTTCATATATCTTAGGTACACTTCTTCCCATGTCCTCCATTTTTTCATCTTGTTGTGCATTTTTGAAGATTCCTTACTTTTTCACTTCTTTGAGGAAAATCGTTGTACATATTATCTCCCTTACAACCCCAACATTGAATAGGTTGTTTCCTTAACCTTTTCCCCAATGGCTCTATCATTATGGACTCTTTAGTAGATGGTTTTTCCTGATAGTTATTTATGAAGAATGTTGGATTAACCCCCTTCTTCCTCTATTCCATATTTCTTTTCTTCTTGTCTTCCCAACCTTTTTGGTAAGATGCTTTCCATTTTTGTTTCTCATAAAGGCACTTATCCCTTCTTATTGTTTCTTCCAATGTTTTGGGGTCATCATATTGTATCCTGTCACTGATGAATGGTGGAATTCCACTCAAATATCTATGAATCTTAACTTGCTCATCTTTGATGAAGGAAACATATTTCAACAATTCTAAAAACCTTCTTTCATACTCATCTATGGTCATACTTCCAATCTTGATTTCAAAGAATTTCTTCATTTTATTGTCATAGTATATTTTATTCAAGTATTTCCTTTGAAAATACCTCTTGAATTCTCTCCAAGTCACCTTCTTCTCATCAATAGGTTGTACTTGTACATATTGATCCCACCACATCGATGTTTTTCCCTTGAGCTGATAAATGGAAATTATACCTTTTTCATGTGAAGAGTAATTATGAAATTGAAAATACTTTCTCATATTCAACAACCATGTCTCAGCATCCTCATCCTTCTTTTGTTCTCCATCAAAGGTAGGAGGCTTGATTTTTTTCATTTCTCCCTGAAGTTCATCCACTCCATACTTCTTCTTTTGTTTTTTGATAGGGGATGGACTTGCACTGTTGCACACTCTCCTAGTTGAATATCTTGGAGAGTGATGGTGATGCCTTCCAACACTCCTGCTATGCATTGTTCTTCCCCTCTTACCATGAGACTTATGGCTCCCTGATTTGCTTGACTCAATTTTCTTATCCATATTCTTCTCAATTATGTCCAAAATCTGCATCAACTTGATGTTAAATTCTTCATGCTACTCTTTGTCTTTCATAAGCCTCTCATTATCAGCTTTATGACTCAGGACATCCCTTTGCAAAAATTTTATGATTTCCACCAATTTCATGCTTTCTTCCTTACCTTCACCATGTCCATTTGAATTTGTACCTTCATTACCCATATGGACATACACTCCTTTGATCACTTATTCATGGCTATAAATTCCATGCACATCTTCCATGATTCTAAACTTTTGTTGATCATGCTCTGATATTATGTTGTTAACTCTGCAAAATGTGCAACCAACAAAATTTTTTAGGCTAAACAACTTGACAAATAATCAAGTGATGTACAACTCTATTTTCATACAACATCAGAATTTGTTTCTTTCGATTTCCTATGAAGATTAACTTCCTAATCGTCTTTGTGTGCTTTACATCTCAATTATTAGAATGCGTCAGTTTTACATACACCACTCTTAAAAAGTATTGCATACACCTTGCATCACTATCTAGTGCGCATATTTTTCTGTCGCGTGCCCATCTTTGTTAAGCACAACTTTGATTTTGCACACCCATAATCTGTGCACATTGCAATCACTACACCATACAATGTCAATGTATTAAGGTTTTCATACTGCGTGCACCACCAGTACAACATTGCATGCACATCCAAATTAGATTCTAATTGTTCTATGCCATACTTCAAACACTCATTTTGCGCAACAAATTATTACTTGTGCACCAAAAATATGCATTATGTGATGCCAAACTTACCACATTTTACCATGCACTCATTTCTTGTGTATTCCATAAGTTATATGCGACACAATACCAAAACTTATTGTACATATCTTGTACACCCTTCTTTTATGTGAAACACTAATGTTTAGCATGCACACTTGCGTAACATTACTTTACCACATTATCATTCCACACAATGCATTGCTCAATTTAATGCACACTACTATGCACATTGATCTTTATGTGTGTCTTCACTGCTTAGTGCGCATAACACTCTCAACACTTCATTGATTTTTCATAGATATTTGATGCAAAAATTAGGGCTTTTGCTCAAAGGTCACCCTATTTTCCACCATGGACTTTCTACAACTATGAAAATTGTTCAATTTCATGCCAGTACATCTAGTTTTAACTTTTTCAACAACAAATTATTGTGTGTGCCACTGATTGATATTTTTGGTGCAACTGTTTTTTCAAATTCCTTCAAAAATTGCAAATCTTATACAACAATTCCACTCAATCTATCTTAGCTTCTACGTAACTTCATATTTCACTAGTTTATGCCTGAATTTCCTTAAACAAGAATCAAAATAAGGAATATCTCTCCCCTTAAACAAATTTCCCCAAACTCTTCATGAATTAAGCAACGAAAATTTGGTGCTTTTACCGAATTCCACTCAATTGCTTCAATTTATGTCATAGATGCACTATAACTCGAAAATTCAGCCACTCTTGAATTCAATTTTTCTACGAAAAATTCACTTTGTCATGATGTTAAATCATCCCATCCAGGATTAGTGTTGAAAACCGGGATCTGATACCAATTTGTAACACCCCCAGCCACTAGTTGGGCAATGTCACTTGAAACTCTCTTGCTATGATACCAATTTACCAAAAATGCCTCTGAAATTTCTCTAACAACCATGTCACTTATTAAATGATATAATTACTCTACAAAACATGATTAAATATATATTCACCACATAATTATACACAATCATAACATAATTATACATGCAACATAAATAACATAAACCCATGACAACAATTGCATAAATATTACTACATACATGATTTAACACACAGTTTGGCACTTATCATTGCAATGAAGACACCAAATACGAGCATACCTTCCACATTCCTCCCAACCTTAGACATCAATGTTCATAAATCAAAATAGTCGGTCACCCCTGAGCTGGGACTAAACTCCACTTGGGTATGGGTTCCCAACCAGGATAAAGTCTCTCACTCAACAAGAACTTGGTCACAGGTAACTCAGTCATAGGTGACTCGATTATAGGAAATTTCATCACATATGCCAATTCACACTGATAACCTATAGTCTCTCATTCTCCACATGCTTGTCCCACCCTAGGAAGTGTGCCCCCTCTCTCCTCAACACTCTTTTTTCTTCCCCACTTCCCTTCTAGGGCTTCAGCAATAGCCCGAACATGAAGTCTTAGAGCCATGTCACTGCAGTTTGGAACCTTGGGAAATAATTCCCAACAACTCTTTCAACTGGAGAGAATGCAATATTCCACGAGCCTAACAACCCGCCTCTTCAATATAGCTCTCCAATATAATAAATATACATGTATCTACATTAGTAATCATCTTATTGGTCACAATATCAATCAGGTTCACTCACTGAATAATTCTCTAACAGTATAGTCGGCTTGATGATAGAACAATCAACTATCGATCACCCCATAGTGATGGTCTAATAAATGATATATGATAGATACTAGAATGGACTAATTCCAAACTATTTGATTGCATGTTCCCAACTTAACACCTGTCAGGTTGAGAACATCCTTCAATCCTCAACATGTGCCCCAAATTGACACTTTTCATGTTTAGAACTTCCTTCGTCCACTTTTCCCCTACTTAGGATGTAGGATATAACAATATATCCTTACTTTACACTTTTTAAGAAATATTAATAAAATATTCCTTATTGTCTTTAAACCCCTTTAACTCAACCCTCTTAACCTCAGCTAGTGGAGTTTAATCCCCTCAAACTCTTTTACATGGTCGGTTTATCGTAGGGGTGTATTTTCATTAAATTTTCTTGTGGTAACATTTACATTCTCAGTACTGCAGTAATGATATGTTGCATCCAGGCTCACTAGCCTCAAAACATAAACCTTGTGCACTAAAATAGTGCGTGTGGAACTTCTGAGCTATGCACACTCTTTCTTCAAGGTGCCACCCTCACACCCTTACATAGGTGCTCATTACATCATGAATTATATACAAAATGCTTCTCCAACCTTCAAAAACCTGTGCTCTAAGCCAGTGTGCACTGAATCTAGGGTTGTGTACCTTCTCCCTCAATGAGCCATCCTTTCACACTAACACTTGTACACATTGCATATATTAAGTTGTTTTACTTTCAGTGTGATATTCCTATGTACTTACATAGGAGCACACCAAAACATTAAACTATGCATGTATCATTTTACAACTGCGTGCACTCCTTTGGTGTGTGATTCTCGTGCACTAACTTAACACATGCAAAATCAAACTAAAGTTCTATTATATCAACTCATTAGATTATAAGTAAAGTATAGTTACATGGATATTTACACTTTTGGGGTTCATCCTAGGGGTATTACAAAGATGATAGTAGAAATATCTAAGAGGTAGTGTTTGAAATATAAGGTGGTAGCACATTAGGGCCTTAGATATCAATCCTTAAAGAGAAGGATTGTTAGAGTGCAAGCACTTTTGGGCTCTAGGAAACTTTTCTCCCTTCTTAAGTTCTTGAATTAAGTTATAATCAAGAGTCTAGAATCAAACTTCTTAAGTGCTAGCACTTTATGGATTTAGGAGAATAACTCTATGTAGGATTTCCTTCATGAATTATGGATGAAATTACCCTTGTGAGTGGAGGAAGCACTTATTCTCCTCTCTTAGGGTTTTACGAAGAATATATTTTCAATATGAACAAGTAGAATTTACCATTTAATCATTCAATAACTTGAAATGAAATTGCAAACATTTACTTACCTCACCAGGATATGACAAGAATATAACCTAATTGCAGAAATTCCATCAAAAAATCAGCAAAATCCATGCACAATTAATCCTCCAATCAAGTCACATGAGTGTAGAAGATAGAGATAGCTCTATAGAAATAAAATTTCAGACTTAGTGCTCTCAAAATGGAGAGGAATGTGATGATACAAATGAGTCTTGGCTAGCCATATTTATATGGGAAATTCTAGCCATCAAAATATTCCAATGAAAATTCATGTCTCTTCAATAAGAGGGTCGACCCCTTCCAATTTTCTTTTCAATTTACAAAATTTAAATTTACATTAAACAAAACCCTAAAAAGGGTGATGTCATGCCCCTATAGGGAAATGTTAGGCTAATAGGATTGATTTCAAGGATGAAAATGTGGAATGTTGGGCCTCCAAAGCCTACATGTCACTCTCTCAAGTGTCGAGGTCCTTGATACATGCCTCCTCCATCAATCCATCAAGCAATCCATCAAACCCTATCCCCCAGGTGGCATCATGGGCTAGGAGGGTGATGTCTAGGCCTCCAAAGGATATCATTCAAGTGGAGAAGGGTTGAGTCTCATATTCTAGACATGTCAATATGCCTCCAAAGGAAAATTCCTCCATCATCAAGGTGCAATGCTCATCATCAAAGGGTGCCCCAAACATGGGGTCTAGCATCCATCATGTGGGAAAGGTCTTTCCAAGAAAAAAATGTACACCCTACAATGGTCCACAATCCATATGAATCATGCCAAGTAATCCACATATAATAAGAGAACCACCCAAATGTGTGCATCAAACCCCCATTTCAAACTAAACAAATGCTCAAAGACCTTATAATTTTTCCTAATTTAGGTATGGGAGGGGTGTCAAGGTTCCCTATTGGGTTAGCCAATCCCCAATTCAATGGTGTTTCCTAAGGAGAAACTATCTAATTCATGTAGTGAGCGTGAGGTGGATTTGGGGCAATACTTCTAGGAATGGGGTTCTTAACATACAAGGGTTCATATTGTCTCATTTATGGGTTCCTTTGTAGAGGGTGTGCTTCCCTTCATTTGAAATGCAACATTTTTCCAAGCTCTTTTATTGTAATTAATTTATTAAGGTCCAAAACATTGAGTACTATGTGCAATGTGAAGTAAAGAGTATTGTGATTCCACTTGAATATGGAAACACACAAAGTGTCATATGCAATGGAAAGTAAGGGACACCGCAAAATGCATTTCCTCAACAAACGAGAAATGTATTAATTATGTGATTTCTTTTGCATGTATTCATTTTTTGGAGAAGCATTTTATTGTTCCCATGACCTGAGGGAGAGCATCTAGAAGGATAATATTGGATTTGATATTTTACTAGCTACAACACCTCTAGGGATTTAGCCCCTTATTGGGTCAATGGACCCAGAAACCTAGAAGATGAGGAAACAAAGGGGAAGAAATATGGAAGGTGGTAAGTATGACCCTTCAAGGAACCACCTAGTAGAAATCCTTTTCCTGAGTGTGATCAACTTGCTAGGAAAAAATGACAACCACCAAGGTGAAATTAGGTAAAAGATATAATTTCCAAAAAAATGTTACATAATCAAGAAATGATTCTTTGCAACATGTTCAAATGATTCAAATATTAAAGTGACACTCACCATATCACCAAAATTGTTACCTTGTGAAGCAAGACTTGTTGTCCTCTGGGACTAACCCGATGTAGTGGATGTTTCTTTGTTGTTGATGATGAGTGGTAATAAACATAAATAGGGGGGACCCTGTAGTTTTTTCTACTCAATATGACTCTCGACATTCCATGTCTACTTCTCGTGGGTCTCGAGACATGATCTCCATAGTTACCTCTAGACTGAGGGGGTAACAGGGTAGTATTTCTCATCGAGGGCATAAACAAAAGCCTCCCAAGTGAGTTCTGGCCCAAAACTTGTAGACTCATATATGAAATGTTTCTTATAGTAAGTTTCCCACCATTCTCTGACATGGGGAAGGGATTTAAGGAGCGCAAAGGTTATTTCTTCACTGTTGGATGGACAAAGAAATAACCCTCTAGCAAACTTAACCATTTTTCCAAAGTGTCAGTGTCTATATGGAATTCAAATATAGGAATATCAAAAATAACTTGTACCTTGAAGGGAATCGCACCTCTAAAGTGACTACTAGTTGAAGGTTCCTTCGTTGCTATTGAAAGTTGTCGAAGGATTTGGGAGAAATTATCCATCATCTTGTTCCTTTGTTGTGCAAGGGATTCCTCGAGAAACAGTTTGATAGGATCTCTTGCTCCATCGTCTCTCGTTTCCTCTTCCATGGGAGGTTTCTTGGGTCGGTGGGACTGTTCTTACCCAAGCTCAACTAGTTCAAGACCTAATTCTTGATAGTTTGACCTCGTCGGGGACATGCATAGAGAAAAAACAAAGAGCATATTGCTTCGATACCACTAATATGGATTTTGTTGAGAGTGAAATGAAGGTGGATATATAACAAAGAAACACATAGAGATATTGCAAGAAACATAGTAATACAGTTGAACTCATATTCTAATAATGAATGGAATACAAAATATTGTAAAATGTAAAGTGAAAAAACTAGGTAGAATCGTGGTAGATTATCCCTAAAGAAAGACATGTGTCGGCTAAGATCATTCAAGAAAAAATGATTACAAATATGTCAAAAAGGACTTTTTAACATAATGCATCAATGAGAAAACCCTAAACATCCAAAATCCTAACGCCATAAGATGAAACGCCAAAACATTTGTTGGCCCCAATGTGGTTAGTTAATACATCAACTTCCAAGGGGCGTAACATTTACATATGATCTCTATTTTGGGTGCTCAGTGACTAGTACGAACGGTCTAGCCGAGAAGTACATAGTCTAAACTACCCAACATTTTCCTTCGGGTATATGTTGGGTGTTCTCGCACCAAAAAACATCGTTTAGGGCCTCAAAATGGCCCCAGAAGTTTGGGACCTGAAAAACTATAGAAAAACTGCCAAGATGTGGAATCATTTTGAATTAGTGGAATAAGTGGGTTGTTATAGCAAGATTTGCCTCATTATTGCTATCTTTCACAGAGGGCCTTTTTCCATTTCCCTATGCAAACTTTCATCGCTTTTTTATGAATCCAGAGCTAAAAATATACATTTTTCCACATATGTGCTCCCTATAAGTTACATAAGATGCGTATACGCTTGCTACTCCATTACAACTCATGTATATCAGGATTTGTGCTAGAAAATACAAAATGAGGTCGGGTTTTCATGTCACAGCAGAAGATCTCTGATCCTTGGCCTTCCATATACTGGAAACGTTCCGACTCGGCCCTTCAATTGCATTATGGAGGCTATAAGAGCACAATTTTGAACTATGGAAAAGAGGAGAAAGAATTCAACTTTGAGAACAAAGTTAGTCTAGAGCAATTACTTCATATTGAATCTGCATCCCTTTGTCCCTCAAGTCTGAACATAGTGTTCAGCCTCCAAGCTCTTCCCTTATTGTTGAGAGGACCTCTTTGCCTCTTTCTCATGAGCTTGCCTTTGGTGGAGGATTGAAGTGGGGGAGACCCAGTTGGAAGGAACTTGGTTTCTTGGTTTCGAACTATGTCGACACGGAAGTCTGTAATGTTGATGCTTTTGCTGATCAATTATTAATAGAAATACTCCTTTCCCATCCTATTGGTATCTTGCAAATATATGATTATTATCCATGGGCATGTTTGTAATGTCTATTAATGGATTATGCTATATGATGTGCTAACTCCTTTTATATCATCACTATATACTTTCTTCGCTTGTTTGTTGAGAACTTCTTGCAGGTATAAATCTTTGGGTCAAAGTGCTCAACTATGGAACATCAAACGTTGGATCGAGGTAGGCCTCTTTCTTGTATTGCACATTAGTCTATATAGCATATGTTGGAATTGAATTGATTTCTACAATCACATCTATATGTTGTAGTTTACCCTTGGCCATATAGAGTTTTTCCCTTATAACAAAAATGGCAACTCGACTAGGGAGAGATATTCCTTCTAAGGGTTGAAGTACTTTTTCTTCTTACATTGCTCTTTTTCCTTTGTGTTTCTTGTGGTATCACTACTTGATAGATCCTACTCACTCTAAGTCTGAGTTTTCAGCCTTTTACCCTTGCCTGGCCTTATTTTAAAGCATATACGCCTTTGTTTCCTTGACAGTCGAGTATACACGCCTATTGTCTCATTACAAGAAGCGTATATATGCTCTGTTCTCCTAAACAGTCACGTATACCACTTCCCCTCGCTTGTTTTCTTGGTTGAGTGACTGATGGGTAGGATTTAAAGATTGTTGAGCCTTCTTAGGTCTCTATAGTGTCTGTTGAGATTATCTGGGATGATAGGAAGCCTATTTGGAGTTGAATTTTTGGGCATAGTCTTTCTCTTTGTTTTCTATTTTTAATTTGTCCTTGGCTTCTAGGTTGTTTGCTTGGCTACCTGTTATTCTGCTTGAAGTTACTGCTTTTATACATAGTAGAATTCATGTCAAGTTGCTTATTAGTCCATGCATTTTATTTTTAGAACATTGAAAATACAAAAATAGACATTTTTCATTGGTTGGCATTTTTGTCTTTGAATTTTTATCATTAGCTTAGCACATTTACAGAAATATTGTATTTTACTTCTGAATTGCAAATTTGAAATTGAAGACTACATTGGTTTTATTAGCATATCATTCATTGAAAAGTTAAAGATAGACATTGCATTATATCCATATTTATTTTCTAGCAGAGTCATAACACCATGAGTTTCACTTCCATACCTTTTTGAGTAACCACGACCAATAAAATTTACGCTTTAAACTAAAATTGATTAGTCACGATTTTATCTTTAGGGTGCACAAACTAGCTTAGGATTTAGTGCCTTGGAATAGGATTTTGTGAGTAAACTTCTCCAAGGAAATTAAATCAACATATGTATCTGATATAGGGATTTGAGAAGTTCATTGTATAATCGGTAATATCATGAGACTCCTCTCACACCGGAGTTAATGACGAGGTCGCGCGAAGTTAGTTGAAGGGATAACCCCTGGATACTCACCTAGCATCAGAGATATTTATGTGGATTTATTCATATTTGGGGATCTTTCCAGTTCCCATACCTCTGTGAGAGGCGATGATTTCAAGGTTTCGGACTTTGCTACCCTACCCATACGGTGATCCGGACTTACAACTACTCACATGTGCATCAGTTATATAGTGGTTTATTAGTTGATTGACTTAGGTATCTCATAGGTTACTTACAGGGATTATTTTGCTTTTACCCTGAGTCAAATAAGGGTCAGACAACACACAACCTTTATGGAGGATTACCTCTCTGGGGGGATCTAACCAACTAGTTGTTAAACCCACGAGGGCCCTTATAACTGATTATGTTACCTCCAAAATTTAGCGTGGAGTCTTAGGTCCCTCCTGGATGAGACATGCCTTCTTTTGCGAGGGAGGCCACTCAACCACTTTAGCCCGTTTGCATGCATATTGGCCGTTTGACTTTTTGGTATGCTCTTTGACTACTAGTTGGCCCTAGGAATCTCTTTTTGGTTTTATTGTCATGGATAGTGGAGTTCCTTTTACTCCTCCTTTCACCACTACCCACCCCGTGATGCCTTCTCATTTCATGGGGGTGGACCCTTCTGTTTTTTACAATGGTTTGCATGATTACAATGCTCAATCCGCACATTGGGTCTCTAGTCATTTTTCTATTGATTTGCCTTCCCACATGCAACCCCCTCCCTGTTCCACATATACGAATCCTATCATCGAACCCGAGGGCACCATCGTTCCCATGCCCACTTCTTCGTTTGATATGAGTCGTGTTCCCATGGGAGGTTGGAACCTTCCCCCTTATTGATATAATCCTAGCTATGCTCTTTCAGGAGCCAACGCTTAGATGGGTTCTTTTTCCACTTATTACACCCCACCCATGTATCTTTCATCTTCCATGTCGGTCCCTTTAAACACCTTTTCCACGACAAGCCCTCAATTACCACCAGGTATTTCATATGGAGAGAACTAGTTTTACGGTTCGGGCTACCCTCTTTATGGGACCCCTTCACAAGGGGGAAATATATACCCTAACTCGAATAATCCTTATCCTACCTCAATATCTTCATAGACCTCAGTGATGATGCCCGTCCAGACCTCTTCGGACCAACTTAGCATAAACCACCACGTTTCTAGGCAAGGACAGGGAATACACCAAGATCCTTTCTGGCCTACAATGTTTTAGAATTAATCTTTCCCCAGACCTTGGAATCAAATACCATAATCTATTGCTAGCCCATTCACTGCCAGTCATACTGGTGCTCCATCGCCAACCTCTGCTAGTCATGTCGGCGATGGGTCGACATTTTCTACAAATTATGTTGACAACTCGCTCCCAACCTCTACCATTTATGTTGGGGGCACCATCCTTTTCACCCTGAATCATAGCCATGTCACGTCTCCCACTTCTATTCATCATACAGGAGGCAACTCTATTTCCCCTGCTAGTTACATCAAGAAGCCCATACACCTTAGATGCAAGCCTAAATTCTTTTGCAGGACTTGCGAACAAATTCACCTTACGAGTTTGTGTCTGATTACTGTTGAGATACCAAAAGCATGGGGCTCACCCAAGATCCCTTCAGATTCTGAGGCATCTGTGGTTTCTCTTCACAACACTTATCCCTTGATCGTCTCGGTGGTTCCACCGACGCAATCTTCTCTCAACCTCACCCACTTTGTTAAGGGTGAAGCGTCTCTTTCCCCTGTTACTATGCATCCTCTTCAGCCTATAATTGAAGAAGTGGCCACACCAGTGCAATCTCTGGTCAAACCTACTCTCCCTAGAGAGAATGACGCACCTTTCAGTCATGTCATCAACATTTCAAATCCTCCCCCTTCTGAATGAGATAGATTTATTTTTCCCTCGAATGCTCTCCCTCCAGGTCCTGATGAGGTTCCTTTCGATTGGGACAACCTGATGGGACATCCCATTCCCCCACCTATGTATTTTCCATTAAGAGACATTATTTGAACCATCACAGAGACTGTATCCTCCTTTAGCACCTTCTCCTTCTTAACTTGGAAAGCCTTGGGTTTTCCCAAGATCTTGTCAGCTATCCACAAGATACTGACTTTTGATAGAAGGTCGGTATGGGAGCCTTGGCCTCCCCCTTTACATGTTGATTAGACTCCCAATAACGAGTCTTAGTTAAGCTCTTTTCCGACTTGTCTAAAAATTGAAAAGATCACCGAGTGATTTGTCCCTTTCACACTCGTTAAAATTGGATTTGAAATATTATGAGTCTTAGTTAATCTCTTTTCCGACTCGCTATCAAAAATAGAAAAGATTGCCAAGTGAACTTGTCTTTTTCACACTCGTAAATTGGATTTCAAAATATGTCTATTTGGCACAAGTTTACCCCTTTTTCACACCAAGTAGACTAAAAGATATAAAAAAGGACATTTTTTGGCGTTAAGTTGTGATTGCATCTCATACCCTTGCTTGTTGTATTGAGCCTTTAGTTGGTTCTTTCTTTGCGTTATAAACCATTGCCTAAGGAGTTTGCATCCTCAACCAAGCAGAGCCTTGTTTTTATCCTTCACAATTTGACACCCTATACCCTGGAGGGAACACCACCCCGAGTGTCCATCTCCCGCATGCATTTCCTTGCATTGAGCATAGGTATGTTCCACTGCTGGAACTAGTTTTGCTTACTTGCGACACTCATTCCCTCCTCTGTATCATAGCATTCATTTGTTATGAAAAAACAAAAAAAGACGGGCGGGAAGGGAATACTATATTGTAATTGGCAGTAATCACGTCACCTTTGAGAATAGTACAAATTTATTGAGTCCTTTTGTCATCATAATTTTGGGTTTAGCATAACCTTAGGAAGCTAATCTCGCTACAAAGTTTTATCTACCGACTGGTTACTCTTTCAGTCCCTATAGAGAACGTTATTGATGCCTACTGCATCTAATTGTCAGATCATTGAGTCCATGTTGTCGGAGTCCACCATATGTCTCATGCTCTTTTTCAAAGGAATTCTATCAACTTGTGTCATCCACTCCTCAAAAATATTGACTTTGCATGTCAGCCATACCCTCACTTTGTCTCAAAATCACATGATACTTTGGTCTTATCATGCACCTTGGCCCTACTTTCATCATTGGTAGGTCACCTTGAACTCAACAACCGACATTTCATCATTGGTTGTTGACTGGGTGGTTTCCCTTATGTTCGAAGGAAAGACATCTATTCACACTTTGGGATTCGTGCAGTGTCTTGGATGCCAGTAGCCTTATTGGTGGTTTCCTCACCTTTGTCAGCAGTTTTCCATCATTGGTTGTTATTCAGAGGGTCCTTTTCGTGTACCTCTTGCATTTGGCACACGCGAAAGACACACAGGGGTGTTGGTTCGTGAACATGTTCTTCGTCTGATCTCCACCAAATCATGAAGCTCCTACTTTGTTCCTCATGCTAATTGATGAGATATTCCTTAATGCTCTCCTTTCAACGGGTTTCTTTCCATCGACTTCAACTCATTTATTCTGGATATGGGACCTAGAGTTTTATGAGTACCTTGAGGCTTGCAATCATTAGTGGCAGGCTCTCTCACCATTGACATATGGGAATACATCAATGTCTCCTAATCAATGGATCTCTCAAGTGTTCAACACCAACTCCTTTATTCACATTTGTAGAGATGTACTCGGTGCCTTGATACCTACTTTCATTATCGGTAGGTTATCTCGCATTTGTTAACGATATACTTCAATGACCAGTAATCAAAAAATGTCTCATCGTGTTCAAACTCAACTCATTTATTCACATGATGTAGACTTGCACCATTGGAGGATAGTGTAGAAGACTTGAAGACATCACTCTGTGGCCGCAGCTTTCCTGAGTTGTTTCTTCCATTTCATTGGACCGGTACCTATTTCACTTCAGTGATCATGGGAGATCATATTGTACTCCATGGTATACAGATATCTTTAGATTGATTTTTGAGACTAGTTTCACTGGGCCTTGTTTGTGACTATGATAGCTTTTGGCATATAACCACATTTGTATTTTCCTATTCATGGCCATGAACACTTGTTTGGTATATTTCCCACATGGATCTGCATTATATTCCTGGCAGCCATGCATGCAAAGTCATTACATAATGTAATAAGCAATTGAGTTCATCCAGTTGGTTCTCTACCACTCCACTTCTGGGTTATTTATAATGTATTTCGGTCATTGTAGATACTACTCTAATCTCACACATTAGGGGGGATCTGTTATAGCAAGATTTTCCTCACTATTTCTATCTTGCACAGAGGGCCTTTTTCCATTTCCCTATGCAAACTTTTCATCTCTTTTTGATGAATCCAGAGATAAAAATATACATTTTTCCACATATACGCTCCCTATAAGTTACAGAAGATGCGTATGCACTTGCTACTCCATTACAGCTCGCGTATATCAGGATTTGTGCCAGAAAATACAAAATGAGGTCAGGTTTCCATGTCATGACAGAAGATCTCTGATCCTTGGCCTTCCATATACTGGAAGCGTTCCGACTCGGCCCTTCAGTTGCATTCTGGAGGCTATAAGAGCACAATTTGGAACTATGGAAAAGAGGAGAAAGCATTCAACTTTGAGAGCAAAGTTAATATGAAGAAATTACTTCATATTGAGTCTGCATCCCTTTGTCCCTCAAGTATGAACACAATGTTCATCCTCCAATCTCTTCCGTTATTGTTGAGAGGACCTCTTTGCCTCTTTCTCATGAGCTTGCCTTTGGTGGAGGATTGAAGTGGTGGAGACCCAGTTGGAAGGAACTTGGTTTCTTGGTTTCGAACCATGTCGACACGGAAGTCTGTAATGTTGATGCTTATGCTAATCAATTATTAATAGAAATACTCCTTTCCCGTCCTATTGGTATCTTGCAAATATATGATTAGTATCCATGGGCGTGTTTGTAATGTCTATTATTGGATTATGCTATCGGATGTGCTAACTTCTTTTATATCATCACTATATACTTGCTTCGCTTGTTTGTTGAGAACTTCTTGCAGGTATAAAGCTTTGGGTCAAAGTGCTCAACGACTGAACATCATCATGGGTGGCCACCAGTATCCACCTTGATCAAGACATGGGGTCACATTGAGATAGTGGTCACATAATTGGGAACACGTATAGGGGTTTTATTCAATGACCTTACGATGTGTGCACGCATAAGTGCATCAAACAAAAATTCCATGTTTCTCGTTATCGACGTCGATTGGCTTAGCACATCTAATGAAAGTCCATTCATTTGAGATGTGAGTCACCAAGACATCATGGATGGTACCTAATGAAAACTTTTCAATATCGATTATGGTTCCTAAATCGATAGGGACCACATGAGGCACACACTAGAAGCATCCAACTTAATGGATTGACCATGAGACCTCTTGTGTGAAGCTCAAACCACTCAACCAATTGAGCTAGAAGCATCCAACTTAATGGATTGACCCTAAGACCTCTTGTGTGAAGTTCGAACCACTCAACCAATTGAGCTATCCCATTGGGATGAGGGAATTCCCCACATTTCATGGAAGGTACCTTATTCAAACCCATCAATGTTGATTATGGTTAATGGAAGGTACCTTATGCAAACACAACAAAGGAAGCCAACATGGGGGAATCAACCCCAATTCCTCTTGCATGAAACTCAACCCATTTTTTAAGGAATAATTCCAGAGAAGATATGAGATCTATTCTACACCGAGTCATGTGAAGTTACCATCCACTATTGTGGTTAGTAGTTAATTTCAACCTCCATTCAAAAAAATTGGTGTGTAGGGGGTAATATACAGGGCACTACCATGGTACGAACACCCTCACTTTGAATCCTTAGTATGTGGGAGGGTGAGTGGGATTTGTTTCTCCAATATGTGTATGTGCGAGGATTAGCTTAATTAGTTTAACCATGTCTACCAAGTTGAGTCCTTTGCACTTATCAACTATAATGTGTATTGGTTGTTAATAGTGTGTGTACATACATACACATAAGGGTTAATTGGATTGGATTGACCATTATCAACAATTATGTGTATTGGTTATTATTATCATCCATCCACCAAAACTACCCACCAAAGAGAGATCCCTCTTAAATTTTCAAACATATAATTAGTTTTGAGAGATGCTATTATTTAAAATTTATACTTAGTAAAAAAAATGATTTTAATTAGAAAAAACTCAATTTTCATATAATTATATATATTTTTAATATTTATAAATATTAAATATTTTAAAAAATAATTCAATTATTCACATTTCATTTTCTTACATTATATTTGAATTCATTTAACAAATCTATCAAAAATATTAATTTTTTTTCTGATTTATAATTCATTTGACTACTAAATGAAATGAGTATATGATTATAATGTAGAAAAATATCCATCTATTACCATGAAAAGAATGATGTATATTGATGATGTATATATACCATGAACAAAATTATATATTTATAATCTATCCTTTTTCTTTTTTTCTCAAAAGTATAAATACATTAAAATATAATTTAATTTTTTTAAACATTATAAAAGTGGTTGGACTTAAGTAATTTGAGACAGGACAAAATACATATTATACCACACCCTACCTTCATTTACCTAAACTACCTTGAACAAATATATGAATACAATGTAACCATAAGTATTATTATTAATTACTATGGATAGCACTTTGAGAAATATTACACATGTAAGTGTACAAGTCTTGTCCCAAAATATTTATATGTATATATCCTTTTCTAGGCAGAAATTAGAGTGTCATCAGGAATCTTATTTCAGACAATACAGCAAATGCAAACGTCGATGCACTGAAATGACCAGGGCACTCTTGTCACGTTCCTCAAGAATTCTGAAGGTCTATGTAGTATTCTTGGAGCCACATTTTGATTATTGAAATTTCTTTGTTTCTGACATCTTTAAGCCATTTTGGATCCTCTTTTGTTGCAAACCTGAGATCTACATGGTGCGCCCCTGTTCTTAATGAAACAAGCAATTAAATCAATTACAAAACCAACAAAATCACAATAAAATTTGACTTGT
>JZKD02S0415042.1:0-17999 GCA_000966675.3 Picea glauca
CTATAAACCCATATGTATACAAAAATTGACACTCAAGGTGCCCCCATATCTTCCCCCCTAGGTCCTCTATCCGCTAGAGGTGCCCCACCAGCTGGAGGCCCTCCAGGTCCAGGATGCACCCGACCAATAATCGCTACCCCCGTCACTGTTTCTCAATAGATCAGGGTCCACCACTCTTTCGGTACTCCCACACACTAATACAGGACGTCCTCATCCTGTATGTAGGCCCACATGCCCTCAGGTACACACTGTAGAACCCACTCAAAGCATCTGTGCAAGTCCTCCAGCATCACCCCGGCATCTTCATGTGGATCTCTCACTCGTCCAACACCAACATCATCTCTTTGTTGCCTTTGTCCAACCCTCATCTTTGTAGGAATCGGTCGAGTTGTCCCTCAATGAGCTAACTCCTTGACAACCTCCACCTCTCACCCTCAGGGTCCCACATCTACAAAACAACATTGGATATAGTGTCAGCATCCATATACATATATAATCAATGATATCTATTGCAATCACAAAACATAAAACCATAACACAAACACATACCTCGTTGATGCCAGTCCTCCCCAAGATGCAACATCATGTCTGGATCATGTCGATAGTCCATACTCATGTATGGATATCTCATAATCACCTATGGAACCTAGTGCCACACTCGAGCCACCATGGCCATGAAATATTTTCCACCCTCCCCACCTCCATTTTGGGCCAGCATGTGGGCCCACCACATCATACGCGACTCTCATCACCTCGTGGGCTCGAGAAGAATCCTTGGGTGAAACAAAGGCACCCTCTCTAAAAACCAGACCATTAGAACGGACATGAACATGAAATCATCAAAGTAGGATCACCGACACCAGTTCAATTGTCCCATCATCTTGGTGTGTAGAAGCATAGCCCAAGAAAATAGGTCCCCATCCAGGACCTATCCCACAACCCTCAGCTAACCACCATTGATTCACTAAGTATCCAAGGATCCATAGATCCTCACCACCATAGCCACAACACACTCAGTAAGGAGGTCATCAATGGCCTCAATGTAGACAAACGAACTCGACATATGGTTCAGCCCAGTACAATGGCGAGCCACCATGGTCTCCACCCGATCATCCCCAGGAATATGGGGCTCAACAGGAAGGACCATCCCATGGAATGAGAGACCTGTTAGGAAATATACATCCTCTGTCATAGAGAATGTAAGCTACTTCCCCCTCATTATGAAGCACTCCAGATCAGTACTCCACATACCAATCATGTACTGAAGCAGGAACTCCTGCGACCATATCAAAGAGCAGTCAAAGAACTTGAGCAACCCGTGGGTTGTCAAGTGTCTCCTCACGCCCGACTGCGCTCTCACCACCTTCTGCAATGGGTCCCAGACACGCTCTCTCCAATGGACCGACGTGGTGTTGTATACTCTATTGATTACTTGCATCCACACATAAACATTTTATCATCCTCATAATCCAGGAAAAAGAATAAAAATATCAAAAATTACAAACCCTTAGCATTGCCCAAAGTGCGTGGATTTCACCTAGATAGGTGTGCACTCATGCGTAGCTGACTGAGAAATAATTGCACATTAGTGAGAAAATATTAGTCTAATAGGCACACATCTCATGCACACCTATTTTCCCAACCCTCGTTCCCCCATGTGCAGTTGTGTCTAGCACAACCGCACATTATGCGTAGGAAATTGAGTAATAATCACACACATATACGAGGGTATTTCTCCTTTTCCCATGCATTGGTGGGACCCTACCCTTAAACACCCTTGTAAGGCCCTCCATACAACCCCTATATACAAACTAGGAAATCCATAAAGTGCGGGATGTTAGGACCACTAACCTAGCCCTCGCCTCTCCCAGATCAGTAGCCTCACGTTCTCGCAATCTCCAAATATCCTCACAGCTATCTCATTAATTTAACAATAGTGACAGGTACAAATGAGGTGGCATTGTGGGCCCACCATCCATATACAGCCCCTTTTTCCCAACTTCCACACTCTGTTACAAGAGCCCAGAGCCTCCAATTTTTGATATGTTTTCAGCCACAAGATCTTGGTCCCACCATCTACACATTCACATTCCCCGAGTCATCATCTGCACTTGGCCCCGGACGATATTTTTTTTACGTCATGTTCAGCTATGCATGCTCATGTTCAATTTTATCCAATAGTTGTTATATGTTCTTTATCATCAGATATTGTTCACATCAGGTATTTGGTGTTCATGTGTGCAGGTATTTATTTCACAAACTTACATCCCCTTCAGGTATATGTTCGACAATGGAATGTAATTATTCCCTCTATAAATAAATTGCATATCCCAGTCACGCCCTCTAAAATTTACCTTTAGGGTCCTTACATCCAACTCTGCAGTATCTTTACCTCTTCCACATTTGGGTACTGTCAACCGGTAGCACCATTCCCCATGTGATTTATCCCATTCATAGTTCCCCTTGGCAATTTGACACTAATGTTGATTTCACCGCCTATGGATGGGAGTCTTGATAGTCTTATGCACTTTCGAGAATGAACCCCATACTTATTCTCATCATATTGCTAACCTTCCCAATAGACTCCCAGGTCATATCATATTGGTTCTATACTGCACCTCTATATTTTCATTAGCCATCCATCTCATCCACCATCAGTTTTCCCATCTGCAAATTGTCCTCCATCCATTTACCTAATATAGAAACCCACCCATGGGGCCCCCACCCTCCACCATTTCTCTTTCAAAAACTTGTGCCTTAAACAAGCTAAGCCATATTTCACTGGGGCACCTATTTCTATATATGTATACTCAACCCAAATTATTCTTTATTTCTTTGGTAATTGTAAAAAGTCTTTGTTTCCAACATATAAATAGTTTTTTTCATCGTCATCCTTAATGACCTTCTTTTCCCTAGAAAATAAACCCATGTCCCCTTGGTTGGGGCATCCACTCTCCTTTCATTCTAATGTCATTCACGAACCCCGAGTATCCCAAATCCATCTACCCATTATATTTGAGTTTGTCCACTTTGTTAGCCTCTGGCACAGTTTAACCCCATATCTAGTTGCCCCCCTAATGCTAGATCAATTTTTATGGTTGTTGCCAATCATCCTTCAAAATTCCCCAACCAAGGGAAGTCTTGAGTCCCACAGCATGTTGACTTCATTCATGTTACCTGTCAGTACCTGATATCATCCATTACTCAGTGGATTTCATGAATCCATTTGCTTCTTGGAGTCAAACCTCCCTTCCTATCAACATCAACACAGTTTTCCAGAAGGGCGATAGTATCTTGACTCTCACTACCTTTACAATGAGGAGTCTTGGATGGCACAAAGAGAATAATCATTGCTCTCTAATTTCATTGACCCCCATAACATTCGAATTCAAAAAACTCTCATGTTACGATGGGTCTTACTATGTGACTATTGTTGTCGTCTCATACCAGCCGAAGACCTTTGAATCTATTAGGCCATCAATTTCTACGAGTCATCAACAATTCTTGCAGTCATCCTTGCCTCACTTAAGATTCCATTCACCATACAGAACTGTCATATGTCATTATCAACCTCCCCCGAGGGGATTGTGGTTATCTACATCAACATACATCTTCAGTTATAGTCACAGTTTGGTTTCATGACACGAGCATGGGGAATGCCCTCCTCGTTTGTACAAAGATTTTATTTTTTCTCCCTAGAGACAAGTTTGGGTCCCATATTTTTCCCTCTCCCTCCGGCAGAGTGCTCTTCCAGTTACTCTCTTCACTCTTCCTTACAATGGCACTCTCAGCAAAAGCAAAATTGATGTATTTTAGCTATATGTATGCTCCTAACCTCACACATTAGGGGGCATCCGTTGTAACTAAAAAAATTTCTGCAACGTTGCACACAAATGGTTAAAGAGAACATAAATGCTAGCATCCATTAGTCCAAAAAAAATAAAATATGTAATTGGGTCAAGAATCAAAGTGTGCATATTCACCAAAGGAAGCGTGCACACAATGCATAGTATGTGTGGGCCAACACAACCCTCAACGTGCACTATGCGAAAAATGTGCAACTGTCTACGAGAAAATTTGTGCACTTCTATGAATGACACATTTATGGATCTTGTCGCCCCCTCAACCACTTCTAGTCTGACCCCAACATGTTTTGACACTCATATATGAGATAAATCTAACTTGGAGGTTGGTCAAGGACTAGAGGGTTCACTAAAAGGCCCCTTGTTCACACTATGAACCAATTACATTTTTCCATGAATGGATGCTATAAATAAGAGCCATGGGTGTGCTAAGAAATAAAGATCTTCAAGGTATTTTTATGATGCAAGAATTCTTCCTTGAGAATCCTCTTTTCTCTTTGAATCCCTCAAGAACCATTGCAATAGGCCATTCCACTCACCTCTTCAGGGAATAGGCATTTTTTTCTTCATCATTTTCCATTTATTCCTTTGTAAGGAGAGAAGAGCTCTCAATGAGGGAACTCAAGAGCCCTCCCAAGGAGGAAGAGGAGACTCATAAGTCCCTGCGTTTCTCTACGGTGTTTTTCCTACTAATTTATTGATCCATTGGTAGCATTATGTTGGTAATTGTTTGATTTTCATGGTTCTAAGTTTCTCAAGATTTATAACATTTATTTCTTATTTTCTTTTAGTTGTATTTATTTGTTTTCACATGTGTTTGGATTATATAACCCACTCGGAAACTTTTTTCTTGTTTAGTAGAATCATCTAAACATGCAAGTGTTGTTGTTTTTCTCACCCAAGTGACAAAACTGACACAACAACATTGTTAGACACAAAATCCTTGGGATTGAGTTATTGTAATAATAATGTAAACATGAAGAGTTGTAGGTGATAGGAAGAGTCATACATTAAGGTATACCAATAGTCATCATGATTTTATTTATGCACCTTTCATATTAATGCAATATACATCAATGGAGTTACATTTTCTACCAATGATTTTCCTAATAGTGGTATCAGAGCACGGGATAAATCCATTACTTCTCTAGGAGTTTTCTCTCCCCAAGTTTACAAAAACATATCCCTATATTCTCATATAACCTATAGCACTTTGAATGATTCCTTTTCTAACATGTGTTTCATTCATTACTATATGCCTTCATATATGCTCCTTGGAACACATTATACCCATCATCTCTTCACATTGGTAAAAATACACGCTGGTTAGTATTGTTAATTTCTTGATGGAAACCCTAATTTTACTCTCACACATATGTGATTGCACTCCAAATCCATTGATTCTTCTCTCATACATCTGTGACTACACTCCATGTCCTCAATGTATCCCTAGTCTCACTGCACTCGTCACAAGTTTCTCCTCAAATTAAAACCCTACATGAGATCCATGTGAAATCGTAACTCACACCTTGATTATTATCCTCAACCATTCAAATTTCCATCGAACTAAAAGTGGAGCCAAACCCTCACCAACTACTCTAACACCCTTTTGATTTATATTCTATGCATCATCTGCATAGACACCTTCAATTTCATACGTAGCATCTTCCATACATAGCATCCCATTTCATCTCTTCACGACTTTGTTCATAAATGAATTCTTACCATCGAAATACAATGCTTGGGACTAGATCCATAGAATGAGGCATAGGAGTTTTGATTCTTGATTGTTCACGCCAACCATAGTTCACATGTTTGATGAATTGTTTCAGCAACAACAAATAATAGGAGACACTATATATAGATGTTTTTGAAGGGAATGTGGGATCGTCCCATTTTTGCAAGTGTTTGGAAACAAGGTGGAGAATATTTTATGGGAAAATCTACCGAATCTATCAATTTGTTGAAGTGGAGTCTTTTTTGTGAGTTGGGTTCATTAGGTTTTGAATATTTTGAACATTTTTGCAGTAAGGAAAATTGTTGTGTTAATATTGCATTTATTTTGCAAGAAAAAATGTTATTCTTTTTTTTTTTCAAAGGAAAAGTTGGATTGTGAGGAGAAAATTATGATGGAATATGTATTCCCTCATCTCCATTTCTAGTATGGTTCTCACTGAAAATGAAAACTATAGATAATGGTACAGGAATATCAAAATCACATTGATCGTCAATGACCTATGGAAAGGAATTTGTGAAGCAGTAGCAGTCCCTGAAAATATTGAAGAAGTAGAATCATACTTTGAATATTATACCTCTGAATCAAAGTCAAAGAGTAGTAGACCAGGTAGCATACCATCCATTCCAAAATAAAAAAAATAATGTGAAATATGGGATGGAAAACACCAAAAGGAATATGTTGTGATATCTATGATAGTAAGTGAGGAGGTGAGCCACCATATTGCTTCTATTAAAAACTCCTATAGTGCCTTGAAGATATTGAATGACTTTTAAGACACACACTCTGAACTAGAACTCATACAACTAATGGTGAAGCTCTTCAACATAGAGTTGAATAATGGTAACCCTATGCATTTAGCTTCAGAAATCAAATCCATAATGCATGAAATTCAGGCCACTGGAGTGCAGATAGATCTCCCTCTCACAACCTTCGGCCCTCTACCCTACATATTCTCACTACCTTGAATATTTACAATCAAGTGGTCAAATTAAATCCATTACATTTGAAAATCTAGTGGATAAAGGTATAGAACATGAGAAATCCTCTCCTTCAACTGGTGAGACAACGTACCTTGATCATAAAGATAAGAGTAAATTGGATTATTCTTCTAGAGGAAAAAGTAGTAGAATAGGATGTGGATGTGGAAGAAATACTTTCAAAGGAAGGGGGTAGACACAACCAAGGTGATATATCCAATTTTCATTGTACCCATTTCAAAATGAATGGGTCACATGAAGCAGATGACTGTAGATTTCCATGGGATACGATCAAACAAGACATACAAGATAAGAAAGAGGACTAAGGTAAAAATTCAAAACCAACAAAAGGTAATCCACCTGAATATGCCCATTACATTATTTACCATTGCAATATAAGAGTAAGTAAAGATTTGTTTAACACTTCATATACTGCTTGGAAAGATGCATGGATTCTTGAACTAGGCACAACCTCTCGCATGGAATTTTGAAGAGATTTCTTCGAAACATTCAATGAAAATATATATGGCATAATTTATTTTCTAAATCAAGTTGAGTCTTAAATGCCCATGAATGGGCACCATACAACTTAAGTTGCTTGGATTGTCGAATTTGTTTTTTCATAATGTGCTTTATCTTCCTGAATTTCAAAGGATCTTGTTATCCCTTGTGCACATCCAACAACAAGGCCACTCTATTCATTTGATCGGTGGTAAAGTTGAAATACAAAAGGATTCTAACAACATGATTTTTATGATCAGAATGGAAGATGGAAGATTATTGAAGCTGAATGGGTCATCTTCCCATACACAAAATGTGACATACCTCTCTCATCACAGTGAAGGTATAATGTCATTTAGTATTTTGTGGCATGCTAGATTTGGCCATATTAATTATGATAGACTCCATTTGTTGAGAAAGAATGGTTTTTATGGTTTTCCTACTATTCCTAGGAAATTGAAGTAATGTGATGTGATGATTGTATCCTTGGAAAGCATAGAAAACAACAATTTCATGATTCTACTTCTAGAGCATGTAGAAAACTTGAAATGATTCATTATTATTTATGTGGACCTATGCCTCTTCATTCTACAAATGGAAATAAATATATCATTAATTTTATTGATGATTTCACCAGGATGTGTTGGGCATACTTGTTGAAAGATAAATCACAAGATTTTGAAACATTTAAAAATTTTCATGTATGCATTCAAAATGAAGCTCAGTTTTGTATTGAATATCTTTGCATTGTTAGTGGAAAATAATATGCATATAATGAATTTTAAAGATACATTTTCCAACATGGGATCAATCATTAAACCACAATTCCATAAAATCCTCAACAGAATGGTGTAGCTGAAAGAATGAATCAGACACTCCTAAATATGGTTAGTTCTATGATGTTTTTCAAGAATGTAAAATTGATGTTTTGGGCTGATGTGTTTCTATGTGCAATTTATGTCAAAAATAAGTTTCCATATCATGCTCTTGAAAAAAAGACTCCTTATGAAATTTCATATGGCCACATTTCTTCGATGAGGCATCTCGGGTTCTTTAGTTCCACCAGCTATTCCTTGATTCCTAAGGAGAAAATGAGCTATCTTGATGCAAGGAGTTGGAAGTGCATATTCTTGGGGTACTCAAATACCACCAAGGTGTATCATCTTTACAATGAGACAAATAATAAAATTTTCCTTTCCATCTATGTAATATTTCTTGAATCCTCCAAAAAAGAAGAAAATGTTGAGAGAAAACTTGATCATCTGTACAATTTCACTCGTGTAAATATGTATCATGAATTTGATGATGAGATTCCACATCTTGAAGGGGGGATCCCTATATTGGTTCAATATTTAGAATCTCCTTTTTAAGCACCATCTTTCCCACATGAATAAGTTCCCACCATTTCATTAGAACTTGAAGTTCATTTGGATGATGTGATTAAGAGGATTAAAAATATTAGTCTTGATTAGAACTCAACACCATATCAATCATCTAATCAACCTGGACCATATCATAAACATCCACCAAAATGGCTCACAAAAACACTTGAAAGTATTCATATTGATGAGGTTGGAAAGATAGGAACCAAAATTTCCTCAAGACAATATGGAGGTAATGAAGATAATTCAAACTCAAGTGATGTAGATGATATTGATGTTTCATATGATTGTGAGTTGAATTTACCTACTAACCTTGAACATATTTCCTTTGAATAATACACTTCTCATGATGAATGGAAAGAATCCATGCAAAAGGAATAGTATGCTCTCATCAATAATGGAACATGGAAGTTCGTAGATCCTCCATTTGGAACCAAACCAATCAGCTACAAGTGGGTATTCAAGAACAAGTATAGATCAAATGGCTCACTCGAAAAGCACAAATCAAGGCTCATAGAAAAATTATTTTCACAAATAGAAGGTTTTTATTATGAGGAGACTTTTTCCCCCACAACAAAATGGGCTACCATTCATACTCTACTTTCCATGGTAGCACAAAATGGATGGAAAATTCATCAAATGGATGTGAAGACTACTTTCTTGAGTGGAGACTTGAAAGAGAATGTTTTCATGTCTCAACCAGAAGGATTTGTTGTGAAGGGACAAGAAAGTAAGGTATGTAAGATCATCAAATCCTTATATGGATTGAAACAAGCACCATGAGCATGGTATGAAAAGTTAACTAAGAATATTTTGAAATTGAATTTCAAGCATTTCAATCTTGACAATGCAACTTTTTTTGTCAAGCAAGTTGGAAAATTTGTTGTATATCTTGTAGTATATGTAGATGATATGTTGCTAACAAGGAAAAATGAAAGATACATTGCATCCATAAATAAATAAATGAAGAAAGGCTTCGAGATGATAGATTTGGGACATCTTCACTACTATTTGGGCATTGAGGTGATTTAAAATCCAAGGTATATATTCATCTCCCAGAAGAATTACATTAGATAAATGTTGAACAAGTTTGGCATGGTTGAGTGCAATCCTATTTCTACTCCAATGGAACAAAATTTTAAACTCACATCAAAAGAAGGGAATGAATTTAAGAATGCAACCAAGTATAGACAACTTGTAGGAAGTATTATCTATCTTATGACCACCAAACCATACATTTCATTTTTTGTTGGGATTATTTCCAATTTCATGCAAAATCCTTGTGAAGGACATTGGTCTATTGCAAAAATATTTCTAAAATACTTGAAAGAAACTCAATATTTTGGAGTTGAGTACTCTAAGGTGGATGAATTCAACCTGATAAAATATTTTGACTAACAATTTGTTGGGTGTAAGGAAAATGGAGTGTCAAATTTAGGCTATCTCATGAGTCTTGGAAAAGTAGTTGTATCCTAGAGATCAAACAAACATTCATTTCCATCAGATTCCACAACAGAGGCAGAATATGTTGGACACACCGACTACACTGAGAGGGGGGGGGGTGAACAGTGTAGGGCTCTTTTTCCCAAAACTTCCCTCTTACATAAAAATCCTTAGTTAATAATCACCATTAACTCATTAATCATTGTTTTCATTTATAACCAGTTAGATGTGAACACATATCAACAACATATATCAGCAATACATCATCAACAATTCATCACCACAAGGAAAACAAGGAACACAATATGTATGTACANGCAGAGTGCTCTTCCAGTTACTCTCTTCACTCTTCCTTACAATGGCACTCTCAGCAAAAGCAAAATTGATGTATTTTAGCTATATGTATGCTCCTAACCTCACACATTAGGGGGCATCCGTTGTAACTAAAAAAATTTCTGCAACGTTGCACACAAATGGTTAAAGAGAACATAAATGCTAGCATCCATTAGTCCAAAAAAAATAAAATATGTAATTGGGTCAAGAATCAAAGTGTGCATATTCACCAAAGGAAGCGTGCACACAATGCATAGTATGTGTGGGCCAACACAACCCTCAACGTGCACTATGCGAAAAATGTGCAACTGTCTACGAGAAAATTTGTGCACTTCTATGAATGACACATTTATGGATCTTGTCATCCCCTCAACCACTTCTAGTCTGACCCCAACATGTTTTGACACTCATATATGAGATAAATCTAACTTGGAGGTTGGTCAAGGACTAGAGGGTGCACTAAAAGGCCCCTTGTTCACACTATGAACCAATTACATTTTTCCATGAATGGATGCTATAAATAAGAGCCATGGGTGTGATAAGAAATAAAGATCTTCAAGGTATTTTTATGATGCAAGAATTCTTCCTTGAGAATCCTCTTTTCTCTTTGAATCCCTCAAGAACCATTGCAATAGGCCATTCCACTCACCTCTTGAGGGAATAGGCATTTTTTTCTTCATCATTTTCCATTTATTCCTTTGTAAGGAGAGAAGAGCTCTCAATGAGGGAACTCAAGAGCCCTCCCAAGGAGGAAGAGGGGACTCATAAGTCCCTGCATTTCTCTACGGTGTTTTTCCTACTAATTTATTGATCCATTGGTAGCATTATGTTGGTAATTGTTTGATTTTCATGGTTCTAAGTTTCTCAAGATTTCTAACATTTATTTCTTATTTGCTTTTAGTTGTATTTATTTGTTTTCACATGTGTTTGGATTATATAACCCACTCAGAAACTTTTTTCTTGTTTAGTAGAATCATCTAAACATGCAAGTGTTGTTGTTTTTCTCACCCAAGTGACAAAACTGACACAACAACATTGTTAGACACAAAATCCTTGGGATTGAGTTATTGTAATAATAATGTAAACATGAAGAGTTGTAGGTGATAGGAAGAGTCATACATTAAGGTATACCAATAGTCATCATGATTTTATTTATGCACCTTTCATATTAATGCAATATACATCAATGGAGTTACATTTTCTACCAATGATTTTCCTAATAGTGGTATCAGAGCACGGGATAAATCCATTACTTCTCTAGGAGTTTTCTCTCCCCAAGTTTACAAAAACATATCCCTATATTCTCATATAACCTATAGCACTTTGAATGATTCCTTTTCTAACATGTGTTTCATTCATTACTATATGCCTTCATATATGCTCCTTGGAACACATTATACCCATCATCTCTTCACATTGGTAAAAATACACGCTGGTTAGTATTGTTAATTTCTTGATGGAAACCCTAATTTTACTCTCACACATATGTGATTGCACTCCAAATCCATTGATTCTTCTCTCATACATCTGTGACTACACTCCATGTCCTCAATGTATCCCTAGTCTCACTGCACTCGTCACAAGTTTCTCCTCAAATTAAAACCCTACATGAGATCCATGTGAAATCGTAACTCACACCTTGATTATTATCCTCAACCATTCAAATTTCCATCGAACTAAAAGTGGAGCCAAACCCTCACCAACTACTCTAACACCCTTTTGATTTATATTCTATGCATCATCTGCATAGACACCTTCAATTTCATACGTAGCATCTTCCATACATAGCATCCCATTTCATCTCTTCACGACTTTGTTCATAAATGAATTCTTACCATCGAAATACAATGCTTGGGACTAGATCCATAGAATGAGGCATAGGAGTTTTGATTCTTGATTGTTCACGCCAACCATAGTTCACATGTTTGATGAATTGTTTCAGCAACAACAAATAATAGGAGACACTATATATAGATGTTTTTGAAGGGAATGTGGGATCGTCCCATTTTTGCAAGTGTTTGGAAACAAGGTGGAGAATATTTTATGGGAAAATCTACCGAATCTATCAATTTGTTGAAGTGGAGTCTTTTTTGTGAGTTGGGTTCATTAGGTTTTGAATATTTTGAACATTTTTGCAGTAAGGAAAATTGTTGTGTTAATATTGCATTTATTTTGCAAGAAAAAATGTTATTCTTTTTTTTTTTCAAAGGAAAAGTTGGATTGTGAGGAGAAAATTATGATGGAATATGTATTCCCTCATCTCCATTTCTAGTATGGTTCTCACTGAAAATGAAAACTATAGATAATGGTACAGGAATATCAAAATCACATTGATCGTCAATGACCTATGGAAAGGAATTTGTGAAGCAGTAGCAGTCCCTGAAAATATTGAAGAAGTAGAATCATACTTTGAATATTATACCTCTGAATCAAAGTCAAAGAGTAGTAGACCAGGTAGCATACCATCCATTCCAAAATAAAAAAAATAATGTGAAATATGGGATGGAAAACACCAAAAGGAATATGTTGTGATATCTATGATAGTAAGTGAGGAGGTGAGCCACCATATTGCTTCTATTAAAAACTCCTATAGTGCCTTGAAGATATTGAATGACTTTTAAGACACACACTCTGAACTAGAACTCATACAACTAATGGTGAAGCTCTTCAACATAGAGTTGAATAATGGTAACCCTATGCATTTAGCTTCAGAAATCAAATCCATAATGCATGAAATTCAGGCCACTGGAGTGCAGATAGATCTCCCTCTCACAACCTTCGGCCCTCTACCCTACATATTCTCACTACCTTGAATATTTACAATCAAGTGGTCAAATTAAATCCATTACATTTGAAAATCTAGTGGATAAAGGTATAGAACATGAGAAATCCTCTCCTTCAACTGGTGAGACAACGTACCTTGATCATAAAGATAAGAGTAAATTGGATTATTCTTCTAGAGGAAAAAGTAGTAGAATAGGATGTGGATGTGGAAGAAATACTTTCAAAGGAAGGGGGTAGACACAACCAAGGTGATATATCCAATTTTCATTGTACCCATTTCAAAATGAATGGGTCACATGAAGCAGATGACTGTAGATTTCCATGGGATACGATCAAACAAGACATACAAGATAAGAAAGAGGACTAAGGTAAAAATTCAAAACCAACAAAAGGTAATCCACCTGAATATGCCCATTACATTATTTACCATTGCAATATAAGAGTAAGTAAAGATTTGTTTAACACTTCATATACTGCTTGGAAAGATGCATGGATTCTTGAACTAGGCACAACCTCTCGCATGGAATTTTGAAGAGATTTCTTCGAAACATTCAATGAAAATATATATGGCATAATTTATTTTCTAAATCAAGTTGAGTCTTAAATGCCCATGAATGGGCACCATACAACTTAAGTTGCTTGGATTGTCGAATTTGTTTTTTCATAATGTGCTTTATCTTCCTGAATTTCAAAGGATCTTGTTATCCCTTGTGCACATCCAACAACAAGGCCACTCTATTCATTTGATCGGTGGTAAAGTTGAAATACAAAAGGATTCTAACAACATGATTTTTATGATCAGAATGGAAGATGGAAGATTATTGAAGCTGAATGGGTCATCTTCCCATACACAAAATGTGACATACCTCTCTCATCACAGTGAAGGTATAATGTCATTTAGTATTTTGTGGCATGCTAGATTTGGCCATATTAATTATGATAGACTCCATTTGTTGAGAAAGAATGGTTTTTATGGTTTTCCTACTATTCCTAGGAAATTGAAGTAATGTGATGTGATGATTGTATCCTTGGAAAGCATAGAAAACAACAATTTCATGATTCTACTTCTAGAGCATGTAGAAAACTTGAAATGATTCATTATTATTTATGTGGACCTATGCCTCTTCATTCTACAAATGGAAATAAATATATCATTAATTTTATTGATGATTTCACCAGGATGTGTTGGGCATACTTGTTGAAAGATAAATCACAAGATTTTGAAACATTTAAAAATTTTCATGTATGCATTCAAAATGAAGCTCAGTTTTGTATTGAATATCTTTGCATTGTTAGTGGAAAATAATATGCATATAATGAATTTTAAAGATACATTTTCCAACATGGGATCAATCATTAAACCACAATTCCATAAAATCCTCAACAGAATGGTGTAGCTGAAAGAATGAATCAGACACTCCTAAATATGGTTAGTTCTATGATGTTTTTCAAGAATGTAAAATTGATGTTTTGGGCTGATGTGTTTCTATGTGCAATTTATGTCAAAAATAAGTTTCCATATCATGCTCTTGAAAAAAAGACTCCTTATGAAATTTCATATGGCCACATTTCTTCGATGAGGCATCTCGGGTTCTTTAGTTCCACCAGCTATTCCTTGATTCCTAAGGAGAAAATGAGCTATCTTGATGCAAGGAGTTGGAAGTGCATATTCTTGGGGTACTCAAATACCACCAAGGTGTATCATCTTTACAATGAGACAAATAATAAAATTTTCCTTTCCATCTATGTAATATTTCTTGAATCCTCCAAAAAAGAAGAAAATGTTGAGAGAAAACTTGATCATCTGTACAATTTCACTCGTGTAAATATGTATCATGAATTTGATGATGAGATTCCACATCTTGAAGGGGGGATCCCTATATTGGTTCAATATTTAGAATCTCCTTTTTAAGCACCATCTTTCCCACATGAATAAGTTCCCACCATTTCATTAGAACTTGAAGTTCATTTGGATGATGTGATTAAGAGGATTAAAAATATTAGTCTTGATTAGAACTCAACACCATATCAATCATCTAATCAACCTGGACCATATCATAAACATCCACCAAAATGGCTCACAAAAACACTTGAAAGTATTCATATTGATGAGGTTGGAAAGATAGGAACCAAAATTTCCTCAAGACAATATGGAGGTAATGAAGATAATTCAAACTCAAGTGATGTAGATGATATTGATGTTTCATATGATTGTGAGTTGAATTTACCTACTAACCTTGAACATATTTCCTTTGAATAATACACTTCTCATGATGAATGGAAAGAATCCATGCAAAAGGAATAGTATGCTCTCATCAATAATGGAACATGGAAGTTCGTAGATCCTCCATTTGGAACCAAACCAATCAGCTACAAGTGGGTATTCAAGAACAAGTATAGATCAAATGGCTCACTCGAAAAGCACAAATCAAGGCTCATAGAAAAATTATTTTCACAAATAGAAGGTTTTTATTATGAGGAGACTTTTTCCCCCACAACAAAATGGGCTACCATTCATACTCTACTTTCCATGGTAGCACAAAATGGATGGAAAATTCATCAAATGGATGTGAAGACTACTTTCTTGAGTGGAGACTTGAAAGAGAATGTTTTCATGTCTCAACCAGAAGGATTTGTTGTGAAGGGACAAGAAAGTAAGGTATGTAAGATCATCAAATCCTTATATGGATTGAAACAAGCACCATGAGCATGGTATGAAAAGTTAACTAAGAATATTTTGAAATTGAATTTCAAGCATTTCAATCTTGACAATGCAACTTTTTTTGTCAAGCAAGTTGGAAAATTTGTTGTATATCTTGTAGTATATGTAGATGATATGTTGCTAACAAGGAAAAATGAAAGATACATTGCATCCATAAATAAATAAATGAAGAAAGGCTTCGAGATGATAGATTTGGGACATCTTCACTACTATTTGGGCATTGAGGTGATTTAAAATCCAAGGTATATATTCATCTCCCAGAAGAATTACATTAGATAAATGTTGAACAAGTTTGGCATGGTTGAGTGCAATCCTATTTCTACTCCAATGGAACAAAATTTTAAACTCACATCAAAAGAAGGGAATGAATTTAAGAATGCAACCAAGTATAGACAACTTGTAGGAAGTATTATCTATCTTATGACCACCAAACCATACATTTCATTTTTTGTTGGGATTATTTCCAATTTCATGCAAAATCCTTGTGAAGGACATTGGTCTATTGCAAAAATATTTCTAAAATACTTGAAAGAAACTCAATATTTTGGAGTTGAGTACTCTAAGGTGGATGAATTCAACCTGATAAAATATTTTGACTAACAATTTGTTGGGTGTAAGGAAAATGGAGTGTCAAATTTAGGCTATCTCATGAGTCTTGGAAAAGTAGTTGTATCCTAGAGATCAAACAAACATTCATTTCCATCAGATTCCACAACAGAGGCAGAATATGTTGGACACACCGACTACACTGAGAGGGGGGGGGGTGAACAGTGTAGGGCTCTTTTTCCCAAAACTTCCCTCTTACATAAAAATCCTTAGTTAATAATCACCATTAACTCATTAATCATTGTTTTCATTTATAACCAGTTAGATGTGAACACATATCAACAACATATATCAGCAATACATCATCAACAATTCATCACCACAAGGAAAACAAGGAACACAATATGTATGTACACTTTTCATTTTATTACGGACTACAATCCTTGGGGTTTTTCAACAACAATTGAATAGAGTACAACTCTACAAGAGCACCAGATATATAATGAAAGACTCATCTTACACCCTCAACACCAACTGAGATGAGGCAATAATCCTCAACAGATATCAATCTGTACCATAAACAAGTGCATCAACCATGCACCAACCTGTACCAAACAACCTGTAATCAACCTGTACCATAAAAAAGTGCATCCAACCATGTACCAAATATATACCAATCATGTGTAAACTACTTATCAACAATGACTCATCAATATGTACCAACATCATCAACTATACACCTCATGTATGTGCCAACTCATCAATTGCTTGTCTCAACCATGACTAGTTTTGGATTAGTCAAAAACCCTAACTTGAAATAATCATAACTATGTACCTATAATGAATAAAAATCTGAAACTGATACACAATGTTCTTCAGTGTGTTTTATGTAATTCCTCCAGGTGTCACTACTTGGAATCTCTCATAAAAGGATCTATATAAAAACTGGCATACCTTGTTGAATTCTGGCTTATTCTAGAGAGCGGCCTTGTAGAGCGTGCCTCGCACAGAATATTTGTTGAATCGATATGAAACTATTACAAACAATACTATAGAATTTAATCTAACCAAAACATTTTGTATTACTAAATTTGGATCTGTTATGAAGAAGTTATGATGTTTTTACCGGAAACACCTATTTTAGACTAGTTTCAGGACTAGCCAGAAACCCTATTTTCCATGGAGTGTATCTCCAAAAATACAATGACCCACAAGATTATTTTTTTATCATGGATAATTGGATATGTTTCCTCAATTTCATAGCAATATCAGAGTATGAATCATTATAGAAAATAAGTTATTTCTAAAATGGTGAGATGACCTGTAAATAACATACCTTAGAAAGCATCATCAAAACAATTTATCCTCCCTTGAATTATAGCCCTCTTTTCTTCACCTTCCCTCTGAAATTCGGCTTAGATATCCTTTGGTTTCCTCATTCACCTATATCTCTTCAATATTCTAAAGTGTTATTTGAAATGAGAGAGCCTTGCCTCTTATTTATACTCTCCGTCTTCTAGGTCACTTAACCCATTTCTAGGTCACTTAACCCATTTCTAGGTCACTTAACCTATTTATAGGTCACTTAACCCATATCTAGGTCACTTAACCTATTTCTAGGTCACTTAACCTATTTTCCTCATTTTTAGGGTTAACCACTTTCCATAATTAGAAAGTTCTCCATTACTTTATCATTTAAATATTCCTCCT
>JZKD02S0415086.1:16451-110342 GCA_000966675.3 Picea glauca
TAATTGATCATGTTAATTATTGGCTACATGCTTCAACTCAATGTATAGAATTGTAGGAAATGGTCCACACAATGTGAAATTAAAGAGGATTGTTGTAGTCCATTATTTACACAATGAGAGTCACCAATGAGTAGTGTATATGGATGAATTATTGTAGCAAATGGTTCACCCTACAAAAATGCACACAAGTGAAATACACCACTAGAATTGACCCAACGATCTAGCCAATAATTAAACCCAACAACTAATCACAATGTTGTGGGAATTGAATTGATTATTAAAACTTTTTAATTGATTAATAAAGAGACTATAGGTGAATTTATTTACAATGACAAAAAATAAAACTCAACGATTCAACAATACACATATGTGATCTGAAATAGATTTGAATCGTAAGACTTGATACACAAGTGTAATTTGACAATTAAATAAGGTTAAATAAAAGAAAATGATAATGAATGTTCTAATACTTTAAGAAAAGTAAAAAGAGAAAAAATATTAAATGAGAAAGCAAAATGAAAATAGGAGAGAAGAGAGCTAGGAATGAGAAATGAAAGAGGAAGTATTTTAGCCTTCCCATTACCCCTATATCTACCTATATCTTATTGTAATTAGACTCACACAAGGATTTTTGTTGGCCAAGAGGTGATGATGCACAACACAAGTTGTGTAAATTGTTGAATGATCATAGAGCCATGAGATGCATTGTAACTATATATTGTTGAAATAGAGATTAAGCAACCCTTTGGATGTTGGTTTCAACCCTTTGAATGTTGGTTTTCTCATTTGGGTTTCCAAGGTAAAATATCATGTCTTATGATGTGGTTTAGTCACTATGTCTAATAGTTTGGATTACTTTTCTAGAATGAGTGCATAGTTTAAATCCAAACTTCTTTCTCTATTCATTATATTAAATGTGAGAAAAGTATGCATAGTAAAACACATTTTTTTTTCTTCTGGGGTGGATAATTCAATGGAAAGATTTAGGAAAATGAGTAATTGGTTTTTATTATAATATCTAACATTCTCACAAAACATTGGGCACTGGAATTTGAGATATTATTGTGTAGAATTATGAGATCAAAGGCTATAATGAAAGAGTTGTTGCATATTTCTAGCTAGTTTCCATTTCTAATCCTTTCAATTAACAAATGTCTCAACTTTCTTAGGTCATTGGGCATCATTTAAGACCTAACACTCTCACCTTTTAGTTTTCCTTACTAACTCGGTGTCTTTTATTGACTACAAAAATAGATTACAAGCCAGTGTTATGTGGAAAGTCATAGTTGTGAACCATTTGGGAATAAAGTCTAGCAAAGTGTTGTTGTTTTTTTGTCACCAAACCAACCCAATCTATTCTATTTATCAAGGTAATATATACAAAAATCACTTATTGTTGTCCTGCTGTTGGGGAAACCAAACTAGCAACAATGGAGAAAATTATTTTCCCATATAGTTTGTACTATGTTCTTTAGTAAAGACAAACTCACATAGTTATAAACATAAACATGAGTTTTATCTATCTTGATACATTCATCCTATAGGATGTAGAAAAAAATTCCTAAAGCACTCAAATTGTAGATCATTCAAATAGACTAAATGGGGGAGAGGCCACTTTCCCTATCTTGGAGTTGTTGGTCCTGAGGCTTTGAAGTAGCACCATGTTGGGTCTCTTCATGGAGGTCCTCAACATATAAGAGAGAGAAAATATCTTGGAGTTGGTGACGCACTTCAACCAATTTCTCTTTCATTTCCTCATTTTCATCTTAATTTTCTAGGATAATACTTCCTATAAAAGTCTTTATATGCCAATAAAGGTCAATCATTTTGAAGTATTTAATATATTTTTCTCTTTAACTAGACAAGTTGGGAACCCAACTACTAATTTTAAGTTCAAATTCCTACTCATGCATGGTAGCACTCGCATGGAGGATGACAACCTCCATAGTAGTGAGTTCCTCCTGGATGTGGGGAGGAATTTCCTCTATGAATTCACTAGCAATGGTTTAGGAAGATTACATCACTCTCATACTAGTGGGCTTCGGGCTAATATTTGTAGAATTTGAGGGGTTGGAAGGGTGTTTACATCCTCGATAGTGTCCTCTATAATAACCATGGGTGGGAAGCATGGTTGCAGACTGGAGCATAGGCATAAGAGAAGGAAAATGAAGGAGGAGATATGAAATCCAATGAACGTCCTTGAAATTAAACAAAGTCAAGCTTCTGTGAGGAGGATCTCTTTCTCTCTTTGCATTCCAACTATAAAAAAATTTCGAAATATCAAACCCACTCAGAACCATAATTCCTCTTCGACATAAATACCACTCACCATGGTCATGCTTCATAATGGAGAGGTCTTCCCACATATTGGAGTAATTATTTTTAATGTTGGTCATTTCCATAGTTGATCTAAGGTACAAGAAGGTCGACTTGAGTAGACATATCCCTATCAAACATAATTCACCAGACGAACCTAATATAACTCCCCATCATCTCGTGAATGTGGCCATGTGAGGTGGTTTAACACTGCACTAGACACATTGTCTCCCAATTCTTCTTTCAAAGGGGCTCTCATGTCCTCCTTACCCATCCCTATCACCCCATGTAGGGTGTCTACCAGAGTGTTGTTACACTTTACCCTCAACCAACATTTCCTCTACCTTTAGCCAATGTAACTTCTTCAGCTGCCGCAAGTGATGATTAACATGGTTATGGGATTTTTATTAATTATTTGTGGGTAACAATGGAAAAAGGGAAAGTGTTTCTCTCCTTTGGGAATGCTAAAGAAATTAGTTTTTATGAGTTGCTAAATTTATAAAGAGTTGGCATTTAGAGTTTGTAAAGGGGACCACCTATTGTTAGCATTAAAATTATTTATCTTGGTGAGATTGAATAGTAAGTTCACCTTTGATTGTTGTAGAATGAGAATAGAGGTTGTTGGCCATAGTTTGCAATATTTTAATTTGTTAATGTTGACCTAACATTGCCAATGAACCAAGTTTCAATTGTCTCTATATTGAATGTTGGAGTTTCATTATACTTGAAGTTGGTTTGACATTTAATTCTAGAGTAATTTATTCTATTGATGTTTGAGTGTTAGATGACATGGTCATTGAGCAAAGTGTGATTTTCTTCATTCTTTCTAGAAAATATTAATCATTATTCATATTAGAGCAATATATACATGTATTTACTCTTTCTAGAGTGTTGAATATGACTTCTAGTATGAGAAATATTATTATCTATGTATTGAAATTTAGAAGTCTAACATACCTAGTAACCTCTGTGAACTATTGAGGCTACATGGTACTCCATAACGACACAAAATTTATGCCGATTTGTTTCTTTGTTACCTCTCCACATTGTCCTACTATTAATTAATTAACGCATGGAGAAATGGCAATGTAGACTTATACAAACATAATTGAATCTTTAAATGGGGGATGACACCATTGTTTACAATTGTAGGCCTAAACATACAACCAAAATGAAAAAAAATAAAACTAATTCAATTCATAACAAAAATAGCATTGCTTCAACATATTCACAAATAAATCATGAACACTTATGTTTCTTGAAATTAACCACCAATGGATTACAAAAGTAGGACATTGCACCCAACCATCGGATATCTATTGCACTTAATATCTGTACAACAAAGGCCACCCTCAAGTTGAGGCTATGAATCCACAAGAATAAATTTACCTATGGATGGATCTAGCTCTCTTCACACGACCCAATTCCAAAAATTAGCAATTTGTTAACCCCTAAAGCTATCCCAAACCTCCAACCATATTTCTCGTCATCTTTCACAACCCAAGGAATGAGATCCCCTTATTTTCTATGCAATCCCTTAGGCTATCCTACTTCCCTCCAGGGTGCCAACACAGTTTGGCTAGGAAATCTCGCTACTAGGATTATCATTATTATCATTTTTTATTAATTTTCCTCATTAACAATAATTCCCTTAAATAGTCATAATTCTATCGCATCAGTTTTCCATAATTTATTATGGAATTCATATGACAACTTAAGCTCAGAGAGAAAACTCGAGGAATAATGAACATCAATCCTCCCTCACATGCCCAAAACTCATGGAATATATTTTTCATGTATAGGAGAAACCACATGCCTTCATTAGAAGTACACTTATCTCTCTTTGACCACTAATTCCAATGTTAAAAGGACTTAGGATAACCATAAAGTAAATTTTTAATAAATCTAAGGTTAAATAACTTATGGTAATGATAAAATACTATTATTTTTCCCATTAGACCCTAAGACCCCTTCCTTTCCCCTCTTGTGGAGTCATATCCCCCATTCTTTTTTTCCTTCTCCTTTTGCATCCCATGATGTATTTTTTTATTATCATTCAATGTACCATTTTACATATTACATCATTCATATTTTATCCATTCATAATGTACACATATATGGTATCGGTCTAGGGATCAAAATTGAGGTATTGCAAGAAGAAAGTAACCTCAGTTGGATATCAAATTGAAAAAAACCCTTGTGTAAATGGAGAGAATGTCATAATGATGTTTATTATTTAATGGAACATTAAAAATAGTCAATCCATTCTATTTATTTCCAAGAATCTTAAGTATTAGGTGGAGTGCAACCCATATAATTGATAGTCCATCTAAAGGAGTCAATTGGTGTGTTCATCAATTGAAATTTAATTGAGCATAAGTTTGTTTTGCTTATAGAAAATCAGGGTGCAATTTCTTTCCATTTGTTGGTATATTCCTTGGCATTACAATGATTACAATAAAACCATCCTTTCATGTTGTCTAGAGAATAATGTTGCAGAGAATTTTTTACCCATAATTACAATTTGGAATAGATGCATTCTAATCAGTTTGGAGAATAGTTTACAAAGCTCATATTTCATTCCATAGAGGATCTATGATGGGGAGAAATGTGGGTTATAAGTCTTACAAATCATAAGGTATCAAAGTAGTTTAATTCTTGACTATGATACAACTGTTATAACTTTGAAGAGAAAGTAAACTCGTCTTGGGTAAATAAAATAGGAAAAGGTTGGAAGACATATAGGCCATCAATGTGAAACTTCAAAAAGAGAATAGGAACTTGAAGGAGAAGTTCCATATGTTTGACCATATGATAGAAGAAATGGATAAGAACATTGAGACATAAAAAATACTACTTCCATTGCTAAAGAACTGATACATTAAATGTCAATAGTCCCTCCTTACTGTGTTGGTAGATTGGGACAAGATAGTTCAACTTCTACTAGTGGGAGAGAAGGTCATTCAGATGGATAGTTGGAAAGAGGACAAGCTCACTAAAATCATGACTCAGTTGTACCAAGAATTAGTTGAGAAGGAGAAGGCATCAATAAAGATATAGGAGACTATCCAATAGAAAAGGGAAGTGAAGAAACCATCCATAGCTACCATAGAATTTAACACCATGACTGAGATAGTTATGGTAAGTTCACCTTCTTCAAACCTTTACCAAGAATATTTTGGTGATTTTGAAAAGGATACATGGGGTATTGGTTCCAAATTGTTAAGGCACATAGGTTACGATGTACAAGGGCTAGGGAAGACAAGACAAGGCTAAGGGTCAAGCACGAAGGTTTAGGTTTTGATGGCAGAGAAGAAAATAACATGAACACCAATATCACCTATGTGAAGGAAAAATACATGGTATAATTGGATTTCTCATAAAAATAAAGAGAAACAACAAATGAATATGGTGACACAATGCCACTCCATCCTTCTTGTGGAAAGTTATAGGAGGGTAGCGACAAGGACGGTGAAAAGAATCAACTTGCACCAACACTTAGAAGAAGTGGCAAGAAAATAATTTGGAACAAGAAAAGAATACCAAGAGGTACGCATGAAGAAAGATATCCCTTGTTTTTCACTACTACACAAATAAAATCCATAGTGTTTCCAGTTGTTGGTACTCTAAGGCATGCAATTCATTATGTGGGAAGAAATGCCATCTTAAGGAATATTAATGGGAGAACAAATCCACATGACACAAAACACATTGTATTAAGAGGAAGAATGTAAATAAGGCTTCCCCATTATAATAGAAAAATTAGAGGAACCTAGAGAAATAAAGATGTCAAGCAGTCCATGCAATTTCAAGAATTTTTATTGCCACTACAAGATGAGTGGGCATTGGGAAGAAAAGTGTTGGTGACTTCATTCAAAGCTTCACCCTAGAAACCACACAACCAACAAAAGGGTGTGGAGAGTGAATTCTAAACGAGATGAAGATCTCACTGCATCTCTAATTCAAGGAGCCAAAGTTGTATAAGGAATTATAACATCATAAGAGGTCAATATCATCAACTATGTGGACAACAAGTTGATACCAACATCAAAGGAATCCATTATCCAATTGTTTCTTTTGATATTGAAACAACAAAATTCATTTTTTGAGATGTTCCAAAGATCGATGCATGGAGACCAATGACCTTGGGGGTTCCTTGGAACTCCATGTAGCCGATGAAACATCTAGAATGCTATATCACTCATGTTTCACCAAGTTTTCCACTATCCATTCCTTACACTACACAAATATTGATAATAAGGTGCTATTATCACACACAAAGACTGTAACTCAATTGACATTCTAGTAAAGAGATTTTTCCATGTTAGGAAGCAATTGTTCCTAGTAGAAGAGGGAAGACCACACATCCTCTTGTGTATTTTTTCCATGATGGTTTATGCTTTCTAAGTCTCACTGAATAATAGAAGACTAGATTTCAACTTGTATTTCAATGGTTTCCAAGATGGACCATATCCAAGTTTGAGAATGAAAGGGGAATGCACATTGAATATGGGAGTGAATTTTGATTGAAGAGTTTGAATATGAAGATAGTTTAGAGGAGATAATCAATGAGAACAAATTTTCATTGTGGGAACAAGCAAGCCAACAAATAGATCCATAGACATAGTTGGAACCCAATCCGTACCCATAGTTGTAACCGGGAGCTAAAGTTAGAGCCATGATCTAAATAAGTAGAAAAAAGGCACATTGATCCAAAGATTGGTTTCCTAGAAGATTTTGGAGACCAAAAAGACTCTTAATGGGAGTGTGTGATCTAAAAAAAATGAATGGTTGTAAGACTTAGTGCACAAGTGAAATTCAACAATTAAAGAAGGGTAAATAAAATAAAAGGATAATGCAAGTTTTAAAAAATAAAGAAAAGAAAAGAGAGAAAAAAATATTGATTGAGAAAGAAAAATGAAAATAGGAGAGAAGAGCACTGGGAATGAGAAATTAAAGGTCAGGTCTTTTGGTCTTCCCATTACTCCCATATCTACCTACATCTCATTGTATTTAGACTCACAAAGCGTTTTTTGTTGGTTAATAGGTGAGAATGCACAAGACAAGTTGTGTAAATTATTTAATGGCCATAGAGATATGAGATGCATTGTAACTAGAGATTGTCGAAATAGAGACTTAGAAGCCATTCAAATGCTAGTTTTTCCATCTTGGTTTCCAAGGTAAAATATTATGTCTTATGATGTGGTTTAGCTCTTGTGTCTAATATTGTGGATTTCATTTTCGTTATGAGTGCATAGTTTAGAGATAAATTCCTTTCCTTTTTCATTATATTAAATGTGAGAAAATTATGCATAGTAAAAGATTTGTTGCAAATTTCTATCTAGATTGTATTTCTAATCCTTGCAATTAGAAACTCTCTTTCCTTTTTCAGTTCATTGGGTATCCGTTAAGGCCATAAAATCTAACCTTGGGGTTTTCCTTGCTGCCTAGGCATATTACATTGACTATACACAGAGATTACAAGTCAATGTTTTGTGGCAAGTCGTAGTTTTGAACCATTTTGGAATAGAATATAGAAGAGAGTTTTTATGCCTTACCCTCATCCAACATTTCCACTACCTTCAACAAACATAACTACTTCAACTACCACAAATGATGATTAGCATGCTTATATGAGTTGCATTAATTCTTTATGGGTAACAATAGAAAAAAGGAAAGTGTTCCTCGCCTTTGTTCCTCGTCTTTTTGAATGTTAAAGTGTTTACTATTTATGATATATTAAAGTTATACAAAGTTATCATTTAGGGTTTGTAAAGAATATCACCCATTGTTGGCATTGGAACATTTTGCCTCTTGGTGATATTGAAGAGTAATTTCACTTTTGATTGTTGTAGCAAGAGAATAAAGGTTGTTGGCTAGAGTTTGCAATCCTTTAGTTGTGTCAAGTTAATGGTGCCTATGAACCAGGTGTTTGTTTTATTTATAGTGAATGTTGGATTTTTATTATACCTATTGTTGGTTTGACATTTAATGTTGGAGTAATTTATTATATTGTTGTTGGAGTGTTGGGAGACATGGGCATTGATCAAGTGTGGTTTTATTCATTCTTATTGTAACACATTAATCATTATTCACATTGTAGAAATATATACATATATTTATTCTTGCTAGAGTATTGCATAAAACTTTTGGTGTGAGCAGCATTATTTTTTACTATTGCAATTTAGAAACAAGTAATCTTAGCTAGATATCAAATTGGAAACAACCATCATGCCAATGGAGAGAATTCCATAGTGATGGTGATGATTTGATGGAACATTAAACATAGTTCATTAATTCCATTCATTGCTAAGAATCTTCATTATTTGGTAGAGTGAGACACATATACTTAGAAATCCATATGAAGGAGTCAATTGGTGTGTTAATCAATTTTATTTTAACTAAGCATAGGTTTTTTTTTTTTTTTATAGCATAGTTAGGACACAATTATTTTATAGTTGTTGGTATTTTCCTTGTCATTTCAAAGATAAGAGCTAAACCATCCTCATGTTGTTTGGAGAATAGTTTTGTAGAGAAGTTTGGACCCAAAATTACAACATGGAACATAGACCTTGTAATCATTTCAGAGTAGATTTTAAAGAGGCCATATTTCATTATGTAGAGGATTTGTGTTGGTGAGACATGTGGGCTATAAGTCCCTCATTTATGGATATATGTTAGCATCTACTATCACATCCAAACAATTTGGTTCACAATGAAATAGACCTATGGGAACAAAATTACAATAAACCACATGAAGGAAACAACCAATCGATTCCAAAGAATAGACAAAATGAGAAAATAGAAACACCATAGAATAAGTTCTTAGTCACACATCATAAGACAAAGGTTTACCCTGGAAACCCAAACAAGAAAAATAACATTCACTAGGGATTTTATTTATATTAGGAAATGGTTACAAGGGTGAGCCATGCATTCTTAATCAAGGTTTTAATGCATTATTACTCATTGGAAAAATTGTATATATCTTTGGTTCATAGACAAACTTCTATATTCAAACATGATTCTTCTTCCAAGTCCTTCATTTCCTACTACTGCCCTACTCCATGTCCTCTCAAGCTCTCTTTCTCTCATCTCTTGAATTCCCTTCTTATCCAAAACCTCCATATTTAATGGGATACCTTGGAAGGTGTTGATGGGTCAAAATGACCTTGGTCCACAACAAGGGTTATCCCCGGTATTAAGTCCCAATTAGACCTCACATTGTTTGGAATAGGGAGCCCATTTTAGATTCTAGCTCAATAGTCATTATTGATTTTGGGGTTTACCATTGCAACATGGTCCATCATTTATGATTTCTACACTAAAGAATTAAATGTAGCTAATATAAGATGCAAATGCATGTGTCCAAACACGACTAAAAATCATTTCAAAGCAATCACATAACCACACATGATCCTATCCATGACTCATGAATTATTTCATTGAGAATAAAGAAAATAATATGTGTAAATGCTTTCAAACCTAGAATAATCCAACGTTAAAACAACCATCTATAGTCCTATGCTCATATATTCAAACAAACAGTTCCAAATAATAGAAATAAGAATGCAACAATTACACACAAGAATAGTCTACATTGTGATATACATTCTTACCAACTCTAGTGCCAAGCAAGAGCAACAAAATAGTCCACAACATATTACAAATAGGAATTAGAGTTCTCCAAAACAAATCTTGGCCAAAAATGGATTCTCCTCATTAAAAGTTCTAGCAATAGTACATGAAAGTTCCAAGAGAAAAATGTATTTTCTCCTTAGAGTTTCTAGCATTTATAATCATTTACAAAATAATTTCCCTCGCTTTTCTTAGTGGCCAAGTGGTAGTCTTAGTTTCATTCAATAAATTTTACCTCTCATTACTTTTCTAGTGAGAAACCCCCCACTTTAACTACACCAGGGTTTAAGATGTATATAGAGCGAATAATTGTCTAAAAGTTAATCAATTTACTCTACCCCAAACATACCAAAACTAATGTAAAGAAAGCAAATAAGAGAATATATCAAGTAACTATACCTTTGATCCCACGTCTAGTGATGATATCCTCAAGATTGGAAGTTCCACTGACTGCACATCTCCTCCCAAGGTTGACCTACATCCAAAGATAGGAAAAAAAGAACTACAAGCATGCTATTCTATTCATGATTTAGGGTTAGATATTAAATTCTAAGTATAAATCAATGAAAATACTCAAAACATCATCATTTGGGACAAGAAAGTTTGATTCTTTTATTCATCATACAAAGATTACAACTTACAATCTGTGTCAGCCACCGTTCCACGAACCTGGTCCAAGCTCCTCTTTACCATTCTCCAAGTGCACCTCGAATGGACTTCTTCTCTCAAACTTATGATCACCTTTATGGAAGGGAATAGGTTGAATGGATGAAGAAGGGGATGATGATGGAATGATGAGTCAATATCTCACAAAAGGCAGCAAAATCTTGGGCAAGGAGGGGAAGTGAATTTGGGAAGAGTTTCACTGTTCTTATGCTTGGATGTGAAATGAGACAATAAACCCTCCTTTTATATGACAAAAGGATGGTTATTTGGTTGGGTGATGGGCTATAGAATATGGATTAGTTGGGAAACTTCCAGTAGCCCATAAATTTCAACAAATTCCTTGAAACTTTTTAATTTTTACAAATTTTGCAAGTACATGAAGGCTATAATGGTGAAGCAGGTGTATGTACGCAAGATGTAGTGGTGCAACAAGCATATGTACGCTGGTTTTAATGGTGTAGGGCACGTACATATTCTAAAAAATGGTTTTTTAAAAAGATCTTCTTAGCAGTGCTTTGGAAAAATATGCAAGTAAGAGAACCAAGGCCATGTCTACATGAGTAGGGCATTGTAGGGATATAACTGATTCCCCCTAATGTGTGAGGTCAGAAGAGAAATTGATAGTCGAAATAAATTACAATATATTCACCAATGTACGAAATCAAGTGAGCCCGGGACCAGAGTTCGAGAGGTGCCATCTGCAAAACAACAATTGTCTCTCTGAGGTGGGCATACCCATGCTCGGGATGAATTAAATCATGGTTGCCAATAAAATGCATTGCAGATCCATGTCATATAATTATATAAAGTGTATCCACGAGAAATACACAATGGATCTACATCTCAAAACCAGTCGAAGATATACAAGTATAGTATCCATATTCAAGAAGCTAGTAACGCTTGATGGCTAGAGATGAGGACTTCATAGATCGAGAAACAACTTCAAGATCTTCAAAAATCAGGTAGGAGTATAATGGGAGTGTATAACTCACTACCCTGAGGTATTCGATGGCTCATCGGGAAAACACATGAGGATCTCGATGATCAGGCAGAGAACTTCGTCGATTTTGAATCAGGAATTGACTGGACTCTTAGGATGGTCGACTCATGAAGGGAAAGAGAAAACTGTGAAAAATACTGACTCAGGTTGAGTGAAACTTCCCTTGGAAAAAATAACGAAAGATGATCAAACTCAGGCAGCATGACATTGACATAAGTTCATGATGCAGGGGGAAATGTAAACTCTCTATGTGTTTGGAAGAGTAACCAAATGGAGGAGGACACAACTCTATGTAGCAAGAACAACTTCCTAAGGTCATACTAGATCCCAATTATTGGCGAACAAATGGAAGGATGTGCTTTTTCCAAGGGAGACTCTCTGTGCTACTGAAAAAAGAATACATATTTCCTGTCCCATCTTTTTGGAATATTTGATTTTTTTGTCTTTTTCAATTTTTTAAGAGCTTGAAAAAGAATAAAAGAATGCTACGTTACAAAGGAGGAACAAGTGTCGTAAGAAAGCATACTAGTTCCAAGTGCAAGGAATATACTAATTCTCATAGCAAGGAGACATGTGCAAGAAAAGGACACTCAGGGAAAATTCCTCCATGGGTCAAGGTGTTAGGTCGCAAAGGAAAGAAGTGATGCAAGGCTTGCATATAAGGCATGCTTCAAAGGTTCAATTGAGAGAAACATGGAGTTGGCATTAGGCCAAAGACGCAAAGATGCAAATACAATTAAGCAAGACACAATGAGACCCCCTTCCATGTAATTTTTACGAGCCCAAAGAAGGTAAGCTCGGTAGTTTTTTCACGTTTAGAGAGTTTGAAAAAACGTAAAAGAAGACTCCAGGGAGTACCTTTTTCGAATATAGTCTAGTCAGTTCAAAAAATGGTTAAACTTGCACCGAAAATATGTCTATTCAAAACCATTTTAATGAGTGTGACAAATAGGGATGATTTTAAGGATGGAAATTTATTTTAAAATGTAGAAACCTTGGTGAATATAACTAATCCTTCATATGCCAACTATCAATGTTTGGCGATATTTTTGTAAAAATATTCAAATTTCTAAGGATTTTATATAGTTTGTATAAAATTTTGGCGATTTTTAAGGTAAAATAATTTTATCTTATAGAATTTGGGCAAATCATTTTTACAATAGCGGATATTGTTTTGGGAAAAACCATGGAAAATTAGCCCATGAGCGAAATTTAGCCCCTAAAATCATCCTTGGTGACAAAGACAAGATCACTCAGAAATATTTTTAATTTTAAGGAGTCTGAAAAGAGATTAACTATCGACTCACAACCTTTTTCTGAGTTAAGTCTCCTTAGCCTGAAAAGGTATAAAATTAACTTAGGAGAACTCTCATGGTGAGATGAATCTTTCGAGGTGTACCTTTTTCCGCTATAATCTACAGGCTGGAAAAAGGGTTAAACTCATGCCAGTAAATGTTCTTTTGAACCAATTTAACGAGTGTGAAGGAACAAGGTCAATTGACGATCTTTTCAATTTTAGGGAATCTGAAAAGATCTTAACTATGGACTCCATGGGGGTTCCTTTTTCGTAAGTAATCTCTAAGGCCCTAAAAAGGTGATAAACCAAAACCAAGGAGAATGTTCCTTTTTCGAATATTTAGTCCCTTAGGCCCGAAAAAGGGTTAAAATTACACCTCAGAATACTCTTCTAGCGAATCAAATTTTGTAGAGCATACCTTTACTTGTAAAATTATCCATTCGAACAGAAAAAGGGGTAAACTACCGCCAGATAAATGTGCCTTCAAATTTTAGTTTGGTGAGCGTGAAGGGAAAAAAGATCCCTCGACAATATTTTCATGTTTAGAGAGTCTAAAAAGGTCTTAAAGAAGACCCCAGGGAACTACTTTTCTCAGTTAATCTGGACAAGATCGAAAAGAATAAATACAGTCTCGTCAGATGTTGCTTTTGAATTTTAAAGAGAGATTGAAAGACAACAAAGTGTGCTCATTTGGGAGTCCCGAGGGTAAGGCCAAGAATGATGGTGCATCAAACGAATGAGGCTTAATCTCGTAATCATGACAAGACTAACAAGGACTCCTGAGCCTATAGTCATTACTGACAGCATGGACACCAAAAAGTAATAAGGATCTACCTATGGAATCCATGTAAAGGTAGGCTCTACCACCTAATTAGAACACTTCTAGAATAACAATGAAGGTTCTGTGTCGCACTTCGGTGGGGTCGATCCTATGGAAAATAAAAAAATACAACGAGATGCAGAAAGTGGAGACGAAATCCTAACTTATATGCAAAAATTTGGAAAAAATGACTTTTACCAAAGGATACTAAAAAGTGACCCATCCCCCAAAAGGTTACCAAACCAAAAGGAAAAGAGTATTGGAACGTCAAAAAAGAAAATTAGAATCGGAATCAAGTCATCACTAAGCCAGGAAAAATGACAAAGGGGGTCAAAAAGCAGCAAAAAATGCCAAAAACGTCTATAAATAAAATCCGACAACTCATTTTCACCATTGCAATTCGAAAATTAACCAAAAGGAGAAACAAAAACCCCTTTGATTAAAGTGTTGATTCTGGGAGCTTCAGTGGAGGAAACAAACTTTTACTTGGACCAAGTACAAAATCATCCCTCTTGCATTTCAATATTTCATTTGTGCATTTATTTTAGTTTTTGAGGGAGTGTTCTCTCCTAAAAAGAGTGGCCCTACGTGTACGTGGGTTGTCCAAGGAAAACCTACGTATGTACTCGAGCAGAAAACAATATGATCACATACATATGCGATTGTGGCCAATACAACCCGCGTACACCTTTGCAAGTTTGAAAAAAATAAAAATGCAAGTACTAAACTTCCTCCATTTTTCCATGGAACAGGATGTATGTCCACTAGAAGGAGAGGGAGCATGAGGATATTGACATTTTGGTCGAAGAGTACCCTATATCCATTGACACACTAAAACATTGTGGGTTATGGAATTTCTTCCAGTGTCTGTTTATGAGGGCACAACCTATATTTCTCAACTCTCTTGTGGATTATTGGCACCCGGATGCAGAGGAATTCATGTTAGAGGGTCAGTCATTGACCCCCACGAGTGAGGATATTTACTTCTTGACTGGCCTCTCGAGGAGAGGGGAGATAGTCAATATGAGGAAATTTCTCCCTAGGCCTTTCAACATCGAGGATTACATTCGGATGTACTATGAGGTCGGCTCTAAGAAGGTAGGTTCCCATGTGTCGATTCACAAGATTTCCAGTTTTACTCTACAAGTGTTCTTGTTGTTGATTGGGAGGATTACTCAATCTACAGCTCTGTATCAGGGCTCCTGGGCACTCATGCCCTATGCCATTCAGTTTCAAGAGGCACATATTTTTTACTAGAGTGTGACCATTCTTATGTGCATGAAGAGATAATTGATAGAGTGTCGGCATCGTACCAACAAGAAATTTGGGTTCGATATGATTCTATGTTCCTTCTTCTTCGAGAGGGTTCCCAGTCTCAGTCCCAAAGAGATAGTATGGGGGCATGTGGCCTCCTTCCTAGGAGTATGCAAGTGGGCAGCATTTTTGCCATGACAGGGTGGAGGGAGGACCATAGAGACCTTCGACAACAAGTTCTTTGACTGGTGGGAATGACATATTACGGTGATCGAGGACTACCCCTACGTCGAGATCAACTTCTCTAGAGATCTAGATATGCCCATGCCTTCCGGAGAAAAGCAAGGTGAGATAGGTAACATTCTTTTAAAGTTATTTAATTTTTAATTGTTTATATATATATTATTTTTATATGTGTATAGAGTATTGAATCCTGTGTATCTTCTACATATAGATGTGGGACCTGTGTGCCCAGCGACCTTCACGAGGACTCAACGATGTCCTTGACTAGAGGTAGGACCACTAGCAGTTGGAGGACCAGCAGTTGCAGGGGGACCTCCAACCGGAGAGGATGAGAGAGTTTTGAGACAAGTGGAGAACAACGTCACTGAGCTCACTCACACTGTACCTATGGCTGAGATCGAGGATCTCTCACCTTTTATGTAGCCTCACGTAGTAGTGGTGCCATGGACATGGGTCCAACTATTCCTATGTTTTTCCAACATCGTTGTTCATTATGGCAGGGCCAATAGGCCCCAATCTTAGATAGGATAGACCTTTGATGTGTTGAGGGCACCTTTTTTACATGTATTTTTTTAGGGCATAAGCCCAACGATGTATACTGAAAACTATTTTTTGAGGCGTGTACCCACCTATGTACTCATGATACTTTTTGATATATATATATATATATATATATATATATATATATATATATACACACATGTTTTTTGTGTTATGGATTACATATTTTACAAATGTATGTACATGCGTATGTGTGTTATTTTCTTTTTATGTGTGTGCAACATGCCAATCTAATATTTGATTAGCTAGAGTATCTATCATATGATTAAATCTCCCAGGAACATGGATATATGTAATGTAATCAAAATAATGTTCTAAGAGATGTACCCTAAGGAAACGTTGGTGAAACGTGGGATCATAAGTGTAGTAAACTCCATTTAACTAGGACACAACTAGTTGAGCATCTAGGTAGAGCCGGAGGTGAGAAATTCCATGCGATAAAGCATCACGGAGCAATTCTATCGCTGCATTGTATTCAACAACATTGTTTGTAGAGTTTCCTAGACAAATACCTTTGGAAAATAGTAACTGGCCTCCAGGTGTGAAAATCACCCAAGCTACAGAAGAAAGCCTCTGAGTGTGTCGGCTAGCACCTTCCACGAACACAAAATACACCTCTGATTCACTTGACATCTGCCATAGTGAAAAAGAAGACATAAACAACTACACGTCCACAAAAAAAAGACAAAAACTGTATAAGAAGTTATACATATGTACAAGAAGTCACCCAAGTGACCAACCTACGAGTAATACTTCTTGAGATAGAACCCATTTCTAGGCTCCGCAAAGGAATTTCCTTCAAAATCAACCAGATGGTAAGCACCCTTCTTCAAGACCTCTTTCACAATGAACGGTTTGAACCACATGGATTTGAACTTGCCTACCCCCAGGGGATATTTGTCTCTATCATAGACCAAAACAAGATCGCCTTTAGAGAAAATCCAAGGACGAACGAACTGATCATACTGACACTGGACTCATTTCTTATGAGCCTCATTGGTTGAGGCTACATCATGACATTGTTCATTGAGCTTCTTGATATATAGTAGGCGTTCATCAAGCAGTGAAGTGTCCGACAATAATTCTACTGCCAACTTTAAAGAAGGAATCAGACACTCAATAGGAAACACTGCTTCCAGCCTATATACAAGTTCAAAAGGTGAAAAACCAGTGGCAGTATTCATAGACATTCGGTAGGCCCACAATGCTGAGTACAAAACCAAATGTCAATTTGACTTGGCAGAATTGATCCTCCGTTGAAGAATAGTCTTGAGAGAATTATTCACAGCTTCAACCTGACCATTCACTTGTGGGTAATAAGGTGACAAATGTTATTTCCTGAACCCAAGATTTGATGTTAACTTAGTCATCAATTTGTTTTGGAAGTGACTTCCATGGTCAGTGACAATCTCCTTAGGGATGTCGAACCTTGCTACTATCTGATTAAAAATGAAAAGAGTCATTGTTTCACCATCATTGTTAAACGTTGGCATAACTTCGACTTACTTTTTGAATTATTCTACTTCTACGATGATTTAACAATTCCCCCTAGATGAGGCCAGGTGACATGTAGTGAAATAAATCCCCCACTTGGTGAAAGGACCAACAACAATGACATGAAACATGGGAGCAAGATGTGCCTACATATTACGGAAGAAGATCTGACACGGGTAGCACTTCTTGATCGCCTTAATGCAGTCCTTGATTAATGAGGACCAGAAGTAACCGACACATGGAATATTTTGGGTTGTTACCAACCCAAACAAATGACCACCACATGCTCTAGTCGTTCAAAAAGAGCTATGATTCTTCATGGATAATACATCGGTGAAGAATGCAATCCATGCCTCAACGATACAAAGTGTCATCGAGTATAAGATAATTTTGTGCCTGATGTTGAATCCTTTGACGCTCATCATGGGAATCATAAGTGAGACACTTCAAAGTCTAGAGATAGACTAGTATATCTCCATACCAGGGGTCTGAAGATGCAATTAAAAATATCTCCCTTTATAGGTGATTCATCGGGTGTGATATCACTAGACTCGACCAACAATTCCAAGATGAGTTCGGCAAAGACCAATGAATTTTTGGATTTTGTAGAAACAAAATCCAATTCAAACTCCTTTAAGATGACTATCCATCTACTAATATTTTTACCAATGACCCATCATGTTAACACGTATTGGAAAGGGTGCACAATGACAATGACAATGGTCTTGCGAAGAAAAATATAGTGACGGAAACGCTGGACGGCATGGACTTCCGCCAAAGAAAGCTTCTCAACATGAGAATAGTTGAGTTCTGGCCCAACTAGGCCTTAGCTAAGATAATATATAACATTCTCTTCGAGCAACTCATCTTCTTGAACCAAGGCCATGTCGATGGTCGACTCTGCAACATCCAAATACAACAAGAAATATTTGTTATAATTGGGAGGCCGAAGGAGTGGGGCAGACGTAAGGGCACGTTTCAACTCTTCAAAGGAGTGTTGATCAACTTCATCCCAACAAAATGGGACCCCCTTTTTCAAGAGATGCATAAACCCTTTAGTGATCTCGGCGTAATTCATGACACAAGGCTTAAGAAAATTTGCTTTCCCCTGTAAGCTCTGAAGCTAGGGCATCATGCATGGGGGAGGAAATTGAACTATCGCCTCAACCTTGAGAGGATTGACCATGATCCCTGTTTTTGAAACAATAAAACCTAAGAGATGACTTGATGTCATGCATAAACTGCACTTTTTAGGATTCAAGTGAATCTAATATTAGCGACATCGTTCAAATATTAGTCGAAGATGAGCAGGATGATCAGATCTCTTGCGAGGGCGTGATGCTAGATCATCAATATATGCCTCGAATATATATCTAAGGTCATGAAAATAAAATGACATGGCACGTTGAAAGGTGGCTCCATCATTCTTCAGGCCAAAAGGAATCTTACGATACACGAGTGTGCCCCAAGGACAAATAAAAGTTGTTTTATGTTGGTGTTTGGGTTTGATATGAATATGATTGTATACCGACAAACCATCCATGCATTAAAAGACCTCGCAACCGGAACACTCATCGACAATGTGATCGATGAACGAGGTGGGAAAATTATCTTTCCGACAGGTCTTATTCAAATCACATAAATCCATGCACACACAAATCATACCTTGTTTCTTGTTAATCAGAACCGAGTTTGACACCCATTTCGTCAACTATACTGGGTAGATAAAACAATCTTTGATCAATTTTTCTACTTCTACCTTAATTGTTGCCACCTTTTGAGGATTCACTGGATGAAGCTTCTGTCGGACTGACTTGGCATCAGGATAAGTCGTAATTTCATGCTCGAAAATTCTTAGGTCTATGCCTACGATATCCTTGTAAGACCAGGAAAACACATCGCGGAATTCTTTGAATAACTCAGTGTAAATTCAAATCTCTTCAGGGGAGAAATGTGCTACGACGAAAACATTCTCCATAATTCTAGGGGTTCTGGAGACATCTATTGGAATCGTTGTAGCGATACTTTCCATATTACCTTCGACATAAATTTGTGCTTAGCCAAAGGATTGATAGGACAATAATTATCTCCATTCACGGTCGAAACAAATTCTCCCGCCTATATTCTCCTTAACTTGGGAAGGAAGTAAGACCTGTGATGTAGATCATCCCAAGGTCTATCGGGACCAGTCAATTCCTTGAGAATCGCCTCGTTAGAGGGAAATACCAGGTCTAAAGGATCTTGAGTGGAAAGATAACCTTGAGCCCAAATAGGCTCGATAAATGGATCTAACTCATGTGGGGGAGTCAGATTGGGGTTGGCCGAAGTTTGTTGGAAAATGTTGTATGCAACCTTAGCCACGAACAAGGGCATGGCCATGCCAAGATGCCATTTCCCTTTCATCGAAGCCAATGGGGAATTTAGACTCCACGGATCGTTAAAGTAACTCATTCAAAATGATGACACTTGTATAATTCCATCCCTAGGTTGGTCGAGAACAATCGATATAAGCTTGATATCGCCAGAAGGCGGTGTGTAATCAAAATTTCCCATCAACGACGGAAACAAAACATCACCTAAGTTGATAGTGTCAGGTTGTAGACTATCAATCATCGAGACCATGGAAGCCCCTGATGAAGGGTCAGGACGGGAGAAAGACAACTGGTCAATGGTCACCATCTAGCCCTCATGTGGAAAACACAAGACCCAAAAAATCGTAGCAACCATTTCATGCATTGCATAAGTCCAACTCCTTCCTAACAACAGGTTGTAGTCGAGAGGTGCATCGACCACTTCAACTTCGACACACACGATTTTTCCTCCCAATTGCATGGGGAAAGAAGGAAGGTTCCCATGTGTTCTGAACGACCAACTGTCAAACGTTGTTAGCAACATAGGCAATGGGGACAACCCAGGCTGGCCAATGGCCTTCAAACATGCCAACAAATAATGTAATTCAAGGCACCCTCATCAACCACTGTACGGAAAAATTTTCGAGTAAACGATTTTGTGGTGTAAGAAAATACTATATGAAATGCAACGTGGTAAGGAAGATGAGGTTTTAAGTCGAATGGATAAAAAATGATCGCTCCTGGGTTACTAGTCTCTATCGATACCAATGTGGATAACATATCTTTTCTTTGCGAAGGGAAACTCCAGAGGACCTTCAAAGCAGACATCGCGCAAGGGTTCTATGCCAAATTTTCCACAATGGAGTAGTTTTGGGCGAACCTTGCATTTGGATTATGAGAAGCCTTCTTAAACACACCTTTTGGGACATGATTCATCATTTCACCCACTGCCTTCTCAATTTGGAGAGGATTTGGTGGGTTCGTGGCTTCTTTTCCCTTCTTGACAGATTTCAACATTCTGTAATCTCATGCCCTGGTTGCTATATGATCCTCAACATTCATCATGTAAACATTCACGGATGAGTTGTTATTGGCAGGCACGGGGGGTCCCTGATTGCCCTCTATTGCACTCGAGGATGCTGAAGCCTGAACCATGTTTTCACCTTGTGGAAAATGGTTCATCAGCACAACAAGTTGTTGTTGTACAAATATATTCTGAGCTTATACAAGCCACATGCACAGATGAGTTGGGTGATCCTACGTGCAAAGATTACATAGATACTTCAACTTCTTCTTCTCTGTTTTCCCCCTGCCAACATTATTGGTATCCTTTTTATCCCCTTTACCCTTCTCTTTTCGTTGTTTATTCTTTCCCTCTAGCTACTAGTTGGCCTTAGGGTTCATCGACTGCACAATGTGTATGTCCGACATATGGGTAGGGGGAACAACTGAACTCAGAGTCCTGCTGGCTAAAGTCTGTTATATCAAAAATTGTTCCAAATGATTCAACAACAGGTCTGTGGACTTGTTTTGTGCTGAGCCCACAATACTATCAGCATGGGGTCTAGAATTTTTTTTGGCCTTATTGATAATGGACCTCGGTGCATCTGGAAAAATATCATAGAGCATGTTGGACTGAGAGTATATCAGTTCAAGCAGTTGCGCTCTCATAATCGCCTCCTCTTCTAAAAACACTCTGGAAGTTGCTACGCCCTTGTATATGCAGGGAACCGAAGACTTTAGGAACCACTCAAGAAAGAAATCAGGAGGGACCTAGACCTTAATTAATCTCTTTTGACACTTCCATTCATGGATATTATCAGAGATGTGCTCGTCCTTGGTTTTCTCAAAGTTGGCCAGCAATTTAGTGTCGGCATTGTATCTCACATGTAACTGGAAATGGTTCAAGAAGACCATCGCCAAGTCATTGAAGTAAGAGTAACTCAAGTGGTCGAGATCAATATAACATTTCATGAGACCCCCTATAAGAGTCAATTGAAAAAGATGCAACTAGACAGAGTCATCCCTCAGTGAGTTTGACGAGCAACATAAATGAAAATTCGTCACATGATCACCTGGATTCGCACCAGGATTTCCTTCAAATTTTGGAATATATGAGGGAAACTTAGTCGACATGGGGGGCCTAGTTGAATCGTGACAAATTGGATCATTCAATAATCTCGACAAGTCTGGCAGATGTAGTGTTTCCAGAAATGGTAGTTTCGGTTGTGAACTATTTACAGGAAAAGAGGGGTCTAGAGTTTGACTGGCACCAGGTTGCCAGGAAAAGTTGTATTGTTGGCTAGGGTTCTAGTAAAATCATGGCCTTGACCAACATAGGGAAACTATGCCTATTGGGGTATCATCAGCTGACTCTCTTAATTGAACAACATAGCTTCTGTCAGGATTTCTCTTTGCATTGTGTTTCAAGGACCTTGGAATGGGATGCTCCTAGTTGATCCAACAATCATTGGTATGGAGACCTGCTCGGGGTTCTATTGAGCATGGAAGGGATTTCCCCTGACCGGAATCTCTTGCAAGGGAACTGATCCCTGCCAAGGATTCCAAATACCCTGTGTGGATAAAAATCCATTTGTCGCTCTCTGTGAAGGAATAGTACCCTGCATCGGGTTCTATTAACCAAAACCGGGGTTTCCCACAGCTGAGGCAATAGTCGAAGATTTTTTTTTTTTCCCAAATGCCTCAAACAAATATAACGATATAGATCCCACTGGCTTTGCAGTATTTTCCCACTGGTCGGATAGTTTTGACCAACATGAAAAACAACAAAAGTGGAAGAAACTTGAATAGTATATACAGGCGGGCATATAATATGTATATCTATATATTCCGAGGTTATTAGCCCATTCAAAAAGTTGGAGTAGATATTCCTTTACTCAAGGTGGGGTAGTATTTTCACACACCCTACTTCCCCTATGGAATATTGCCGCTAAAAATTATGAAATAAGGGCTCTGTACCTACCCTGCCCCGATATGGAAGGTAATGAAGTGATCCATGAAGCTAGTAAATGGAGTCCTGAACTAGTTTTTGCTTGTGAAGTATGGAAGGAGATCAAATTTGAATTTGAGGCAATGGATACCTTTTGATCCAGTGACTTTTGTTCTACCAATCGGACTCGGCCCAATCTTTTACCGCTACCACAAGGATTAGGCCAAATATAGAATCTTTTTGTTGTTCATAGGGAATGAATCGTTCTTCATAGCACGTACATTGCTTACTTACTCCATTTCTCCATTTTTTCTTTGTACAACGAGATTATTAATTACTCGTTGGCTTTATTCGATACATTTACCGTTGATTAATTTGTATGAATCATTCATGTTCCTTTCCTGGAGTTTATCTCCGGCTTTACCGAAACTTCTATTGTTTGCAGTTATGTTACCCAATTGTTTAATTGTTGCTGAGCAGTTCTCAAATATTAAACAAACTTCTCTAGATGGTAATCTTAATGTGTATATTCTCTCTTCAAGCACTTGAACCTACTTGGATCACATCTGGGTAGATAGAAGCCGGAAAAATAATGATTACGCATTATGCCCATCGTGGCGGAAATATTTGGGTACATATATTTCCCGAAAAACCTATTACAATGAGACCTACAGAAACACGTATGGGTTTCAGGAAAGGATCTCCTGAATATTGGGTATCCTCCATCAAATCAGGTCAGCTGCTACTCCCTCTTCCTTAGGCGGAACCCCTGGTTGAGGAGTTACTCAGACTGCTGCCAAAATAGTAGTTCTTATACCTGTAATGTTCCTGGGATTATTTATGAGCAGTATTCAAGCTTGAATCTTTGCAACTCTAGCTGCAGCTTACATAGGCAATTCAGTATCAAACTTATTTGAATATAAGGGATAACATTGGAGCCCAAAAAACAATATGTATTCGAGTTCTAGGAGCAAGAAATTGTAAATGTGCTAGACGAAGGTCCTAAACTACCTCCATCAAACAAGATGTAATTAGCGTTTGTCCTGATTGGCTACTGAAAAGAACCACCGAGCGAAGGGGATGGATGAGGTATATGAACCCCACCATAACAGATAGCATTAAAAGGGACAAAAGTACCCCTGGTTGACCCTTGCACGGGAGTGTTTGAGATCCCTTCCCCCAAACCCATGGTCTGTAAGGTAGAGTAGGTAAGAACCGAGTTTAAATAAAAGTCGAGCATCCTATATGAGAAGGGAGGGCCCGTTGCACTCCGAGTAAATGGAGCGATGGTCAATCCCGATAACGGTATCAAACCACTGCCTGAAGTTGAGAGAGTCAAGACCATTGTGGTCCAGATTGGCGAAGGTGGGAGAGGAGGTAGGATGCCCCCTACAGTAGTAATCGTAACGGGAGTATGAAGAATCTCGAATGAAGTAGAATCATTCGCTTCCATTTCCACTCATAGGACTAGCTGGCACTTAGAAGGTGTCACCTCGGGAGGGACAACTTGAATCAATATCCGCACTGACAATTCAGTAGTCAGAGGGTTAGCTAGCCTAAGAGCCTCTACTTCAACGTCAGAAATGGTAGATTCCTTAGGATTCGATTAGTCTCCTTGCAGAGCAGGCTCGAGCATAGTTTCCTGCATCCTGGTCACTTTGAATGACCCTTCTTGTTCAAGTCTTCGACGTAACGGTGGTGTAGGTGGCTCCAATGTAACTGGTGATAGGCCCTGAAGCCTTTTTGACCAGTGGAGATATTGATATTCCAGCTTGTGAAATGATCAACCGACACAGTAAGAATTAACTAGTGTTTAAACACCAAGAACACACTAAAAATATTACTAAAGACAAATCAAGCAGTCGACTATCTAGTAGGAAGGATAGTTACACCAATCAATGCTAGAGAAACTAACCGGTGAAAATGAAACTCAAACATAGAAGAACCCTCTGGGTATAATTTTTGAAGCATGATCTGACATCTGCCCCAGGTACTGCGATATACCCCCATAGTCACTCGTGTAAGTCCCTATGATATGTGAAACTAGGTTGTCAGCATGCAGTGAGTCACCAAGTGGGTACAGTCGACAGTCGGGTGGACCGTAATGAGTAGGATAACAAGTTTGAATCCTATCAAGGGTATCGAAATAAAATGGTCCGGAAGACAACATAGGATCTTGAATAGATTCGAGGTCCATGAAGCTCCGTAGGAAAATGCAGTTTTTATTATTCTTGAGACAAACCCTCAATATATGTTCCCCACTACATTTAGTCCATCTTTGGAGGGTTTATCTCCGATACCTTTCCTCATACGACCTTGTGTTTATCCCCTGTGTTAGAGGGGGGTCCCAACTAACTTTTACGACACTGGACTTAAGCACTCCCTAACTCAAACTCTAATGTTTGATTTAATTCCCTTGAAGGGTTTCCTCTCCAATCCTAATTCAAGGCCCTAAAACCCTAAACTAGTTTGTGAACCCTACAAACAGAAAAGTCTAGTGTATTTTAGATTAAGCATTCTTTTTAAAGGCTTGATTTACTCACAAGGTATGGTAGTGAAACTAATGGTGTTATAAAGAGACGAAAAAAGATGAGAAAATTAAAGCACTTGAAAGAAAAATTACTTCAAATTTAAAAGAAAAAATTTGTAACTAACTCTTTGTGAACTCAACTTTTCTTAACTAACATTTCAAGATCTTGTAAAGAAAACCTAAAACTTTCTTTCACTTGACTACAAGCTACTTATGTTTTGAGAAATAAAAAATAACTTGACAATAAAGACTTTTTTTCCTCTTTGCAAATAATCAACTTTAACTAATTTACCAAACTGAAGTGGAAATCTTTTTTTTTGAACCGCTTTAAAGAGAAAAATTGAAGTAAATATTTTTCTTTTTTCAAAGAAAGTAAAAAGGATAAAAAGAAAACTGAAACTAGACTGGAAAAGACCTTTAGCCCACTATGCATCATAGGGATTCAATCAAGAAAACAAGAAGGAATATCTATAACTCAATAGCTTGCTTAAAACCTTTTTAGTGTAAACACAAGAAGACTAAGAAAACAAGTAAACTAAAACCTATACACAGGCTATGGCCATAAACAAAGACTATGGATTGATCCAAGAAATCCCTGAGCAGTGTGAACTTCAATCAAGAAAGAGGCAAAATCCCTCTTTTTAAAAAAAATTCATGAAACAGAGACGCGGGTTGTTGCATTAGTGGCCTACTTATGTCCGTGGGATGCTTACTGAGAAGAGCGCATATGTACGTGGGATGACCCAAGACAAGGCGTGTACACCTATGTATCCTTTCAAAACTGAAAAGACTAGGCAGACTTACAGAGCAGTGACAACTGGTATGCACCCTGAAGGTGACCAGAATCCCTTGACAGACTCAACAAACTTGAAAGAAACTTGAAAGGAAAACAAACCAATCAAACAACCCGAAATCCCCTAAAAACCCTAGAGGCAATCCGCAATATGGTCATCAGTTCTGCTATCGGGAAAACCCCCCCTTTAACTACACCAAGGTTTAATATATAGACATAGCGAATAATCGTCTAAAAGTAAATCAATTTTACTCTACCCCAAACAGACCAAAACTAATTTAAAGAAAAAAAATAAGAGAAGAGATCGGGTAACTATACCTTTGATCCCACATCTAGTGATGATCTCCTCAAGCTTCGAAGTTCCACTGACTTCACATCTCCTCCCAAGGATGACCTGCATCCAAAGATAGGAAAACAAGAACTACAAGCATGTTATTCTATTCATGAGTTAGGGTTAGATATTAAATTTTAAGTATAAATCAATGAAAATACTCAAAACATCATCATTTGGGATAGGAAAATGTGATTCTTTTATTCATCATACAAAGATTACAACTTACAATCTGCGTCGACCATCGTTCCGCGAACCTGGTTTGGGATCCTCTTTACCATGCTCCAAGTGCACCTTGAATGAAATTATTCTCTCAACCTTCTGATCACCTCTATGGAAGGGAATGGGTTGAATGGAGGAAGAAGGGGGTGATGAGGGAATGCTGAGGGAATATCTCACAAAAGGTAGCAAAATATTGGGCAAGGACGGGGAAGTGAAATTGGGAAAAGTTTCACTGTTCTTATTCTTGGATGTGAAATGAGACCCCAAAACCTCCTTTTATATGACAAAAGGATGGTTATCTGGTTGGGTAACAGGCTATAGCAGGTGGATTAGTTGGGAAACTTCCAATAGCCCGTGCATTTCAACGAATTCCTTGCAACTTTTTAATTTTTACAACTTTTGCAAGTATACGCAGGTTGTAATGTGGCAACAGGCATATGTACGTGAGCTGTAGTGGTGCATCAAGCATATGTATGCGGGCTGTAATGGTGCAGTGCACGTACATCTTCTAAAAAATGGTTTTTTAAGAAGAGCTTCTCAGTAGTGCTTTGGAAAAATATTCAAGAGGGCCAAGGCCATGTATGCATGAGTAGGGCATTTTAGGGCTATAACATACTTGACCTTCAAAATTACATATTCATCCCTTTTCTCCAAGAGGAATTTATTATATTTAATCTTACATTAATTTGGTGCCACCACATTTCCCCTTTGACCGTTAGATACATGCTTGAGGAGACCAAATGAATAATAATAAAATAATTGGTTTTTTTAGAGTAATGATATATAACACTTTCACAAATCAGGGTTAGTCAAAGAACCAAAAGGTGCCAAAACACATGCAAATGTGACACATGAAACAAGAACCACTTTGTGATGAAAACAAAATTGACAAGACTGATTCCATACTCAATCATGACTACAACATGAGGTGGAATAAAACAACATGTAGTGAGTAAGAATCACCCTTTCAATTAGAAAACACTTAATGATTAAAAAAACAAGAGAACACAGTCAATGAGTAAAGAAATCAAAAAAATTGATTTGAAATTTTTTATGAGGGGCCCGAAGCCGATGGACTTGGGGGTTGTTGAGGCCTCAAAACTTGGTGACACACTAGATGAATCCATAATCTATATTAGTCCTCCCTAAATTATGAGCATGAAATTCACAGGATCATGTTCTTACCTTTGGGTCATTCCATAGTAAATGTGAAGAAGGTACCTGAAACCTTTCATCGTGATGGATTCAAGGGTGATGCTTGCATTCCAACTAATGGAGATTGTTTGTTGTATTAATAGGATGAACGATGATAAGGTTTATTTCCTTAAACTATGCTGACAATTTAAGATAACATATTCATCGTACGACCAATACAGCTTTGAGATATAAATGATGTTCACTAGGTGTCAATATATTATCCCTCAGGTGTTTCTCCACTGCCCACAAGCATCTTGTATCCCCAATGGAGTCACCATGGTATCACAAACCTTTCTCTACTTCCAGCGAGTGTCCATAGCCCCAATGGAGATATATGTATGTCCCCTGATTTGATTTCGCTTCTTTTCCCATACTTCCTTGTTAGTTTAATATATGCTTAGAATCCAGTGGATGTGGGAAGCAGTGGCCTTCTTTTTTATTTTATTTTTATTTTTTTTAAATTAGAATGATATGGGATGACTTCCAACTATTGGGAATTGTCTTATATCTTTTCTACAACTAGCTAATTAAAATAATATCTTTTGATTTTCATCCTACAAAATTGAATGTTTCACCCTTCATGTGAGCAACCACTTAATGTATGGGTGGATCTCTTGTCACATGAGACTTGCTTTCTAGCCGATATGAAAGGATAACCATTGATTAATCATTCTATTAGGTCATGGTCCAATCACCATCACACTATTCCAAAGCATCTCTAATTTGTGTTCAGTATGAACTTTTAGTTTAGTTCATAAACTAGGAAAGACATGCAAAATACTTCAAGCATGCTTTATATGCACGGTGCTACCAAAGTGAGACAATAGGAATGAAATGCATGTACACAATCAACCAAAAATAGTGAGTTCAAATAAAATGAGTCGAAAATGTAGGTTTCCTTTAGGGGAATAAAAACTGTCCAACAATGCCTTGCAACCACATTCAAAATCAAAGGTGGAAGCAGATCTGACTATGCAATTAAAATCAAGAGATAAATCTTATCTCTAAAATAGAATGAAACTAAAATATCAAATATTTAACAAGTGATGAGTAAAATATAAGCAATAAGCAAGGAAAATATTCTGAAAAAGAAAGTGTGAATGTTAGCATTGCATATGGATTAAAAATAATTCATGCGTCAAAATGCAACAAGTATTCATGCAACCTCTTGGAAAAGACTAATCCCTATGAAAGACTAGGCACATAGAAACTTGACTAAATGGCCTTCAATGCTAGGCTATTTGAGAATTGAATTTCACTTGCGATTTCTCAAATCTTCCAGATAATCATTGTGGCCTTGTGTTCCAAGAAAATTAGGGACTAAATAATTCTTTATTTTCTCCCCCTACATCTTTGATCCATTCATGCATTACCTTTGTGGTCTTGTAAAGTTTTTTCTATGAGTAAAGTCTGTTGAGGTATAAGATCATCATTGTGAAACATTTTAAGAGCAAATGACCATCTACATGCAAAGCACAATTGCAAGCTGAGATGTGATCATTCTCTAACTCTCCAATTATCTCCAGAGAACATGGCCTTGCAAATTATCCTGAAGCACAAATCTGCTCGCAACATCACCAGTTCAAGTCAAGTGCATGCTATCAACTAGAAATCTATACCTACATAGGAAAATCATTCAGGACATAAGGTAGGTTTTAACTTTCTCAGAGGAAATAAATATAATTGAAACAAAAATATACATAAAATTTCAAAACACGAATCAAAACAAACTGGTAAATCAGGTTTAAACTGATATGTCCCATGGATATATTAAATTTTATAGGGATTTTCTCTTTTTTTTTTCTCTATCCTCCTTTTCTTCGGTAATCAAGATCTTTAACGACTGGTATCTTCGTACAAGGAATTCATAATATAAGACCGCAATGTGTTAAGCATGATACTTGAAAACAATAGATCATACCAACAACCAATCATATGGACTACTATTTTTAATCAATATGCAAAAAATAGTTTGATTTATCCTACAAATTAATCCATCCTTCCTACCTCAAAATAGCTTCCAGCATAGTAGAACCTTATTGAAAAATAGGGTTGACCAAGAAATCCTTTGTAGAAGGACACACTAACAAAGAATTATTATGACATAAAGCATCAATTAATCCTACAATTAGGTTTGCGTGAATTTAACACTCAACAAAAAGGTAAATATTGAATTAGAAGGAACACATACCTACTGAAATGCCTCAAATCTAATCTTTTAAATTATCAATTTTTTGTTCTAAATATCCTAGTAGAAAATGGGATTCCATAAGTTCTTTTGAGAAAAGGATGACTCTAGCCAGGTCCCAATGACATCATGAAAATGACTTCGGTGATCCTGGGATGCTGGGAAAGAATATGGAAGTCATGAAAATACCTAATTATGATGATCAATTAGTTTCTCTAGAGTGATTCTTACTGAGAACACCTTTCTTCTCATTATAATATTTCTTTCACCATGCATGGCAATTGGTTGTAAGTTTGGTTTCACCTCCTCTCGAGGTTTTGAAATATTACTAAAGATGTCACAATTTTCATATGATGATCCATTCCATGTATCTCTTGTAGGAGGTTGATGTTCTTGAGGTTCAATGTTTTTAATATGAACATGATCATCAAAAGATAAATTTCTTGCTAGCACCTCTCCTGAGATGGAACAAGGAAGCTTATGAGAAAATATGTCTTCTTTCTTTCTTCTAGTCTTCTCATTGTCTGCAATGAAGAATGTGGGTATTGTGCCTTTCAAAAGTGACCAAATTATCATATTTTCAACATTATTAAGCTTGGATACCCTATTTAATAAAGTAAAAGTCCCACTACCTATTGTCTCTTTCGAGTCACATTGTATATTTGGTGTCGTTGAACCTTGACCAGGTTCAATCTTTGAAACTAAAATTTATTTTTGCATCACACACAAAGGTAAACAATAGGGAAAGGTTAAACATGACCTTTCCTTCATACTATCCCTATTTAATATTGAAAGTATATTCATTATTACTTTTATTAGCACCCCTATCAATTAATTGAATTATTTTGTAGACTAGTGTCTTATCTCCATCGAGCGATATGTTTAAAATTCAGGTTATCAAAGGAAGAAGAAATGGGATAATTGTGTGCCTCCACATCAAAAGGTGTACATGATGCATTATAACTCCTTTGTCTAGTCTTGTTGAGTTGTATCATTTGAACATATTTAATTGTAATCTACTTCTTCTCATTATGCAAAGAGACTCAGGAAGTTAGTACCCTAAGTGTTCTTCTTTGATCATATGCCCAAAATTCAAAAGATAATACATTCAGTGCTATAGGGAATACTTATTCATTTGGGAGCTCGTGAATATTCTTTCCTAACTTCCCTAGTAATGTATATTCTTCTACAATAGACACCCAAAAGTTCCCAATTGTGATCTCCAACTTATTGATTTCCGATTGTCGGTGCTAAGGTGATTTTCATTAAAGTGAGGAAAATATTCTTTCAATTATTTTCAAAAGGCTTCTACACATGGATTACTTATGAAATCAAAGGAAAACCAATCTCAAGACAAGCTTCAAGTTCAAAAAAAATAAAAATATGTCATTCAAAAAGGGAAAATTCATGTGTAAATAAACTAGAAGTAAAGTAGCTACCATGAAACAAAAATAAAAAACATAATAAAAATTTGCGTGCCTTTATTTAAAAAAACTTAAACTAAAATAATCCAAAATGTTATTCTAAAAACATGAACGAAAAATAAATTCTATGCTACTTCTACCCTAACCTACAGTGGCTCAACAAATTTTATTTGAAGTCATAAAGCTAATGCAACCATTTAATTACCTTAATATCTACCGGGGTATCATGGAATTATGTAGGTGTGTTAAACTGAGGTATTACATAATGTTTGATGGAAATAATTAAAATATAATGAATTTGGTTCAAAACATAAAGCATTAGATACTTACTAGTTTTAGGAAACCGTCGAGAAAAAGATAACTCCAAGAAATCTCCAATGATATCATCAAAATAATTTTGGCAATGCTAGAGTATTTAAGATGAATCCAAATATAAGTGATGTACCCTCTCATGGAGATTATCTTGTGAATATGATACAAGTCTAGCTGACAATGCTTATTGGATAAACTCATCATTTCCTTTAATATTCATGATGATGGGATATCAATCTATTGTTGTTCCTCCATAGAGATCTGAAAAATCTTTGTTTGTTTTATGCCTTGTCCCTTCTACCATTGGAATCTATTCAGAATGATTAGTAGTTATGGGTTGTATAGAATCAATGAATGATACATCAAGGATAAAACTCATTTTTGGAAAAGAAACATAGTTATCAAAAACAAGGTTTTTGTGTTCAACCATTGTTTCATTATATTCTTTAAATTTTTATTGCAAAGAGTTTTCATAATTGTGTACATTGGATGAACTATTACCATCAATGTATCTTTGATCAATCATGGTTTGGAAAAATTTATGCTCTTCTTCATCACTCTATGTTTTATCACTGAAGAAAGGAAATAAAGGTGTTATTGTATGATAAGCTAGTGGATTTTCCTGTAAGTGAACATTATCAAACACATTTGTGTAGAGGACATAGAAAAATTTAGAATCTAAAAAGGAATCGATATCTTTAGCAAGAGATTTTGCATAGACCACATCACATTAATTATTCTCTTGATCTTTAAATTGAACGACTAATACAATTTATAAAGAAACGTTATTAGTCTATTCCCACTCTAAGCTTAAGGATTTTTTAAATCTTGATGGAAATTCCTTCATTTCAATGACATACTACTAGTTATAAATCATGTTTTCTCCATATTATCTTCTTAGTTCATGAATTTCACTAGAGGATATAGGTTCTATGTTTTCCAATTCTAACCTATCAATCAAATTTACAACATCCCTGGAAATTCATTGTTCATTAAATACAAGTTTGAAATCATTATTTAAAAAACTACCCTTGAATTGTGATTTTAAATCATATTATAGAGTACAAGAGACCCAAAGAACAACATGTGGTCTCTATGACTGAAGTGGTTTCCTCATGGTGGGAGGTAGTTGAATTCTCATTGTGTAAATATGAATTAGAGCATAGAGAAATAGAAATACTTTCTTGTAGGTTAGAAACCTATGTATTCTATATATTGTTTTCTTCTACGTTATTTTTCAAACCAATGCCTCCTAAACTATTAATTTCAACAAGAGAAAACAATTTTATTATGGTGATTCTACCTCCCCTAACAATAGTTGTGATGGGTTTGTCTCAAAATTCAACGAGGATAACATATAATGTGGGAAACACTCAAGATGTTGCAATTTTTTCTCTTCGAGGGTAACTCACCTTCTTCAAGGATAAAGAGAAGGTATGAAAAAATATTCGAGGACTTCTTGGTCAAATATTCTATCATTTTTAGGAAACCTACCAAATATTTGCATAAATCTTTGAAAGAAATCATCCAGGGGCTCATTTTTGTTCCTATACATTCCTTGAAGTTCACTACATAGTTCTTCATAGTCATTGTTTCTGGGAGCAGAGATAAAGACTTCCATGAATTGTATCCAACTATGAATTGATTCAGCTAGTAATTTCCTATACCAAGCCTTGATTTGTCCTTCCAATGTGAGGGTAAACAATTGACATATTTCATTGTCTCAAACAAATTTAAGATTAATATGTGTAATCTTAAATTGATTAAGATGCTTCAATGCATGGAATTTCCCTTCACAGTCGAACTTTTATTTTGACAGGAGATCAAATTTATTTACTAGGATGCAACTTGATGGTCTCTAAAGACTCAAACAATGATCCCATACAAAAAAATGGAGAGGAGCCATGGGATGGTTAAAACAATTTCTTATGGCTCCATGAGGATATGCTTGTTATCATGCCCTCCCTCTAGCACCAATTTCGTTCATAGGTAAAACTGAACTTGGTCAATAGTAGGGGTTACCCCCAGTAAGAAGTCTCAATTAGACCTCAATCCATTTGGAATAGGGAACCTATCCAGACTCTATCCCAACATCCATGACTAATTTTGTTGTTTACTAGTTGCATCCTGGTCCATCGTTTATGGTTTTCTAAACTAAATAATGAAATGAAACTAATATAAGATGCAAATGCATGCATTCAAACATGACTAATAGTAACCAGGAATCAAGCATAGAATAACACCTTCTCCTGTCAATGACCCATGAAATAGTTCTCTAAGAATAAAGACAACAATATGAGTAAATGATTGCAAACCCATAATAGTCTAGTGTTAAAAACAACCATCTACATTCCTATGCCCATAGATTCAGAGAAAATTTCCAAGGGAAAAAACAAGAATGCAACAACTACACATAAGAATAGTCTACAGTGTGAGATACATTCTTACACAACTCTAGTGCCGAGCAAAAGAATCAAAATGTTGCATAACAGATCAGACACAAGAATAAGATTTCTCTAGAAAAAGGCTTGGCCAAAAATGACTTCTCCTCATTAAGGGTTCCAGTAATAGTATACGAGAGCTCTGAGATAAATCAAAACAAAAAAAAAAACATTTTCTCCTTGCAATTTCTAGCATTTATAATTGTTTAAAAAATAACTTCCCTCTCTTGGCCTGATGGCCAAGTGGTAATTTTAGTTTCATTCAAGAAATTGCCCCTTTCATTTCTTGGCCTTCCAAACTACATATTCATCCATTTTCTCCAAGAGGAATTTATTATATTTAATTTTACATTAATTTTGTGCCACCTCTTTCTCCCTTTGACCATTAGATACATGCTTGATGAGTCCAAATGAACGACAAAAAAGGAATCCGTTTTATTGGAATAATGATGAGTGTAACTCTTTTTACTTAGGTTTATTGATGGACATGAATAATGTATGCATGGTCCCATGCTCAATATTTGTGCTACAGGTTTTCATCACTTATCATTTTAGCTCCACATATAACTGTTGTTCATGTGTTGGTACTTCATCCTTTTATTCTTGTTACTATCTACGTCCATTTAAAAGCTCTATTTTCTCATCATTTCCTAATGAGTATGAATCTGTAGATAACATTTGGAGATCCATCGTTGTATATTGGTGGTTCCTCCTCACCATTATGTGTTAGCATATGCGTTTTTTCTATTCACTCCCTCATACATAATGTATTCATATTATAATTTATAATCTCTTTTTCAATTCCAGTACTTAGATGTCATCACTACAAGATATGTAAGTTGCAAATATATAGAACTTCAAATCTTGTTTTAGAAAAAATACATTTACATAAATAATTCAATTGACAACTTAATAAGGAGTTCAAGTTTACTTCCTTGATTACAATCTTTTGTCCCTTTGATAATGATTTTTTGGACATATTAGTTGAAATGGTGTGTTATCAGGCTTCTAAGTTATTGATAATGTTTTTGTATTCAAATTTTGCAAATATATAACAAATGGTCGGGAATATCCTAAAATTAATAACGTCGAAGTTGTAGAGCTCAATGAGACCTTTCCAATGACACAAAGAGTGCATGGAACATAGTTTGGGATGAAAAGTTAAGGTGAAAATACCAAAAACTATGTTTTGTCTTACGTGCTATGTTGCACCACTTTTAACTTTCGGTGTGATACACCTTGTTTTGCACCACTGTTGACTTTCGGTGCAATATGTCCTTTATGTATTGCACTTACTCAAACTTTGATGTGGTGTGACATGCTTTGGAGTGTATCACACTTACAAAAAAAATTGTGCGGTGCGACATGCTTTCAGAGTGTATCTTTATATGCCGTTTTAAACTTTGGAGCACCACAAAAACTTTGGCTTAATGTGCTCCTTGGTAAAATATTGTTTTATTCATACCATAAAGTTTCTTGGAATGATGTGCACACTTTAAAAAAAATCTTTCTCATGTGCACACTTTCATATGCACACCCCTTTGTCTTATGCACACCTCACCACCCCTTAGTCTTATGCATATCTCACCAAACCTTGGATAAATGCGCACTTAATGAAACTTTGGGTTAAAAATGTTTATCTCGTGTATTGCACCAAAAAGGAGATTTTGTGTGACATGTTATTAAACTTTTGGAGATTTGTCTATTACACAAAAAGTTATTTGTAGTGTGACATGTTTTTCAAACATTGTGTATCACACTTAAAACAATTTTGGGTGCAACATGTCTTTGGAGCATTGTTCATCACACCCAAAAAGAATTTTGGTGAAACATGTCATTACCTTCAAATATGTGTGCATCACATATAAAAAAAAAAATTGTGTTCGATATGTTTCTCCTTAAAAATAATTGTGTCATGTGAAACTTAAAAATGTCCAAGTCTTCTTTTATGTGCCACATTTGAATCCTTTGGAGTTATGCACCATTTAAATCCTTGTCTCGATGAACCTTTTCTTGGTTGAAATAAGATCTAATAGAGTGATTGGGAAAATAAGTTTCATGATTCCTATTGACTTGAAAAATATCATTGAATAAGGAGAAAAAACTAATTGAAGCGCAAACTTTGAAAAGGGGTGAAAATAGTTAACCCAAGCCTGGGTGTAACCTGATTGATTTTGGTTTAAAAAAAATGTAGCTTGTTGACATGATATCCAATTGATGTGTTGTCTTGTTGTAGTGAAAAAAGGATAGGTGGGGATTTCCAATGAGTGGTCAAGCAACCCCACTCAAGATCATTTCATCAGCTTTCATAAGCAATGAGTCTCATTGGATGGGAAATCCTTGGTACATGTTCTTGTACTTATAGAACTTAGATTCAAATTATGTTAGTTGTGTTGGGTTTGTAATCCCACAAAACCTATAGTCATCCTATTCCAAAGGTGAAAAATCCACTTTGACCAGTACCCACAATTATGTGCAAAAGCATTTTTTAATAAAATCTCAAGCTTGGTTCTTGTCACTTGTTTACCCGAATTTAGTTATGTCAACTCCTTTGACATCTGTGTTATACATGCTTTCAATATGTCAACTAAAACTCGAGTTATCCATCAACAATTAACATATTTTATCTTGAAAAAACAACCAACTTGCATTTAGAGCACTTAGTAATGAGTATTCGTAGAAGTGTAAATTATTTCTAAAAAATAATTTAGAGCTAGCTAATGCCTTGTGGATGTTGCAATCAACCCATGGATGATATATGGCACTTCCATGGATCAGGGTTAGTTAAAGAACCAAGAGGCACAAAAACACATGAAACAATAAGCACTTTGTGACACAAACAAACTTGACAAGACTACTTCCATACTCAATCATGAATGAAAAATGAGGTGGAACAAAACAACAGGCAGTTGAGCAAGGATCACCCATTCAAACATCAAACGCTCAACAATTAAAAAAACAAGAAAACACGATCAATGAGCAAAGCAATTGAAAGATTTGATTTGAAAATTTTTAGAAGGGGCCCCAAGCTAGTGGCCTTGAGACGATGTTGAGACCTCAACATAATACTAACCATCACAATAACCCATTTTCATCTTCCATGTCAAAATAAATTTTAGACTATTCACTCAACTTTACCAAGACAATTAAAATGCTTATTACAAATTTTTTTAAAAAGATTTAGTTAGACACAATTGAAATGCATATTATAAATTTTTTAAAAGAGATTTAGTTAGGATCATTTATTCCTTACCATCAAGTAAAGCTCCTCTCTTGTCATAGGCATTTTCCCGAATGAACTATTTAAAAATATTTATTAAAAGAAAAATTGAAATTCAGAAAATGCTCTACTCACCATTTTAACAATTTTAACAATGTAACCAAATATATCGACAACGTTTTTTGGTGTTGTCTAATTGTTCTATATTTTTCCCTCCTCGCCAGAATTCGACAACATAAATTTGCATGAAATCACAACTTTGTGTTGTTTAAATTGCATTTATGAATGTAGAAATGGATTTAGCGTGCTGAAAAAGCCCTGGAGCACTCAGATTATACATATTTAACCACTCAAATATGCAGATCCAACAATATCTCGCTGGATTTCGGGCAAATATCCCCAAATAATATGCTCAAAAAAGGGAAAAAACATAGCACATTTAGACAACGCCTTTATTTTTTTTTAATATACAAGAATAAATATTTAACTTAACAACTGACTAGTAGCTTTGGAAAGTCGAATGCTTCTTACATGTGAAGAAAGCTATTGAATAAAATTGAATGCTTTCACGAAATGCCTAGTCAATGATTCTCACTTACAAACAATCCCATAAGACTTGAAAATGACTCTTTTTTTTGGGATGGGTTAAGAAGAAATAGGAATAATTAAATAAGAGAAAAATAATGAAAATATTTAAAATGTAAAGATAATGAGTAAATGAGGAAATCATCGAAAAGGATTAGAACACACACACACACACACACACACACACACACATATATATATATATAACGTTATTGGATAATGAATTGTCTATAGTGTCTAAGTTTAGATTCATCTTTGCAATTATAATTATTAAGATGTTTTTCAATTTCAAGAGATTCTTTAACGATGCAGGTTCAACAATGAAGATTTGATGGTAGAACTTTGGTGTGATCAAAATAAATGAGATCATAGATGTTTAGTGTTATGAGGATGCTTTGTGATTGCAAATTTGTTAAAGTGATTGTGAAGGATATCAACTATATGTTCTTTAAGGTGGGTTTGGATAGAACAACTAGTTTGACCAATGTAAATTTTTCCATTCGAAAACACCCCGTACCCTCTAGTTAAGGACACATGTCTCTCCTTTGAAATGTTAACCTCCTGAAACAACATCATTGAAGATGAATAATGAATTTGTTTGACACTTGATTCGTAAATAGGATCTGGGTCATTAAGCATTCCAAATTGGGACAGATATATGGTTTAACCCCTAAGACGATGAAATATATTTCAACACTAAATTATGCAAGAGGGGTAGTATGCTCACAATTTCCTTGATTTACTTAATGATACAGATGCATTACATGAATACCTGATGCATTACATGAATACCTATTGTAGTGAGAAGGTAGTGGCATGGACATAGAATTATAATGGGATGTTAAAATAATTTTGAATGAGTATAAAGATGTGAGGGTAGTGAACATTGTCCTCAACACATTAAGCACTTCCTTTACTGATGGAAATTGGATAAATGTTGGTTCTTACATTGTAATAATCATATGATAAAGTGTCACTCCCTTTATAGGTGGATTATGGTATTTTTGAGATGGTTTCTTTATTATTTGACCTTGTACAATTTTTGTAGTTATTGGCGGGAGAGTGAAATTCCTTATCCATCTGAGTTGTGTTTTGTGATTTTTAAGAGGTTTGCTAATCTTTAGACTAAGGTTGACCCACTTCCTCCTTCTCCATTCGGCACTATCGTTATTGGTTAAATGGGGGATATTGATCCCTAAAATGGACAATTTGGTATAACCATGCAATAATGTACCTTGTAATGTGGTTGATATGCTTAGTTGTCTTGATTAGCCCATGTTGGATATGGTATGACATCCATATACATGGATAGATAGGTGGCAAGTCAAAATCTTACACTTTACTAATGTTAAACTACTAGATGATAAAGGTATATAAAATCATAATAATGATAAAAGGTAAATATAATCGTAATAATGCTAAAGCGCTAAATGATAAAAGTAAATATAATCGTAATAATGATAGTTAACTTAATTTATACTAAATTGTATTTACACTTTACTAATGTTAAACTACTAGATGATAAAGGTATATAAAATCATAATAATGATAAAAGGTAAATATAATCGTAATAATGCTAAAGCGCTAAATGATAAAAGTAAATATAATCGTAATAATGATAGTTAACTTAATTTATACTAAATTGTATTTACACTTTACTAATGTTAAACTACTAGATGATAAAGGTATATAAAATCATAATAATGATAAAAGGTAAATATAATCGTAATAATGCTAAAGCGCTAAATGATAAAAGTAAATATAATCGTAATAATGATAGTTAACTTAATTTATACTAAATTGTATTTACATGTATGTTGAATACTATGTATATATTATTTCAATGAGGATGAGAAACCATTCCTACCTAAGTTTGACGAACCAGACATTTGTGTTGGTCATGGAGATTTAAGGAAACATTGTATAGTCCCTATAATCAAATTTGAATATGAGGTTGATTGGCACCTTGGAATTTATTGTGTGTTCACACAATAGTTGTTTTTTTTTGTTTTGTTTTTTTAACTATATTAGGGTTAGGGAATTTTATATTAATAGTGGTTAAAAAGGAAAAATTACAAAGAGTATATGTTTACGGTTTTAAATAAATCTTTTTGAAATTTTTTCTAACATTTATGGATTTATTTTCTAACTTTTTGGCGACTACATACACACTAACATGCCAATTATAACACTAATAAAAAACATACAAGATACATATACAACTACAAACATTTATCTGAGCTAATTTTGTAGATTTGTTTCTGGGGAAATATGAAGTTGAGCCACTACCATTTCTTCTTTTTGTTGTTGTCCATATTTTTCTTCCTTATCTTTTTTCTAGGCTTGCTCTATGGTCTATGCTGAAAATGTGGAGTCTGAAATTAATGCTTCACTTGAGTATTGAATGGAACATTTTGTTTTATAACAATCCATTTCTAACTCTGATTTTTTTCTTCTTATTCCTTTAGAGTATCCATAATCCTTTCATATTGCTCCTTTTGTTTCATGTTGTACATAATTGCAAAAAAAAATCTAATTTTTTTTTCATTATTAATCACGCACTCTTCATGCCTCCTTAAAACCTTTTGAACATCTCTAATATCTTGAGGTTCCAAACCCAACTCCAAAAGAAAGCTCATAATTTACTCACGATGGTTGATGTAGAGGTAGTATGACCATTACCCTATGCCATAGATCATTATGCAAATATCCCTTGCCTCATAATGATATTCCTCCTTTACTTTCAACCTTTTACACCTCACATTTTTCTAGTTTGAATGTTTCTTATTTTTTAAATGTTTTTGAATTTAACATGTTTTCTTCTTTTATACTTTTTAATATATATTATAACTCAATTTTCAAGTTGGTAATAAAGAGTTTTATTTTTTATTTTTTTTGTTTGTTAGTTTGTTTGATTTTAGGGACTAGCATGTGGCTTGAGAAATTGCGATTTAGGGGAATCTAGGCCGTTAAAATCACTTGGGGATCGCCTCCGACCTAATTCACACCAACTCTTAACATGGCTGGATTTTTTGGTGTCCCCAGAGGTTTCAAAACGGTGACTTCTCAACACGAAGTGCCTTAACAAAACACTCATTCACTGTTTGTTCTACACCTCGGAGACAAAACAATAATTTATTATTATTTCACAATAGCTTCATAATTAATTTAATCATATTTCACAATGGATTCATGTTCATGATTATTTTATTCTTATTTTATAATGATTATCTAATAAATTTTCACCTATAAATCTTAACCCCAATACTCTTTTCTATTATTATTTTAATTTTTATTTGTTTTTCATGATGAGTGAAGTGTCCACTAAAAAGTTAATCATTATCATTTCAAATAACTATATTTGAACTATTTAATTTAATTTATATTAATTCAATTAATTATATTAAATTAATTTATATTTGTTACTTTAATTACATTCATAAATTTAATTTAATAAATATTTAAAAATCAATCCATTAATTTATGTTAATGCTAGTTGGAATCATAATTTAAAACATTTAAAAATATTATTTAATATTTACATTTGTCTATTAAATTTGATTTAGTTGAAAAAAAATATTTGTTAATTCATATTTAAACTTAAATTTGATTTAGTTGAAAAAATTTATTTGTTAATTCATATTAAATTTAAATTTAATTAGCAGTTTAATTAATTGAATTTGAATTATTTTATATGAAGAATATTACTCTACAATGAGATCAATTTTGATTTATTGAAACTAAACACTTAAATTAATTAATTTAATTTATCAAATTAAATATAAAATCAAATATTTCTAAATAAAATTTTGTATAATATATATAAATATTTTGTATAATATATATAAATAAATAATGAGTTAAATTAATTAAATTTTTATTCATATTCTTAAATAAATGAAATTTTATATAATATACATAAATAAATTTAATTAGTTAGCTTAATTAAATTTTCATTCATTTTCTTAAATATAAGAGTTTGTGTACATTTGATCACACTTATATGACCTTTTTATTGAAAATTATTTTCTTATAAACTTTTATTTTTAAATAGAAATATATATATTTTTTATAAACGGTGGTGATAATTAACTTTAAAGCAATGTCGATTAACATTATTGCATTTATATATTATTTAACAATTTTTTTACATCCATAAATCTAAGGAAGATTAAATAATTAAGGTTGTTTATATCTTTAATATAACATAATGATTACTATGAATTAATTACATTTGGTTAAAAGGACGTGACATACTAAGAAATAAATATAAGTATAAGTATATCACATTGATCAACCATAAGTCAAACTCTATTTTCCTTGGAAAGCTTTCTTTTTCTACGAGAAATAAGTGGGGTTAATTTATTTTGTATGTAAAAAGATGTGGAGTTAACTTATCATTCTGAAATTTTCATGAAAGTGGTTAAGAGTTGGAAAATTCTTCATTTTTTTTGTTCTTTTGGATTGATCCAAAATCATTGATCAAACTAGGTAATCTATCTTGCTTGAACAAACTATGTAAGAGAATCCTATGAATAGATAAGGTGGTATGCCTTTCTTGAGTGAACCTAAAAAGAGAACTTTGTGAAAAAACAAAATCCAATACCCTACTTGAACAAACATTGTGAACATAATCAGAGAACCATTTTAATAAACTGATTCAGATGTCGTACATAGAAAACAACTGATCAAATCATAACGGATGTGATCTGATCAAACCAAATTGGATTGCATGGAAATCTTTTGAAGAAAAATGATGGTGATCCATTAGTAAGATGATTTATTTATTTACTTTTTAACCCAAGCTATATATATTAGAAGATGTTTTTTTTTTTAAACCTAATTGTATTTATGTTTGGGTTCCATTTTTTATTGAAGATACATGATATAAGTAGTTTATTATAAGACATAGATTCCTACTATTGTGAAAATTATCATGGGATTTGTTATCACACAAAACCTCATTTCTTGAGATAAAGTCTTAAAGCTCAAGTGAGGCTTTGGTGTAACTAAGAGGGGGCCAATATCACCTCACCAACCCTCTTCTACACTTTAGGCTTGCTCTCCTCGAACTAAAGGGGGGCTTACCTAATATAGGATTGCTAGGATTTTAGGGAAATGATTTCCAAGCTGATTCGAAGAGTAAATCCAAGAAAATAGTTTTAAAAGGATTAAGAATATGAATTTGATGGAAGTACCTAAGACTAGTGTCTTTCCAATGGGCATATGGGGTCAGTTGAGGTTTCTCTTTCATAAATTAAAATTGAAACTAAAATAATAATTAGGGTTGTCCATTACAAACCCTAATACATCACCCTAGTTGCTCAACAACTTTCAAACAAGATTAAGGGGAAAATTGTCCACTAGAATTACTCCAGTGGATTTGAGAAGGGATCTATCAAATAAAGTAGAAGAGGGTGCACCACCACCATTGGAGAAGCAGAACCACCCTTTCTATCATTCATAAATAAAATCCACAAGGAAATGAAGAGAATCACTTACTCATCAAAACACATACAAAATCATTCATCCATTGATCATGCATCCAATATGAAACATCCATAAGCTAACATCTTCATGAGATTTCTCTTGTTGATTAATTGGGTTGGTTGTCATTGATGTCAACCCTTGAAGAAAGTGTGGTAGCAAATTCTGGTAGCAAAAAGGTTTGGGTAATGGACCCAAGTTTGTTTGATGTATAATGGTATGAGTTTTGGTATATTTTTAGGCAAGACTATTCTAGATGGATAGTACATGTCATGCAATTTCTGGTGGTATGTGGAACATCACATAACTCCTCACGGTTTGAGAGTTATGGCCTTACGAAGTTGAAGGACCCTCATATGATTGGCTTGAAACCCCATAAGGTCAAAGAAGTCAAAGTGCTTGCAAAGAAGAAATTATTTAAATAACAAAGTGAAGTGACAAAGTCAAAGAGAATTATTTAAATAATAAAGTGAAGTGACAAAGTCAAAGAAGATTATTTAAATAATAAAGTGAAGTGACAAAATCAAGGAGGATTACTTAAATAATAAAGTAAATAGAGAACTTTCTAATTATGGAAAGTGGTTATAAGAAGGTTAACCCTAAAATGAGGAAAATAGGTTAAGTGGTCAAGTGGCTATTGGATACATGGACAAGTGACAAATTGGGAAAAGTTGGACATAGGTGGCTATTTGGACAGAGTGTCTATGTGGACAAAGTGGCCTAGAAGATGCTTCTAAGGAAGCTACTTGGAGAGTATAAATAAGAGGAAAGACTTTCTCATTTTAATCACACTTTAGCATATTGAATATATGCAGGTGATTGAGGTAACCAAAGTATATCTAAGCCTAATTTCAGAGGAAAGGTGAAGTAAAGAAGGCCGAAATTCAAGGGAGGATAAATTCTTTTGATGATGCTTTCTAAGGTATGTTATTTACGGGTCATCTCACCATTTTTGCAATAATTTTTTTTCTAGAATGATTCAAACTGTGAAATTGGGAGGCCATTGAGGAAACATATCCAAGTAGTTGTGGTACAAATTTCATCTTGCAGGTTTTTTTATTTTTGGAGTTACACTCCGTGGAAAATAGGGTTTATGGCAAGTTCTGAAACTAGTCTAAAACACGTGTTTCGGGTAAAAATGCCAAACTTCTTCATAACAGATCCAAATTTAGTAAGACCAAATGTGTTGGTTAGAGTACAATCTTTAGTATTCTATTTAAAATTTTCATATCCATACAAAAAATATTCCGTGCGGTGCACGCTCTATAGGTTCGCTCTCTAGAATAAGCTAGAATTCAACAAGGTATGTCATTTTTGCTATAACTCATTTTCTGAGAGGTTCTAAGTAGTGACACCTAGAGGAATTGCATAAAACACACCGAAGAACATTGTGTAGCATTTTCATATCTTTATTCATTATAGGTACATAGTTATGATTATTTCAAGTTAAGGTTGTTGACTAATCCAAAACTTATCATGTGAGACTAAAGTAAAGTTTGATGAAAATGCTAATGTCTTGTTGTTAAATTTAAGGAAGGTTTACAAGCTAAGGTACAGGTTGGTTCATGTTTGATGCACTTATTTATGGTACAATTTGATTACAGGTTGGTGCATGGTTGATGCACTTGTTTATGGTACAGGTTGATTACAAGTTGAGGTACAGGTTGATGCATGGAAGATGCATGGTAGATACATGGTTTAGGTTATTGGTATAGGTTGTTTGGTGCAGGTTGATTGGTACAGTTTTACAGAAGTATATCTCATAGTGATAGTGTGAAAATGGTTCCATCATTCTACTTATGCATTAGGGAAGTTGGATGGAGCAAGGACAAGTGGTTGTAGCCACCTTCCGGTTGTAGTCGAAGAACAAAGGGGGTTGTAGACTCCTTATGGTTGTAGCCAGATATTTGGGGAGTTGGAGCTTCCCTCAGGTTGTAGCCTAAGAAACTAGGGGGTTGGAGCCTCCTTCCAGTTGCAGCTGGAAAACAAATGAAGTTGGTGTTTCCAATGAATGTAATTCTTAAGAACATATAAGAAAAAACATTTTGTAGTTTTCTCCCGCTTTGGGTTTCCTTTTTAAAAACATTGGTGTATTGTGTATGTGTATGATTGATCATTTGCTCATTGTTTATTTACTCTAAAAATATTGGATGATAATGCTACATTGATATAACACTTGCATTATATGGTTAAAAAGGATTAGATTTCTCTATTACTGATTCACCCCCCCTCTCAATAATCCAACAACTCTAGCTATCCATCCATAGTACAAAAGAAAAGGATTAAATCTTCATATTTTCATTTAGATTCCAAGGGATTTCTCCCCAATCCAACCATGAGTACAAATGAGAAAGGGCATATCTATTCATAAAGTGATGCTCACCTTCCTTTATAATAAAATATTATGATCACATATGAGATCGACAAGTCTATCCTATGGAGAAGTAAAACACACTTCTCTCCAATTATCTAGTCTAAAATATAACTAAGAATCAAGTGGTCAAGCCACATGTACAATGATCCAGTGAAATAATTGCTAAAGAGGCAGACATCTCCCCTAATTAAGGAAGAGAGTGGCTTCAAGGTGCAATGTCCAACCTCCAAAGGCCTCCTAAGGGTTGCATGTGCTCAACAAACTCATCGAATCATGCAAGTAAGTCCTTCAAGTCTTATTCCAAGGTGGATTTGTAAGTCCGCAAGGTGAAAAGGTCCATAAAACAAGGGTAAATACCTTACAAGAAAGAGTGGCTCCTCCAACTTAGCTCCATAGGTCAAGTATGAAGTCTTCACGTGAGCTAGACATCTCCTTTGAAACAAATAATTGCTCCACTCAAGAATGCCACATGTATTCCTTGGAATTAGAATGCTCCAATATATTGATTACATCCCCTTGATGTTATATGCCCCTTTTTAGAATCATACCCTTGGAAAGTGTGTAAGTAAAGGGACATGATAGTTGTTTGAAATAGCCACAAGTCATTCCTCAAGAACAAGGATATCCTCCCATGAATCAAAGGCCAACATAATCCTTGCTAGCAAGAAGCACTCCTCTATAACTGCATATTTTCAAGTGGTTTTGAATGAACTATGTACCATTCCTTAGTATAGGCATTCCACCAATCAATACTTTCAAATTCAAACAATGGATTTTATGCAAGAGATAGTCCAAGCTAACAACCTTTCCTTCCAACATTCCTTACACTTTACCTCTCTTGGTTTAAGGTTCTGTTCCAATAGCAATGCATAACATGGGTATGGGAAGGGCATCAGATCTAGTTCTTAAGTGCATCAAGTGTCATTTTAGGCCCCTTGTTAAATGCATTTGAAGTTGATTATATGAATATTATAGGATATATGCTCGTAAAATGAAGATACAGGAAGAATTGTAATGATGTCATATTTGTCAAATTCAATCAAGTATGGAACCTTGAGAGAGAGAGAGAGAGAGAGAGAGAGAGAGAGAGAGAGAGAGAGAGAGAGAGAGAGAGATTTATCAAGTAAACTAGGGTTTTGATGGAAAAAGCACTCAAATCCTCTTGTGCATTTATGAAAACTTAATTAAAGTGATACCATTCTCATAAACATTTCTCTATGGAGTTGTCAAACCACAAATTAAACCATGAATCTACAATTATTTTTTATCCTTTCAATCCCAAAACCTCCATCTCTTTAGTAGTGTTAAATTCATTGAATTTAATTGGTCCTGCCATGCTACCATTATTATCACAAACATTTTATATTTCTCCATGTACAACATTTGTATATGAACTATGTCCAATAGTGACTAATGCAACAATATTTGAACATGAAAGATGATATTTTTCAACGTTAGCGTTAGATTTAGTTTCATCATCAACCAAACTAGGCAATGTTACATTATTCCCATGATTGGAGCTTGAGGCAACATGACCCCATTTTATTTTAAAACTCTACACAAGGTTCCCTCTTACCACAACCATTGTCATTTTCTCCAAAAGAAACAACGAGAACTTCCATCATTACATAATCATTGCAAGATTCAATTTATGAATTTACTTTATTAAAAAATGATGTTGGTTCTTTATTTGATGTTGACTCTACTTTAGTTGAACAAATACCCATTTATAGATATTTCATCAACTAATCTCTTGAATCTCCATGACCTTGACAATAAAGAAGACTTAGATGAACTTGCAACTTATTTTACCTCACAAGTATTGGCAATGGTGCATTATAGCTATGCAGGTATCATTAGACCAAGTTGCAACTTACATGTTAAAAAACAAAAATACTCACCAAAATGTTGGACTTCATCGACTACAACCTTTCTCAATCCTCTTTCCTTCCAGTCTATCATATGATCTTGACTACTGTGGGAACTCTGAAATTCCTTAGGGACTATGAAAATGACCAAAATCAAAATGAAACTAAGGCCATGCCCAAACCATAGCATGACTTCAACAAGAGGCCATCCATCATCAAGTAATACATTATTGATCAACAAATTAGCCATAAAATCCTTTAGCTCAGCAAGATATATGAACTGAGTAGGTTTCCCAACTATCCACACCTCGCAAATCCAAGGGCTAGCAAAGAAATTTGCTAGGAGTAACCCCATGCGAGATGAAGGGGTAACATTAGGCTCCAAATTGGGGACATATGATGTTATTGGGAGTGCATGAGAAAATAGGGAAACATCAAAAACACCTCACCCTCAACACCTCCAAAACACAATGTCCCTTTCCTCAGTGCTTAATCATCATGGAAAATAGGGAAACATCAAAATATGAGTGATTGTATGTTGGTATCTCTATCATTGTTGGGTTGATCATTGTTGGGCTAATCATTGTTGGGTTGATCATTGTTGGGATGAATAATAAACTAAGTACCCCTAACTCAAAGACGTCTTCCAACATATGCACCCATGGAAAAGAGATGCTATAGTCTTTCTCTATTCAATTCTGAACAAGATTGTTATAATGATTGTCAAGCCATGAAAAATCCTCCAGCTCTACACTTTCCCCTTTACTACCACCTGTGAGTGCATGGATCTATTGAAATCCTTGTTGCTGCATATTTAAGGCTACATAATGCCGTTGAATTTTTTTTACAAGAAGGATGAAACTTGTATCTATACCCTCAATACATGCTATAGTGGGAAAACCCCCCTACAGACTACACTAGGGTTATAAAGTGCAGGTAGAGCTAACCATCTAAATTCTCCTACTTTTAACAACTATCCTGACAACACCCCACATTCATGCATAAAATACAAACTATAGGGATCCGATATTCCTACCTTAAACTCTGCGTCTGGTGTCGATCCCTTTGCACCCGGTCATTTCTTGACTGCAAATCTCCTCCCAAGGATGACCTGCATTCACCTAAAGACAAACAAGAAACTACGAACATGCATTCCACATATGAGTTAGTGGGTTAGATTTCATAACAAAATGTAAATCAAACATAAATATTAAACACATCATATGGAGGGACAACAAAAGTACTTCTTTATATTAATCTCACAAAGTCACTTACAAGATGAGATTGGTGAATGCTCCTTGAACCCTGTCCTGGGCTCTTCTTCACCAAGCTCCAACTGCTTCCACATATCCTTCTTCTCTCATACTTCTCTCTAGAGAATGGGCATAAGCTTATGGATGAGGAAAAAGGGCAAGAATAAGGAATCCTGGCTCAAAACTCACAATGTGGCTGCAAATTCTTGGGGCACAGGGGGAAAGCAAAATGGGCAGAGTTTCACTGTTGTTATGTTTCTCCTTGGAATGAGACCCCAACACCTCTTTTTATATGCAAAAAATATGGTTATTTGGTTGGGTGATAGGCTATAGGCAATCAATTGGTTAGGAAACCACCAAATAGACAATAATCTCAATGAATCCCTTGCAACTTTTTATTTTTTGCAACTTTTGTGAGTATATGCAAGATGTAATGGTGCAGATAGCATACGTACGTAGGCAGTAGTGGTGCAGCTAGGGTAAATACATGGGCAATAGTGGTGCAGGGCACGCACATCTTCAAAACTTTGGTTTTTAAGAAGAGCTATTCAATATTGGCTTGGCAAAAATAGTAAGTAAGATGGCCTACTGTTGGGTATGCATGTCTGGTGAAAATTAGGGTTATAACAATATCATATCTATTCTAGAGGCACTTAGACATGTATTCAAATCCCATTGTCATCATTGTTAATGGATGAGGGATAGGTTCTGTTAGTACCAAATTTGATCTGGTCACTAATACACATGTGGATCGAGGTTATGAGGTCGAATTTGACAAGATAGAAGCTATTGGTGAACTTACAGAGCTCCTGGACCAAATATTTCTCGCAGAATATCAAGCGCCCTAAAGAAATTGACAAAAACTTCAAGCCCTAAGGGCTAAGGGATAAGTTTCCATCTCTTGGTCGCCTATAGGGAAAATTTAAAAAGGGCTAATTGCACTTCAAATAGGCTTAAGCCCCTTCCAAATATGGGTCATATCATGCAACCAAGTCTCAATAACTAAGTGCTAATGAATATGCAGGGCCTGATCATCCAACGATTGTAATCAAATGAATATGCAAGGCATGATCATCCAACGATTGTAATCAAGCTTAATCTACAGTGGGAATTCAATGTCTCATTGTGAAAGAACACGATGGTTAACATACATATTGGGGTGCGACTGTGGTTTTAAGAATCACATGTTGAGAAGTGAGTGGTGTCACTTGAAAATAATATAAAATGTAAAACCACTCCCCTTGGGTCACGACAGTGGTATTCCGGTTTTTCCAGGCCACCTATCTTCCTACTCAACACACATCTGTCCACCCATTCAGCAACATCTGAAGTCGATTTAGCAATCCACCTGGGATTCTTAAGAGAATAAGGAACAAACTAGCGTGCCAATATGACACTCTCTAGAGCCAATTAGAGAATACCAGAGCCATGTCAACACTTACATGGACCAATGGGAAGCTTCCATGTGTCTGTGGTACCATGATCATGACATCAGTCAAACTTGTGTGCCCCCGCTCATACTTTCAAAATAATTTAGCCATTGGGAAGGGTACATGTGTTCATACAAGGGTATGAGGAATAATATTTCAAGCAGGTGATGGATACAGTGGCAGCCTACCAAATTAGTCAGAGAAGATACGATGCATAACAATAAATTTAGAATCATGTCTACATCCTTTCATCAATCATCATACAGTTTCATGCAAATAACAGAGAAAATTAATCATTCCACACACACACTCACAAGCCCTAGATCTCAGCAAATTAGGCCAGGTGTGACGGATCATTTTACCCCATCAGTTGTCTCTACAAGAACGTGTCGAGATATTATAAGAGGAATCCAAAGGAACAAAGGAAAACCAATCTGCAAGTAATTTTCTTTCTAAAGGTGAGTTACTCAGGTGTTAGGTGTCACAAATGATGATCCACTTGCATAATCCCTCCCTGTAGAAGAGGATTATCATCCATCCTGACTACAAATTTCTAAAGAGTGTGTTATGGATTTCGCGAAGGAGAGAATTTTCTTCTTTGGTATTATTATACAATATATGAGAATCGAAGAAAATTTGGGAATTCACCCTAAGGTGTAGTTGTATCAATTGGCCAGCCCTCTATAGAATCTAGAGATGGAGGAATCAAAGAGTTGGCCAATGGTACTTTGCATTGATGAGTGGTGGCGGCTAAGAGGAAAATTTTGAACACTATTCGAGCTAGCCAAGACCCTTGAATGTGGAAAGTTCGAGTGTTTCTAGTGTTATATACAGGGGTCCAATTGAGTCATCCAGAATAATCTAGACATAATCTAAATTGGACAAAGATAACACACCCCAGAAAAACGTCAGTAGGTTAGCTTTGGGGGTAAAAAGTTATTTTTACTAGAAAAAAAATCAGTTACAAATGAGTTAGAACATCAAAGGTGGTCTCAATATTCTCACAAGAAATATCCATTTTCAAGAAGCAATATTGGATTAAATAAATGGTTTTCTTACAAATTAAGTGTCGATAATGAAAAATAAGGAGCTCATTTCTCTGGTCGACACTTTGGGGAATTTAAGAGTTTCTTACAACTAGAGTTGTTTGATCACCATCCTCAGGCATAGACATAAAATTAAGGTTGTGGGCTTCATGAGATTCATCCGCTGTGTTATGTTTTAGTATGTCTCTTCTTTTTTTGTGCATGTGCTCTTGTAAAATCCACCCCTCTCATTTTTGGTTTATTGTATCAGATCCCATTAATAAAATATCAAGAAAAAAGTTATATGACATGTTCAATGTTATTGTTTGTTGTATTCTTATGATACTAAAGTGATTTCCTCTTAACAGATGACCACTTCTTGTCATTTCTTCATATTTTTAATGATGTGTAGAGGGTACCTCCATGGATTTAGATAGTTGAAGATGTAGTTGTTTGATGCATGTTTTAATCTGTTATATGTGTTAGAACTATTGAATTCTTAATTTCTCAGCACATTATTTTGTTTGCATAATATATAAGATTCATTATTTGCAATGCCTTATATTCTTATCTTGTATTTCTTCTAACCCACCATTTCTCCCACTCTTAAAATCAAATTGTCTGAAAAACTCATGGACAAATTCCTTATGGAGTCGAATTTTTTGAGTATCTAGATTGATACTATTTGAGGACCGAGAGTTTTATGAGAGAGAGAGAGAGAGAGAGAGAAATTTACCCAATTTTCTACATGATTTTCTTTACTTCAATCATGGATTTAAGGATGACATTGAGTCTTATCCCCTAGGGAGCCTCAACATCATTCCATTGAAATACTATAACATCTCGAGGGATAACATATGAAATGGCAGTGTTTTCGGGGAACGAAATTTGAACATATCTTTCCCTGGGGTACGCCATTGCAAGCTCTAAATATTGACGGTGAAACAAGCTTCAGACATTTGGTTATTCATTTTTCACCTGGTGACTCCACAGAAGGTAAATATGGAATCTAAAACAAGACACACCATAATCAACTCAGATCTAGAGATGACTCCATTATACTCAGATCCATAGAAGCTCGTGACCTAGACAAATACTAGAGAACACCAAACCTCTTTAGCTTCAGGTAACCCTAATCTAGAAACATCTCCTTTTGTTGCTCATAGAGGAAGCAAATATTTTGAGCTAGTTGATATACTTGTTGATTTGTATTCTTCTTCAAAGATGCCTCTTGAACCCCTGATAGATATACAGAAATCACCCATATAATTATGTCAAGAAGTTGGTTCTTCCCTTAAACCATTCTTGAAAAAACATGTAAACCATATATCCTTTGAAGCCAATAACTGCATCTTGAAATACCTTATGGCTGACTTAGGAGGAGGAAGAGAGGGGTGAAATAAACCTCCCCTACCACCTTTAAATCCTTGGGTTGTTGCTATATTTTTCCCATTAAATATGCATGTACATGTTCACGGTCTCCCTAAAATATATTTGAATCTCTTTCCCAGATACGATGGTGAACCTACTAATTTTGTTGAAGAACACCTAACATCCTTCCAGGACTTCACTGAAAACTTTTTCATGGAGCATGGCGATGTCTTCATGAAGCTATTTGTTCATACCTTAGAGGGAAATGTTTGAAATTGGTTCAGAGAGCATCTTATAGCCTCAATAGATAGTTGTCAAGCTCTTGAGTCTACATTTATGAAACAATGGTGGGGGGGAGGGAGAGAGATAGTATATATTACCTGACCTAGTTTGGATCTCCCAAAAATAGAGCCAAATGAGAATGTTGTTGAAATTAACTGATTATTTAACACACTGTACAACAATATCCCTATAGACATAAATACTTTACAACAAGCAACTAAAGTCACATATGTTGGGGATTTTGATGCTGACTTTGCAATGGTATTAACAAAAATAAGGTCTCCAACTCTGTTGATAATGTAGGATGATGAAATATACATTGAATGAAATATGATCACATCAGGAAAAATGAAACAAAATCCATATCAAGAAGAAAGAAAGAAGGCTAAAGAGAAAGGTGGTCCCTTAGACCCAATCAAATATTCTTAGGAGGCTAGGATGGATGAAATGTCCAGACTAATCAGGAACCTGACAAATAAAATGTAATGGTTTGAAATGGAGAATGTCATATCAAACAAAGCTCCTCAAGAAGGAGGGGCGATGAATCCTAATCACTTCAGGAGAAATTTTAATCCTCAACTCATGAGGAGAGAAAAAAGAAATAAAGAACAACACATCCAACCCCCTGTGAGACCCAACAATGAAAATAACTTGGTGGAGGAAGCAGTGGAAGAGGAATATGTTGAGAATCCAGAGGAAATACACTTGTTACAAAGGGAAAATAATTCCATGCATCTAACTCAATATGACTATGAAGATTCCATAAATAATAGGAAGCAGATTCCCAAAAGTGAATCAAACAGAGAATTTTTTTCCTCTACTCAGTATAGGATGTTTGTTGATGCACTACAGAATGAGATGCATAAGAAGTGTGACCTTAGACGTAGACATAAGGAAACCAACCAAGATAGTCAACCTTATTCAAAGAATCCTAGCCCAAGTATTTCTATGGATAAATTCAATGAACTAAATAATATTACCAAAGTATTCATGGAAAATCTGAGGTTGAAAACAACTAGGCCATATCATGATCACTATTATTTTGATGCCAGAAAAGTGAAATGTGATGGGTTGATAGAAAAATGGCAGTTACTTTGGCTCAACTACCTATCAAAATAATTATGATGGATGTAGTGGTGGTTGATGTACCTGCAAACTATGACATGTTGTTGTCAATAATGTGGGCACATAATATGGGAGGTACAATGCAAATGGATATGACTTATGTAACCGTACCAGTTTTTCGAGGAGAAAATAGGAGGTTGCATAGAGAAACAAAGTTTTCTTGTGTGGTTAGTGACCAGAGCCATCCTATAAAATACCCTTTATATGTTGTTGATGAAGACCTTGGTTGTTTCAACCTCACAATCAATGAAGAATACAAGGAAGTTATAACCCTTATAAATCATGTTGCAATCCCTACTGAATAAGTAAGTGGTAAATGGAAAATGTGTTTTGATGGGGCATATTCAAAGGAAGGAGTAGGAGCTATTGTAGTACTCATATCTCCCAACAAAAAATAATTTCACTTGTCCTACAAACTAGAGTTCGAGGCCACCAACAATGTATCTGAGTATGAGGCCCTAATCCTAGAGTTGGAGGCAACAAGAAAAATGTAAATTACTAAGCTAGTAGAATTTGGAGACTCAGAGCTAGTGTTGCAGTAAATCAAAGGTCACTATCAGACAAGAAATCCTAGAATGAGGGCTTACAAAAATCAGGTATGGGATTTGATTGATAATTTTTATGAATCTTTTAACATTACCTTTGTTTCAAGAGAATTTAATCAACAAGTTGATTCCTTAGTAGTGGCAGCTAGTACTTTTAAAACACATGTTGTTCCCTGAATGAAATATGAGATAGAGATGAGTTATAGACAATCTATCCTTGACAACATAAAATATTGGAAATTGTTTTAATATGACCAGCAAATCAAAAAGTTCATAGAGGTAATAGATGAGTTCACAAACACTAATATTTATTTAGATGATGAAGATGATTCTAAATAGGTGAATAAGGAATAAATTGAAATCACTCATGAATTTAGAAACTATATGGTTGACCATAAGGTCCTTCAACTCAAGAATAACTTTATTCCCAAAGGGTTGGTACCATTGGAGATTTTTTTTTATAGAAATGATGTACCTGTGAAGCCTATAGTTCTTCCTAAAGATGACAACACTAAAGAATGCAGCATTGGGATAAAAAATGAGTCCGAATACATAAAGTTGTCCAAGGATATCCCTAGTGAACACAAGGAAAAATATCTACATCTATTCAAGGATTACATGGATGATTTTTCCTAGAAATATGAAGACTTAAATACTTAGGATACCAACATCATACAACATAGAATACCACTCAATCTTGGTACTAATACTTTTAGGAAGAAACTAATGCAATTCAATCATCTCTTGATACCTACTATAGAGAAAGAGGTGAGAAAAATTCTAGATTCTCAGATCATAATTCCCATCAGATAATTTGAACGGGTGGAAAATTTAGTTGCAGTCGGGAAAAAGAGTGGAGAGATAAGGCTCTATGTAGACGTCAGGAACCTAAACAAATTCTCTCTAAAATATAATCACCCTTTTCCTAAGATGGATCACATACTGCAAAAAGTAATGGGAGAAAAAAAAATCTCTATAATGGATGGTTTATTCGGATATAGCTAGGTGGAAATACATCCTGAATATAGGGAAAAGACAACCTTCACAACCCCATGGGGAAATTTCATGTATGACAAAATGCCTTTTTGTTTGATTAATGCAGGAGCCACATTTCAATGAGCCATGGAAATAGCCTTTGTTGGAGAGAAATACAAATTCATTTTTATATATTTTTATATATCTTGATGACATGATTGTTTTCTCAAAGACAGATGAAGATCACATCAAACATCTGAGGCAGATTTTTATAAAATGAAGAAAATTTGGCTTGTCCTTAAATCCTAAGAAGTATTATTTGTCTATGAAAAAATAAAATATCCTTGGCCATATAGTATCCAAATAGGGGGTGAAGAGATATCCATAAAGGTTAGAGGTCATCAAGCAAATTTCCCTTGCATGAAACAAATAAAGAAATACAATCCTTCCTTGGTAGAACCAATTTTCTAAGGAGGCTTGTCTTGAGTTTTGCTAAAGTGGTAAAGCACATCACAGACATGTTGAGAAAGGACCATGAAGTAAAATGGAATATTGAGGCCAAAGAGTCTTTTCAACGAATCAAAGAGGCATTGGGAGAGTCTTCAGTTTTATTCCACCCAAACTATGATAAAGAGTTATGTGTCTTCTCCTTTGCTTCGGAACATACCATAGTTGTTGTATTGTTACAAAAAAAATGAAGAAAACCAAGAGAAGCATATATCCTTCTTTAATACAGCTTTAAGAGATGTTGAATTGAGAAATAACAACTTCAAGAAACAAGCATATGCCTTAGTGAAGGCATTTAAAGATTTTAGATATTATATATTGCAATCAAAAATATTTGCAACAGTACATACTAGTACAATAAAGGATATTTTTACTCATCCCGATAGTGAAGGAAGAAGAGGAAAATGGATTGCAAACTTCAATAATATGATTTGGAGATCAAACCCATTAAGATGATAAAAGGAAAACGACTTGTTAAACTGCTAGTTGAATCAAAATTCAGGGCTCTTGATATAAATTATCTATTAGTAGACATCATCGTAATAGAACGAGAAGAAGATGAAACACAAGAAACATATTTGAAGGTAAATCCTAAGTTTTCTCAATCTGAATGGTACAAGGATGTAATATTTTACCTATACAATTTAAGCTTCTAGCCATCATGGGATAAATAAAAGACAAGATGTATTAAACTCAAGGTTATAAAGTATTGAATTTTTGAGGAAATTTTGTTTTGGAAGGATCCATGAGGAATATTGTTGAATTTCCTTACTAAAGGAGAAACAGAAGACATCATAAACGAGTTTCACAAGGGTGTGTGTGGGGGACACCATGCCTAGAGATCCACTGCATAAAATATCCTCAGGGATGGCTATTACTGGCCTTCATTGTTTTCTTATGTAAATTGCATGGTTAGAGAATGTGTAGAGTCCTAGTTGTTTTCCAGAAAGAAAAAATTGCAGCCCCTCCCACTTAGGCCTATTAAAGCAGAGGCAACTTTTCAACAATGGTGTTTGGATTTCATTGGTGAAATCAACCTGAATTCAAGTGGGAAACACAAATGGATTATGACAGCCACAAACTACTTCATGAAATGGGTAGAATCCATCCCCTCAAGGAAAAAAACTGACACATTCATCATTGATTTCCTCAAGGAGAACATATTGGGCATATTTAAGAAATATCATAACTGAAATTGCCCAAGAATTCAAATATGCTAGGTGTTAGACCACAAATTTCCACACCAATTTGCATTTGTGAGATGGCCTAGTCCATTCCCTAGCTTGCAAACTTAAATCCCATTCTCCTTCATCAAAATCATCTAAAAAGCAACACTTTTGTTGCGATACATGATTCACCCATGTGAAAATCACGTACATATGATATTTTCTAGTGTACAAATTGTGTATACCCTCAATTTTATGAAAAAAAAAATATTCCACATTTTTGGGTGGGTTTTTCAGTTGGGTGTGTTCCAAAACTTTGTTTTTCCCATACACAATGAAATACAACCACCTGAACCCCTTGAACATGGTATATAATAACCTATGGGGGTATGGATGAGGTGAGACAACCTAGGTTCAAGATTATGTTGATGAATTTTCAAGCTTACCTATTTCCTTGATCCTATGAGTAGAATCCCCCTAATCTGGAAGCTTGTTTTCCAACATTCCTTCCTCTCTTGTATATGACTATAGGGTGTGCTCCTATCCCTTCTGAGTCATTTGAGGAAGATCAATTTTGTTGATTTGATGCTTGAAGGGCCAATGGGGGAACATGGGAAGTTGGATTCAAGGCATTGTTGATGCTTAGAGTCAGGTTGTAACTGCCTACTTATATTGTTTTCAATAAAAGAGTTCTTTTTCCCTCCATATATGTGTAATTTTGGTCAATCTATTTATATATGTTAACTTGATTTACATATTTGAATTTGCACATTACATGTATAACTTGATTTCATAACTACCTTGTTGTAGTATTGACTTGATATCCTTTTGTAGATTGGTACCGAAAGAGATCAGGAGCTAATCAAGTGATCCAAATGGATGTCGGTCACCTCCCACCTATTCCAACTAGCTCATTTTGGCAGTTTTCCAGTTTGGCAGTTTTTCCCTAGTTTTCGGGTCCCTGACTTACGTGGTCGTTTTGGGGCCCTAAATTGTTTTTTTGTAGGGCTCGCTACAATAAATAGAAACAAAATGTGTAGTCCTCATATAGACCTTTACAATGGGCTATCGTGCACCTAAAATGGAGATGGCATGTAAAAGTTACTACCTCGGGAAGTTGATGTACTAACTTACCCAAACGGGGCCCACATGACTTTTGGCATTTCATCTCATAGGGTTAGGTTTTTTGGATGTCTAGGGTTTTTGAAATTATTGTTTATTGTAAAAATTACTTCAAAGCCTCATTGTAATCATATTCTTGTGAATGATTGCAGCTGTCACATTTCTTCTCAGATATAAGCTGCCACCATTCTAGCAAGCTTGTTTTCGCTACATTTTACAGTTTCAGTTTTTTTCCTTATTGAATAGAAATCAGTTTTATTGTATATATGTTATTCTGTGTTAATCATATTTTGATAATAATTTGTATTCATTTCGTTCTACAAATATATTCTAGATCATAAAGGGTCGAGAGTGAGGAACAACATCATACGTTAGAATACAAGGTGTGACCTCTTCTTTTCTTTCTTCCGAAGTAGTTATTTTATTTTGAGTTTGTGTGTGTGAGGGTATGCTTTGTCTTTTAGATATGGTCAAGCTCTGTTGTGACACAAACCCAAGGTCACAGGGTAAAAATACCATAACAGAATTGGCGACCATATTGGGGATCTCTTCTCTTGGTTTGGGCCAGTCTTAGGGTTTCTTGTGTTGTCTTGATTTCTGTAAGTTTCTTGTTTTCTAGGCTTTCTTTCAAAGCATTTGATATCTCAGAAACTTTTACCAAGTTTCTGGAATCTTCCCCTGGGATTGGAAATTTCCTTTTTTGAAGTTTTCCTGAGCCATATGCACTTTATCTCTAGTTGAATCGTGTATATACATTATTTTCCTTTGTTTGAATAGCGTATGTACGTTATTTTCTATATACGCAATCGCGTATCTGAGTAAGAATTTGATTTTGGGGCCTTTTTCTTAGTTTTTACAGGATTTAAGTTGGTTTTTCAATATGATATGAGCCTTATTGGTTTGATTTTTTCTTTGATTGATGTTTTAAGTCTCTGAAAACTTGAAAGTTAGATCAAAAGTTCTTGCTTTTTGTTTCCCATTGTTTTTGGCTTTCTTTTGGTCTCTCTGTTGCCTTTTGGTTTTTGGGATTTATACCAAAATTTTCCACTTTTTTGTAATTGAATATGCTCTTTCCTTTGACATAAACCATGAACATACACTACCCTTATATAGGAGTAAAGTGTGTATATCAGTGCTAAAAAACATGTAAGTATTAGGTCATATACGTGCTTTGTAGAAGAGCAAATCGTGTATATACACACTTTGTAGAAGGCCAAAACATGTATAAAATTCATACACACTCCCTTAAATTATATAAACTGTGTATATAAGCTTATATACTCTATTCACAGTGGAGTGAATCGTGTATACCTCTAAAAAGTGATTTTTTGCTTGTTTTCCAGCCTTGTTTCAGCTAGTTTGGGGATCATTTCTGGGGAGTTTGGTCCTGGAAATTTTTGTGGCCTATAGGAGGTTGGTAATGCATTAAGTGTGATTGGAAAAAAAGTATTTTTTATCCATATTGGTCTTTCTTTTATCCCTTGGATTCCATGACCTTAAGACTAGTCTTGNAAGACCAATTTGGATAAAAAAAGTATTTTTTATCCATATTGGTCTTTCTTTTATCCCTTGGATTCCATGACCTTAAGACTAGTCTTGTTCTCAGGATCTCTGTTTTTGGGCACTGTTGTGGTCATTTTTGAAGATTGAATTTGTATTTGAGTTAGAGACTTTTATTTTTTGTTTTCCTTAGATTTTTCAAACATTAAAAAATAAAAAATAAAAAAATAAAAAATCTATCTTTTATCATCTTTTGTATAAAGAAGAAGAAAACAAAAAAAACCTAGTTTTTTGTTAGTTAGGTCTCTTTCTTTCTTTGCATTGTTTTGCATTGTTATTTGAAAAAGAAAAATATATTAGCATAGGATTTTTTTTTCTTCTCATACTGAAATTGTTTCAAATGAAAAAAAATAAATAAAATCCTTTTGTTTTTATATTTTTTCTCACTTGAAAGTTTCATTCTCATTTTGCATCAAAAAAGGAAAAATTTGCAGTGCAAGGTTTGAAGGATTGTTCATGCATTTTTTATTTTTTGAAACTCTTTTTCATTGAAGAATTAGTGTAAAGTTTTCTTTTCCACTTTTCTTATAATTTTATTTTCTGCAAGAGTCTGCAACAATTGCACTTTCATACCCTTTGAGTAAGAACAACCGCTAAAACGAATGATAAACTTGAAATTTACTAAACTTTAAGGGTTCATATTTAATAAGTTTAGGGTTAGGGCCTTGGATTAGGATTGGATAGATAAATATATAAGGGAGATAAAACAAACATAGGATTCTAATATACGGAGTGAAAAACCCATATTCGCATAAGTATAGTTGGGAAGCTCCTCTAACATAGGAGTCAAACATGAGGTTGTGTGAAGGAGAGTCGAGGAGATAACCCCTTTGAAGCCTAAATGAGTGTAATGGAGAGATCGTATATTGGTGGTTTCATCAGTGCCCTTATCTCCATGAGAGGTGGTGATTTCAAGGCTTCGGGATTAGTTACCCTTCCCATACATTTGATCCCAATTGTCAATTGTACCTCCTAGATGTTTACTGCAAGTTGGTGACCTTAGTTGTTTTTCCTAGGGATCTTAGAGGTGACCGCGGGGGGGTTCCCATGGTACCTCAGGTAGAGTTCGTATCACACTTTTTAGTACTTTTGGAGGGTGCCCCACAAAGTGTGGGTATTTGCACCAGATAAGGTAGGTTAGTGGAGGTCTGGGTAACTACTTCTCACTCCTTCATTCTCTGGTTCACAAGACTTAATCAACCCATTCCTTTGTCTGGAAGGTCCCTTTCAACTTTTTCTACTTTGGACTCAGGACCTTATCCCCCTGAGTTTAATATTTGGAAACATTGTTTGTTTGTGATTCTTCACTTAGGAATTTTTAGTGGAGTGTTTATTTTTATAGTTGGCCTTAGGTTGTGTCAAAATCACTACTTTTGGATTGTTTATTCAAGGTGCTCAACCAACCGCTCCACTAGTCAGGAAGGACCCCTGTTATTTTTCTTGAAAGTGTGGAGTCGCCTCTTAGAAGGAATGGGTTTTTATACCACTGGTTCACTAGAGTCAGTGCGTAAAACTTTTATGGACATGAACAATCCCAAAAGGTACAAACCTGTGTATAAGAAATTTATGGCCAAATTTTTGGAGGATACCAACCAAGGGAGCCCCACCCAAGGGGATTCTTGTGCTTTTCCATTCTTTGGAAACATTGGTGCCCCCTAGATGGCAACTTTGAACATTGCTAGGTTGAATGTAGGACTACCGATTTAGTTGTGGACCACTCTGAATGTCCTGAATGTTCTTAATGATTCTCAGATAAGTACCTTATGTCAAGGGAATCATATGGATGTTGATCCTTTACCTTATACATTCAAAAAGTTTACTCCTTCTCCTTCTCTCTCTTCTAGTGAAATTCTCGCTAATAGTAACTATAATTCTAAAAGGAATAGGAAGAAGAAGAATAAGAATAAGAAGTAACCAACCTCTGCTAGTCATGTTGGAGACCTGTCACCAACCTCTGCTAGTCATGTTGGAGACATGTCAAAATCCTCTGTGAGTCATGTTGGGGAAAAGAAACTAGCCATTGTAAGTCACATTGGAAGCACAAGTCCAGTCACTGCAGGTCATACTGGCCTTCATTCACCAACCTCTATGAGTCATGTTGGAGATATGAAAACAATCACTTCTATTCATGATAGGGGCATGAGTCTAGTCACTATTAATTATACTGGAAAAAATCCACTGACCTATACAAGTCATGTTGGAGGCCAACACTCGACCTCTGCTAGTTAGGCCGAGGGAAACTCATTGGCCACTGCAAATCTTGTTGGGGGCATTGATACGGTTGAGAATCCTAGATGTATAGGATGTAAGCCTAAGTTCCCATATATTCTTTGAAAATGAGACCACCTTACTCATTTGTGCCATGTTATTGTCATGGTACGAAGAGCGTGGTCATTGTCTGAAGTCCCTTCTAGTTTTGTGTAATCTTGGGTTTCCAAACAATCTAATCAATAGTTAGTTGATGAAGTCATTGTGTCGATCCCATCTCTGAATGATATCAGTCTTGTTTTGGGGGGTGATGTGTCTCTTTACCATGTTTTATCACATCCTTTTAAACCAGTGGTTGAGGAATTAATCGTGCCTATGCAATCTTCAGTCGATCCCACTCTTCTCTTGGAGAGTGACTAGTCTTCCAAAGTGGTTGAGACAATGCAATCTTCAGCCGATCCCACTCTTCTTTTGGGGAGTGATTCATCTTTCAACTATGTCTTTAGCATTTCTAGTTTAATACCTTCTAAACAAGGGGGCATTACACTCTCTTCGAGTACACTCCCTTCAAGTCCTAGGATGGTTTCCTTTGATTGAAATGATCTTTTGGAGAATCACCTTCCTTTTTATGCACATTTCCAGATAATGGTTCTAGTTGAATCTATGTTGAAAGGAGTGTGTCGATTTATTGTAGATGAATCATCCTATGCCAGTATTTTATCTTCCTCATCTTGGAAAGGTTTGGGTTCTCCCAAGCTTGTGTCAGCTACCAGTGAGTTGTTGGATTTCGACAAAAGACCTAGTGAATGTTTGGGGATTCCTCCTCAATTTCCTATCACTTTAGGTGGGAAGACTATCATAGTCGATATTTTAGTGGTGTTAGGCCCTTTAGACTTCGATATGCTTCTGGGATGTGATTATGTTTATGCTATAAGTGTTGTGGTGTCTAAATTTTTTAATGTGATGCATTTTCCTTAGAATGGAATCATTTTCACTATTAATAAACTTTCATATGATAATCACCATCCTATTTCAATTTCACCTCAGGTTTCCCCTTTGCGTGTTCCTAGTGTTCAAGAAGACTCTTCCTCGCCACAGGTGAATTATGCGGTGTTTTATCCTCGATGTTCAATTTCTTTTGAGAAGGATCCTTTGCAGTCATGTTGGCCTTCTCAACACAAGGTCTTGACAATTGAATAGGTGTTGTATCCAATGGGGGAATGTAAGCCTTTTCTTTCCCCTCTTGGCCCGAGTAATATGGGATTTCCCCTTAAGTCTAATATTACTATTTGTTAGACCTCAAGCCCTGGTATTGGTGAGTCTTTGAGTCTCAGTTTATAGATGTTGAATTTCCTTCATATGAGGCTATCCTTGAAGCTATTCTTTTGTATTTTTGACCTCCTCTTGAACTGGAAGTTTTACAGGTTATTTACCAAAGAATCCCTTGGACTGATCCTAGCAATGGGCTCTACTAGGAGAACTATAATGCATAAGTCGTAAGGCTCTATAGTCCTCTGTATATTTTGTACCTTTCGGGTTTCTTGTTTTTAAGTTTAGTATTCCATAAAACATATTTTTATCAGATATTTATATATACACTTATTAACTTATGGGTAAGTGTTTTTGGCCTTATATACAGGACTTCAGAGACATTTTCTCTAGTACCTTTTTGTTCCATGTTGATCCGTTCTGATAGGTACTGATCTCAAAACTGGCATATAGGTTAGATTTTCCCATTCATGAATTTTTTCATTATCTGTTTCCTATTTCATTTTTCCTTAGGATTGACCCCACTAAGTTGCAACACAAAACCTTATTTTTTTTTTAGAAGTGTTGTAATTCATATGGTAGAGCCTAACGTTCATGGGTTCCCTAGTTAGAACCTTCTTCGCAGTTTGGAACCCATCCTGAAATACTTTCATAGGCTGAGAGTCTTATTTATTTCCTCCATGTCTTTGCATTGAAGCTACATATCTTCTTCTCAATCATTTTCTGGAAATTACCTACATGACTCCCTCTAACATACGCTGCTACTTATGTCAGCAATTTTCATATTCTTCAGTATGTATTGTGTTCTTTACTGGCATATAGGGTAGGTTCTATTCTGCCTACACGATGCATTTATCTGTATCGATCACATATCTTCCATAGGATCCACCTCATTCATTCACGACATTATACCTTCAAGTTTCTTCAAAGGTGTTTTTTTATGGATGGTAGAGATTACCTCTTCATGGGTGTCCTATTTAGTACCTCATTGGCCATTTTGACACCCATGCTGCAATTGTTTCTGTAGGCTTAGAAGCCTTGTTTAGTCCCTTCATGTCTTTGCATTGAAGCCTCATGACTTCCTCTCAAACTCTTTTTGTCTAACTTACCCACAGGGTTTCCACAATTTTTTTGAGTTGTAATTTCATTACATGTTAATCGCTCGTGCTACTAGGCCTAATGCTGACTTCATCTTGTTTTTGTTGAACCATTTTTTTATGCATTCTTACCAGTTTCTAGCTTTTCAATTTATGCCTTTATGACTCAACACCTTATAACCTTGGAGGAGACGTTCCTCTGATTTTCCTTATCTTGCACATGCTTCCTTGCATTGAGCATAGGTATGTTCCTTGTGCTCTAGAACTAGTTTGCTTGCCCACAACACTTGTTTCCTCCAATGTTTTATAGCATTCTTTTATTCTTTTTTCAGGATTTAATAATATGAAAAAGACAATAAAATAAAATAAATAAAAAGAAGGGGGAGAAGTGTCTATCTATTTGTTTGGCACCAATTTTTTCTTCCTTGAACAAAGAACAATCTTTGAGTCAGTGTCTCAATATTTTTGGGTTTATTATGGCTTTAGGATACTTTTCTCCTTGTTGAGTATAATCTTCATTGGCTGGTTATTCTTCCATTCATATGGAATGTCTTTCAATGTCTCATGTATCACATATGTATCCTAGTTTGTAATCCATGATTCCTATGCAACATAATGTGTCATTATTTTTTTCAAGGGAAGTTTCAGCCTAAGTCGGACACTCTGCAAAAATTCGTGACTTTCCAAGTCATCCTTCCCATGTTAATCAAGTATGTATCAATTTCACAAGTATCTTTGTACTTCACTCGTGCTAGTATTTAAGGTCCCCATTGACTTCTTGTTGGTGGGTCTTCTCTTATCGACTCCGATAGGTTTCTTTGAGAGTATGACCTAGAGTTGCACCCTGGGATTATTTACATCATTGATACGTGACCTTGCACTCAATAGAGGAAAAACCATCATTGGTCACTGACTAAGAGGTTTCCCTTGTGTTTGATGTCAACAATAATCATCACACATAGGGATTCATGTGGTACCTTGGTTTCCTTTTGACCCCATTGGTGGATTCCTCTTCTTTTTCAATAGTATTCATCATTGAATACTATTCAGAGAGTCTATGTCATGCACTATTCCATCTGGTACATGTTGAAGTCGTACCTTGTTGTGGTCCTTACAATATTTTCGTCTGAGTCCTTACAAATATTTGGCCTTCTGCTACTCCTCATGTTGGATGATGGGGGGTGCCTCAATGCCTTCCTTCCAGCGGATCTCTTCCTATCAACTTCAACACATATTACTCTAGGATAGGTATCTAGAGTCATTTTTAGTACCTTGGGGCTTGCAGTCATTAGTAGAAGGTTCCCTCTCTATTGAAAGTGGGAATACATCAATGTCCCCTGATCGATAGATTCTATTAAGTGTTCGACATCAACTCATTTATTCACACTTCTTAGATTGTCCTAGGTACCTTGATGCCCATTATCATCAGCGGTGGTTTGTATCGCATTTTTAAATGGTATACATCAATTATCGATAATCAAATAGTGTTTCATTGTGTTCAAATTCAACACATTTCTTCACATAGTGTAGACTCGTACCATGTTGAATCATTTTGAAGACTTCAACTGAAGTACGAGCATCACATATTTTGTTCTCCTACACAACCTATATTGATTTTACAACCCCCACATACATTGGTACTTGCAGAGGATCATTGTTTTCAATTCATTCACTCCATATATCCTCTTATTTGATTTCGAGACATAGCTCCATTGTGTATCCATTCATGGCCATGATCTACATTTGCATGGATCCAATGTGTATTTTTCGTGGCCATGATTTCTACTTTTATATATATCACATGGATCCACTATGTATAGTTTTCTTGGCCATGGACATCAGTTCTTATTTCATTACTCATGTATCCACAGTGTACTTTATTTGGTCGCCATGGTTACATCAATCCTAAGCATGGGTATGTCTGAATCAGAACGAGAATATTCTTACTTGATTTTTGTTGAATGTTTTATTCTAGGATCAGTTGTTCGGGATATTTCATTGGACTTACTTCAATGCATCCTTTCCTCTCATATTTATAATGTATTTCAGCCATCAAGTTCACTTCTGACCTCACACAATAGCGGGCATCTGTTATAGCACAAATTGGGACACCAAATTGCATTTGCGAGATGACCTAGTCCATTCCCTAGCTTGCAAACTTAAATCCCATTCTCCTTCATCAAAATCATCTAAAAAACAACACTTTTGTTGTCAAATGTGATTCACCCATGTGAATATCGCGTACATATTCTATTTTCTAGTGTGCAAACCGCATATACCCTCAATTTTATGAAAAAATGAAAATATTCCACATTTTAAGGCAAGGTTTACGGTTGGGCTTGTTTCTAAACTTCCCTTGGCTCATATACAATGGAATACAACCACCTAAACCCCTTGAGGATAGTATATAAGCACCTATGGGGGTATGGATGAGGGGAGACAATCTAAGTGCAAAATTATATTGACAAATTCGCAAGCTTCCCTATTTCCCTGATCCTCTGAGTAACATCCCCCTGATCTGGAAATTTGTTTTCCAGCATTCCTTTCTCTCTCATATATGAATATAGGGTGTGTTCCTATCCATTCTAATTCATTCAAGGATGATCCATTTTTTCGAGTTGATTCTTTAAGGGCTAGTGGAGGAACCTATGAGGTTGGGTTCAAGGCAGTGCCAACGGTTAGAGTTAGGTTGTAACTACCTACTTATATTGTTTTCAATAAAAGAGTCATGTTTCCCTCAATACATGTCTAATTTTGTTCAATATATTTATATATGTTAACCTATTTTACATATTTTAGTTTGTGCATTACATGTATAACTTGATTTCATAACTACCTTGTTGCCGTATCGACTTGATCTCCTTTTGTAGATTGGTACCGACAAAGATCAAGAGTGAATAAAAGGTCGAGAGTGAGGAACGACATCAAATGTTAGGATACAAGGTGTGACCTCTTATATTCCCTCTTCCATAGTAGTTATTTTATTTTGAGTTTGAGTGTGTGAGGGTAGATTTTTTCTTTTAGATATGGCCAAGATTTGTTGTGACACAAACCCAAGGTCACAGGGTAACAATCCCATAACACTAGGTTATTGCAATTTTTCCAAAATTACAACATAGAGATTGGGCACTCTACTTTTTATTATCCCCAAGGTAATGGATTGTAGGAAAAGTCTTCAAATAAAAAATTCATCAAGATCATAAAGAAGATGTTGTCCCAAAGAAATAAAGCATGAGATTCTCACCCGAAATATGCATTTTGGGTAGACAGAGTAAGCATAAAGAGGTCTATTGGAACTTCTCCTTTTAAGGTGGTGTATGGGTTGGAAGCCATTTTTCCTATCCAACTTAGTCTCCTCGTGATGAATCTTCTACAAGAGGAGAAGGATGAACCTGATGACATGCATAAAAGAATAATTTGATTGATTGAAGTTCAACAGGTAAGAGATCACATTCATATAAAGTCCCAAACTCACCAAGCAAGAATGAAATAATTTTTTTATCAAAGGACCAAGGAAATAAATTTCAAGGCAGGAGACATGGTCCTGAATTGGGATGTCAGAAGAGAGATAAAGTGAAAGCATGGTAAGTTAAAAAATATTTGTCTTGGTCACCTCCAAGTTGTTTCATATCAAGATAACAACACATATGAATTGGCATGTCTAGATGGAGAGTTGTTTGGGGCTCATGTGAATGGGAGGTTCCTCAACCATTTCTGACATTACTGAATGTTGCTAAGGGCCCAAAGATAAGTTTCCAATGCATGGGCACTTATCATGAATTTAAAAAAGGGCTAATTGCACTTCAACTAGGTCAATGGGTCATCTTTGGGGGCAAAAAGTTATTTTTACCGGGAAAAAAATCAGTTAGAAATAAGTTAGAAAACTAGATGCGGTATCAATATTTTGACAAGGAATATCCATTTTCAAGATGCAGTATTGGATTAAATGAATGGTTTTATTACAAATCAAGAGCCTATAAAACAAGATAAGGAGATAATTTCTCGGGTTGGCACTTTGGATAATTTAAGATTTTCTTACAACCAGAGTTTTTTTATCACCATTTTCATGCACAGACATATAATTAAGGTTGCATGATCCATGAGATTCATCCCCTGTGTTATGATTCAGTCTATCTCTTCTCTTTGTGTGCATGTGCTCTTGTAAAATCCACCGCTCTCACTTTAGGCGTCTTGTATCAGATCCCCATTAATAAAATCTCAATCAACAAGTTATATGACATGTTCAGTGTTTCTTTGTGTTATATTCTTATGATACTGAAGTGATTTCCTCTTCAAAAATGACCACTTCTTGACATTTCTTCATATGTTTAATGATGTGCAGAGGGTATCTTTGTGGATTTAGATATTTGAAGATGTAATTTTTTTTTGCATGTTTTAATGATTTGGTATATGTGTTAGAACTATTGAATTCTTAATTGCTCATCACGTTACTATGTTTCCATAAGATACAAGATTCATTCTCTGCATTGCCTTATATTCTTATCTTATATTTCTTATAACCTACCATTTGTGCCACTCTTAAAATCAAATTTTCTGAAACACTCATGGACACATGCCTTATGGAGTCGAATGGTTTAAGTATCTTGAATGAGACTGTTTGAGCACCTAGATTTTTATAAGCGAGAGAGAAAAACTTACCCAATTTTTCACATGATTTTATTTACTACAAGCATGTATTTAAGTCTCACCCTAAGTCTTATCCCTCAGGGTGCCTCGACATTGTTTCATTAATAGCCTAGAATTTCTCGAGGGATAACAGGGTCATCAATCATCATTATGTTAAAAACCTTATTATAACTACCCAAAACTTCAGAAGATGAAACAATTATGACTAAAGGAAATTCCATTGTTGTGTTCAGATATGGAATTATTTCAAGGTCAAAATGACTCTATGCGGCTTTCATGCCGAAAATTCCATCCTTATGTGTCAAATATGGAGGCACGTTGTCCCCACAAGTTCCTTTGGGGTAAAAATAATCTTTTTATGGATCATTTATATGTATGTATTCCATACTATCACCGAAACACTTATTATACATAATTACATTTGTATCATTATCTTGCAAACATGAGATAGATGCACCAAATTCCATCACTGTGGAAAATACATGAGTATTACTAAATGGAAAATTTGATGGAAATTAATTGGAATCAAGATTCTCTACATCCTTTATATTGCCACTCAAAATCATTCCAAGCTTCTCACTAAACACATGCTATCATTATCTTTACTAAAGTTAATAAACAAGTCACCTAGGGGATACTTAGAACCATTGCTTTTGACAATGATCAAGGTGGAAATCAGTGGCCACCCATATCTTCCACTGACTCAAAATGGTTCCCCATCTTGGAAGTATTTTTATCTAGATTTTTCAGGTCCTAAACTTTCTAGGTCATTTTGAAGCTTTAAATGATGTTTTTTAGCCATTTCAAGTCCTAGGGTTTCCATTGTATACCCAAGCTTACCATAAATTGTACTTCTCAATATATATTTCCAAAGAGCTATTATGCACCCCAAATGGAGATTGCATGCAAACATTGTGCCCCCGGGAAGTTAACATATCAACTACCCACCTTGGGGCCCACATTCATTTTACCGCTTCATCTTTGAGGGTTATGGTTTTGGATATTTAGGGTTTAGTACTTTATGTTAAAATTCCATTTCATCTTCTTGTAATGTCTTCTTGTGAATGATTTTAGACAACACCTCTCTCTTCAAAGATAATCTACCACCATTCTAGCTAGTTTGTATTGTTTTGCATTGCATAGTCTTTTCCTATTTCATTTATTAATAGAATTTGGGTTCTCACTATATTCCTATGCTTCCTACAATATTTTTGTGTGTGGATTTCCATTCATATTCCTTCCTTTCATTTTATTTTCTATGCAATCCATATTATACAACATCTTCCACAATATACATTGGGGAATCGATGACCTTCAATTCATTAATCACTTCAAGTTCATGTTTACTTGAAAACCATGGATATCCCTGTTGAAAATAAAAATAAATCTAGGTGTGTTGATTCATAATAGTTCCCTTGATTACTCAATTTACCATCCCATCATTCATTTCATATTATTTTTTAGATGAGAAAAGTATCAGACAATAAAAATGGCCAAAATTCAAAGTGTACCCAAAATGCTCGTTTTGATTCATCAATTGGATTACCAGGAGGGTAACCATTGTCCTCATCATGATGTTATTTTGGTCCAAAAACCATGTCACTACATGGCTAAAGATATAGACGGTTTATGTAACTAGTGGAAAGCTATAATAAACCTTCATTAAGCTCACAGAAAAGACCTCAGACAAGACTAGTTGCATCATCCATGGTATCACAGACTTGATATCTATCAAAATATAGTGCATATGATATCTAAATGTTTTTTGTTAACTAAAATGACAATTCTACATTAGGAAGCATAATGGATTTATCATATATAGATTTGGGGGGGGGAACATAAACATACTTCGTCTCTTCAGTATCAACATGATTTTATTTATCAATGCCAAAAGTACAATAATATATTTTGATTGTGCCCAAGGTTTTGTTACCCTCTTCACTGATTGTTTGGAAACTAGTCCTATCTTTAAAAGCATCAAAATCAGAAAGTTGTAAATTTCTCCCTATTTATATTTCAAGACATGTAATTACATCTGATTTATCAATGTACTTCAGATTTCTATCTTTAAAGTGAGTGTTTTTAGTTAGAGGAGCCAACTCCTCTATTTTACTTGGCATGAGATCAATCATGTGCTTCAATTCTCTATAGTGATCATCATTATCTAAAAGAGGAAAGAAATCAGAGTATACCAAATATGACCCATGATTGTTATATCCCAACTCAAACATTAGGTCTATTATGGTTTCATCATTCACCATTTCATAGATATAAAGACTTATCCCATGGACCCCAAATGTCTCTTCAATATCCATTTCACCACTAGAAATATAATTGTGCAAGTCGTTTTCATCCACGTCTAGGGTTTCATCACATGTTTAAAAATTATCTAACAATTTGGTTGATCCTCAAGGGTAACAAAACTTATAGTAGGTTGGTAGCACCTTTTTGTTTTTATTTCAGATCCTGCCATGAGAATAGATTATCATCACAATCATCACCAAATTATATCATAAACCTATCACCATAGTCCAACATGTCCTCGTTTTGTTCCACTTTAGCATGAAAATATAGGCTAACACAATCATCAATGATTTTTTCATACTTGTCCCTTACCCAAGAAGATTTTATAGGTTCCATCATGTTGGTATGTTCACTAACCTTGCAAATAATCCCATCTACATCTAGGGTTTTTTGGTATTTTGGAACAAAAATCATATTAACATATAATGATCCTGTAGGGGGTCTATATTGCTAGAGGAAATTTCACTCTTTTCATAACTAGTAGAACTTTCATCCTAGTCATCACCATTCTCATTTTTTATAGCAACAGAATCTAATAGTTGGTTGGAAATAACTAGAGACTCCTCATAGAATTCAACATCTTCTTCAATGATTACTTCATCATCTTAACGATGGTCAAGAGGATCTTGTTCTTGTAGGGCTACTACTAGATCCTAAAAAGTGTCTTCATACCTTTGAAATCTTGAGCCCCAACACTTGATTTGTTTTTCAATGAAATTTGAAAAAGTAGATATACTCTTTGGATTTCAAGCATGTATAACCTAATCCCTTTTTCTTTCATCTAAAGAGTAATAAAAGAGTCTCATCAACACATCCTCATGTATAACGTTGATTTTTCAAGTGTATTTCAAGAATTTTACAACATGAGAGATGGCCAAGGAAGGGTCATCATCAAATTTTGGAAGATCATCAAACCATTTTTGACAATAGTGATTTAGGTAACTAGGAATCCTCTTGACATCAATAGCAATATATTACTCATGAAATTCCCATGGATCCATTTTTCATCACATGCGATTTTTAAAACATGAGAGCTCAAATCTGATAATAAATGCGTTTTTTGTATTATCCAAATAGAGAACCATGGAGTTGTCAAGCTGAGTTGTTATTTCCTTCACAATGATGTGTGTCTCACCTCACAACCACATAGTCTTCAAAATATACAAAGAACAAGGTTTGTGTTCTTCCAACAGAGTCACCAAGATGAGAATAGATGTTTAAAAATACATCCTCGTAAAAAAATATAACTGATCTACAAATGTCTTCCGGGAAATGGAATTTATCCTCAACGACGTCACCAACATGTTATCACAAAAACCCCCACTTATTCATATAAAGTCCTAAATCTCAAGTGAGGCTTTGGTGTAACTAAGATGGGGGCACTTCCACCTCACCAACCCTATTCTACACTTTAGGTTGACTCTCCTCGAGCTTAAAGGAGGCTTCCCTTTGTTAAGAACCAAATATCATTATAGCATAGAAAAACCTCAGAAAAAGTACTCAACGCCTTGAAAAAGAGATAATTTCAGATAATAAGCATCTTCAAGGAGGCAACCTCCTATTACCCCACTTAAATGTTCAAGTACAAGATGATTCAAAATGAAAATGTCTCCTTGGTATATATAGGAGACTAGGAGGTATAGTTACAACTAATGGCCTAAAGCCGACATAAACAAAATAACATTACTAATATAATATGCCCCAATTAAGGGGTAATGAGTCGATATTAGGGCTTAACACCCTTATATAGGATTGTTGGGATTTTAGGGAAATGATTTCCAAGGTGATTTGAAGAGTAAATCTAACAAAATAATTTTAAAAGGATTAAGAATATGAATTCAATGGAAGGAATGAAGAATAGTGTCTTTACAATGGGAATATGGGGTCAACTAAGGCTCCTCTTTTAGAAATTACAAGTGAAATTAAAATGATAATTATGGTTTTCCAATACAACCCTAATAGATCATGTTGGTTTCTCAACAAGTTTCAAGAAGTTCAAGGGGAAAATTCTCCACAATAATTCCTCCCATGTATTTGAGAAGGGATCTATCAAAGAAAGTAGAAGAGTGAACACCACCACCACTAGAGAAGCACAACCACACTTGCTATCATTCATAAATTCCACAAGGAAATGAAGAGAACCACTTACTCATCAAAACACACACAAACATATTCATCCATTGATCATCCATCGATTATGAAGTATCTACAAGCTAACATATTCATGAGAGAACTCTAGCTAGCTATCCATAGAATAGAAAAGGATAAAATTTTCCAACAGATTTTCATTTAAATGCTAAAGATATTTCCCCCCCAATCCAACCATGAGTACAAAAGAGAAAGGGAATATCTATTGATAAATTGATGCTCACCTTCCTTTACAATAAAATATTATTATCTCATGTGAGATCCATAAATCTAGCCTATGGAAAGGTAAAACACGCTTATCTCCAATTATCTAGTCTAAAATACAATTAATAATCAAGTGGTCAAGACACATGTACAATGATAAAGTGAAATAAAACCTAAAGAGAAGGATGTCTCCATTAATGAAGGAAGGGATTGAATCCAAGGTGCAATATCCAACCTCCAAAGTCATCCTAAGGAGTGTGTGTGCTCAACAAACTGCCCTAATCATGCAAGTAATTCCTCCAAGTGTTATTCCAAAGTGGATGTATAAGTCGTCAAGGTGAAAAGGTCCATATAACAAGGGTAAACACCTTATAAAAAAGGGTAGCCCCTCCAACTTAGCTCCATGAGTTAATTATGAATTTTTTATGTGAGCTAGACATCTCCTTTCAAATAGATAATAGCTCCACTCAAGAATGCTACAAATATTACTTGGAATTAAGATGTTCCAATAGATTGATTAGATAATATTAATGTTTGATTCCCCTTTACAGAACCATACCTTTTGCAAGTGTGTAATTAAAGGGATGTGATGATTGTTTGAAATAGCCACAAGATACTCTTCAAGAACAAGGACATCATCCCATGAATCGAAAACTATAATCCTTCTTAGAAAGGAGCACTCCTCTATAATTGCATATTGTCAAGTAGTTTTGAATGAACTATGTACCATTCCTTAGTACATTCATTCCACTTATCAAGTCTTTCTAATTCAAACAATGGATTTGATGCAACAAATAGTCCAAGATAACAACCTTTCCTTTCAACATTCCTTACACTTTACCTCTCTTGGTTTATGGTTCTCTTCCAATAGTAGTGCATAATATGGGTATGGGAAGGGATTCATATCTAGTTCTTAAGTCCATCAAGTTCCTTTTAGGTCCCTTTTTGAACGCATTCAAATTTTATTGTATGAATATTCTAGGATATATGATCGTCGAAAAGATACAGAAAAAGTGTAATGTTGTCATAGTCTTGATTAGAAATATGCACACTTATTTTCAAATTCAATCAAGCATGGAACCTTTAACAAAGCTTTGATAGACAAAGAATTCAAAGCCTCCTATGACTTTCTGCAAACTTCATTAGAGTGATATATATATATATATATATATACAAGGCTTTGATAGACAAATCATTCAAAGCCTCCTATGACTTTCTGCAAACTTCATTAGAGTGATATGTCCATTCTCATCAACCTTTCTCTACGGAGCTGTCAAATCACATTTTAAACCACAAATTTGCAATTAGTTTTTATCCTTTCAATCCTATAACCTCCATATCTTCGATAGTGTTAAATTCATTGAATTTAAATGATCTTTCCATGCTACCATTACTATCACAAACATTGTCTATTTCTCATTGTATAGCATTTGTACTAGAACCACATCTAGTAGTTCATGTTGAAAAAATATCTGAACATGAAATATGACATTGACAAATCCATTTGATTTTACCATAAATTTAAGTATATATATATATATAAGGTTTTGATAGACAAAGCATTCAAAGCCTCCTATGACTTTCTGCAAACTTCATTAGAGTGATATGACCATTCTCATCAACCTTTCTCTATGGAGCTATCAAATCACATTTTAAACCACAAATTTGCAATTAGATTTTATCCTTTCAATCCTACAACCTCCATATCTTCGATAGTGTTAAATTCATTGAATTTAAATGATCTTTCCATGCTACCATTACTATCACAAACATTGTCTATTTCTCATTGTATAGCATTTGTACTAGAACAACATCTAGTAGTTCATGTTGAAAAAATATCTGAACATGAAATATGACATTGACAAATCCATTTGATTTTATCATAAATTTAAGAACATATGTCCATATTTATTATAAAAACTCTCCAAGTAGGTTTGAATATTTGAAAATTATATATCTCATGAAAGTGTTGGATTGTTTAGTAGAGATTTCCATTGGTGTAACATTTTATCGAGTAACAATATTTAAAATTTATGTGGATGTTATTGATATAGGCCACCATATTCCTAAATGTTGAATTTGCATCCACATTAGGTGTTTTACATAAAAAAAAGGTTTATAAATACCAACTAAAATCATTTATGGTGAGTATTCATTTGTATATTTTAATTTATATTTTTCAGTTCATGTCATAAAATTTTCTTTACAGTGTGTAATGTTATCTTCATTTTTGTTGTAGGAATTATTGATGTTTTCTTCACTGTGAGCTCGATTAAGAAGGTGGGGCACAAGCACTAGAAAGGTAGAATCTTTATTTTTTGTCACTTTGTAGCTACGAATGATTATAATCACACCACTTTACAACTTCTTGCAACAAAAGGTAATGATGATGTTGTGACTACTAGATTAACTACCTATATAGGATATGGAACACACAATGCATTACCATCATATCTCAAAGTATTTCATCCACATTGAGTACTTCAACACAATATTCATGTTCTTTCCTATGAAGTTTTCAATGACAGAAGGTCTCAAAACTTGAAACAAAATAAATCTTATGTGGAAATTTCTTATGTAGATGAAAGTTTCATGCTTACTTTTGAACTTATTGCAATGCATTATGTACCTTCTAGTATTGTGAACAACAAAAATTTACTATATTTAATCATAGAAGGTTGCGTGGAGCTTAAGGAGGTTGTTTTTTTATACATGGTCAACCTTTCCTAATACATATCAACCAACTTCATGATCATACTCAACCTCCTAGTAAATGGAGAGTAGGACCAACATTTATAAATCATTATTTGTATAATTGCTTACAACCTCATGTGCAAGTACATTTTTCATGGAATTCACACCAATGTGATCCCATCCATTGTTGTTATGGATTAGGGATGAGGACTGGTGCACTTTGGATTTGTAAACATTATACTTTTCATTAATATATGTATATATTGTTTGGTGTAATATTTATAATGAATTATGTGATTTAATATATATGAATATTTTTCCCCAGATGGGGTGACACGACACACAGGGTCAGTGACACATGGACACGCACTAAGAGTCGCTTTAAGTGTTGTTTTAACTGCGGATGGCAGCCACCCATGCATTAGCATTAACAATGGGGGGCGGCCATCGCAGGGTTCATACGACGGCGAGGCTCCCTCGCGCGACCATTTATTCTTCCCGCGAGCTCAAACCGATCATGGATTCGGAAGGACAGATTTCAATGAAGCCTAGTTATGAGTTTGATTATGAGCCAGGACATAGCGCATTTTCTATGTCACTCGCTCGACCGTTCACCATTTCTGCAATGCACTTTGGTGAGGCCTTCCAGGGCTCTCTGTTCTCGGATTGTTCTGGATTTGCTCTTGCTGCTGCTCCTTGTCTGAGATGGTTTGTTCGGGATTTGCACTTGTTGCTGCTCTCGTTTTTTCTCTGTATTTGCATTCACTACCCGGTTTCAATGGTTCGAGAGCGTGCCAGGTCTTGTCGGGGCTTGGCCTAGGACGCCCACAGGGCGCAGCATCGCAGGAAGAAGCATCTGGAATGTGCTCTCTCTTTGGCGTCCTCAATTCTTCGTAAAAAAGCACGAGAAGAGTGGCGAAAGCTGCTCGACACCATTGTTGAGCAGAAGGCTGGTTGCAGCAGGGAAGGTTTGATTTCTAAATTGAGTAATGTTAGGGATGTCGAGCCCAAGGTCGCGCTGCCCACTTGCATAGTGGAGGAGGACCCGACCATTGGAGACTTGCCCTGCATGGAGGCGCCCCAAGCCATGGAGAGTTTTGTTCAAGCTTTGATAAGTGAAGATGACGTCCCAGGCTGTATCATCGAAGAAGTTCCCTAGACGGGCGACTTGCCATCTTTTCACGCAGAGAAGACTATGGACAATGAGATTCGCGAGGAGAAGAGAAAGGTAGCGGCTTACTTGGGTGAGGAAATGGATTTGGGTGGTGGATTGCATGGTTTTCTTCTTAGCGATGAACACCTGGCCTTGGTCTTCGAGCTATGCAGGCACCTGGCGGACATGGAACTCAGGACGCTCCTCATGAGCCAACGTTTAGACATTCTCCTCGGCACGTTCTCCAGAGCTCCATCTCAGCACAAGTGTCCCCTGTGCGTGCAGGAGTTTGTTATTCCAGCGAGGTACGCTTGGCAGGCGGATGAAGGTGATGGTGCAACGGGTGATTAGGTTTTACTGCTTCCTGGCTTTTGTTTACTTCTTTTATGTTTTATGCACTCTTGGACCATTAGCCCCTGTTCTGGTTTCCTTCGGGAAGGACGGGCTTCTCAACTATATGTATTATTGTTAAAACTGCTATCAGCCCCTTATTTATACTGGTTTCCGGATACCGGCAGTATTTTTGGTGGTTTTAGCCATGACTCTGTATTTTTGTCTATGTTTTGTGATTATCTAATATAGAAGGTACTACCCTCTTTTTTATTTAAATATATATATATATATATATTTTATTTTATTTGTTACATTGAATTATTTCTATCTTGATATATTAATGTTGTGTTATCAATGGCTTTTATTTTCGAAGAAAATATATTTTATTTGATATTTCAATGTTTAAAATCAAAATGTACTTTTTCTATCCTATCAAATCTTAAGAAGATACTTTTGTATTTTCTTCGAACTATTCTAAGAGATACTTATTACAACATTATAGAATCAACAAAACATGTCCTATGAGGGATTGCACTTTCTCAAAACATAGAAAAACAAAAAAAAAAATTACAATACTTATACTTTCTTCATCTTTGTAAAAAATAAAGGATGTAAATTAAAAATCAATTATGTTATCAATAGTTGTTTATACTTATCTATTGATTCTAGTTATAAGCAATTTTCCTATGATAACTCATGAAGAAGAGTTTCATCAAGAATATACTTACCTACTCACATTCATTATGTCAAACAAAGATCCTAAATTTACTCCCATGGATTAAATTCCATTGTTCATAAATCCAATATTGGTACAAAACAAAGTATTTATAACAAGCAGGAAGTCCCCTATGGAATTCATGACAAGATATCATAATTGTACATAAGTGAGAGAATAAATTTTATTTCTATATTCCCTCAGTTATTTCATCACACTACTTTTCCACATTTCTCAAAATTGTCCCAGTTTCAAATATAAAGGTCTCCCAAAATGGTACTTTCAAATATTTTCCCATTTTTTTACCACCTTAGAAAATGTGCACAGTTGTCATCAAAATTGATTCCCTACCCTGTATAAGTAATCAAATCAATTATAAAAATTGATGAGTGTTTTTCATGACCTACTAGATCTTCGCATAACGTTATACCTTCAATTTGAACCTTAAAACCTTCTTGTTACAAAACTCATCAAAATGGGTTTCTTGAACAAAGTTTACAAATCAGGTTGATATGGATGAGAAAAATGCACACCAAATATATAATACATGTGATTTTTGAAATAAAAAGGTACTAGGATTGATCTATAAACTACCGTGGATATTCAACTAGAATAGTTTGTCACAACAAGTCTTGTAGTATTCTAAAATATTTTATTATGAAATTTATTTCCTTAGATTTTATATTTATTATAACTAGCTTAGTGCTTAAATTTATGGAAATAACTGAAATTCAAAAATGAAAGAACAAGAAATGAACACACCATCCACACAAATGAAAACAAGATGTATCCTTGGAAACCCAATGCGGGAGAAAGCCCAACTAGAAGGTGAGGCATGTGCTCTTCTCTCTTTTCTTCAATTATGAAATGCAAGTACAAAGAAAGGGAACTCACTAATGGGCCTCTATAATGTCTATCAAAATTCCCATATATGACATACTTTTTTTACCACTTATATATCTAAAAACTCACCCTTTTGACCATGCTTAATATAAATTGTGGTTATTTACAAATTATTTAATGAATGAATTGAGTTTGTGACGTGATGATTTATGCTTAGTTTTTATGATAATATTGTGTATGTAGCCTAACCTAAACAGGTCAAGCCAAAAATGGAAGGTTGGATATGCTAGCACTTGAAGAAAAACTAGGGATAATTCCCCCTCACCTACCATTAGTTCATTGATATATATTAAGGAGCCACTTCAATATAGCCTCCTCAAAATCAAACTTCATCGATCTAGAAGCCAACCAATAGAGGATAAGGATTTTGAATAAGGAAGTCTTGGGGAGCAGAGCCCCAAAACTACTCCTTTAATGAAGGATAGATTCGATCTTCCCACGAGTATAAACAAAACTCAATAACTAGCCTTGAGGAGTTAGTTTTTGGATGGAGGATTGAAGTATTTCATCTTGTCATTTTTTCATATACCTTGAGAACTTGGAGCTTTTCTCCATAGATGTACTTTCTTTTATTAGTCAATAAAGATGTTCCATTTTCTAGCTCATTATTTTTTTCAAGGTTCCTTGTGTTGCTTGGGTAGGGCCCACTCAAGAGGTTTCAAGGACCTTTCTGTACTTTTTCTTTCCATGTATTCATGTTTAGATTAATATTTGAATTGTTTTAAGTAGTTAGCATGATAGACACATAGTTATGTTTCTGAATGAAATTTAGATTTGTTTCCTATAGAATTACTTACAGATTTATAGAAACCCATTGGGATTGTTTTCTTAGGCTTAGAATTCCATGTCAACACCATCATATTATGTTTTTATTATTTTATCAGTCTAAAAAAAATTAACAAGTTGTGTGAATCTTTTTAAACCTTTCATGTAAACTTTCCTGTAGGATTGTTAACAGTTCTTGTAAAAAAAAAAAGACTTAGGATTTCTTCCATTTTTCCACTTAATGGTTGATGATTCTTAATGCCAATTTGATGATATCATGATATATTGGTACTGGATGAGGGGTTCGGGAATTAGGTAGGAAATAAATTTGTCTGCAAGTAGCATAGTTTCCATTCAGCAAAAGCATTCTATTTTCTAGTTTAATTCTCTTTAGTTTTCTTTGTGCAATTATTTCATTAGCAATTTTTTGTTTTTCACCTTACAATAGTTTCATTTAATTCAATGTGTGATCTTAGATAGATTCTTATTCATTTCCAACATTCTTGATTTTCATTTATGGTTTTCTTTCTTAATCATTTCTTCCCCCTTATCAAGTACTCAGAGTGAGAGATAGGATATCATAATAGCAACCATTAGATAGGTGCATAAGAGGAAAATAGGTGCATTATGTATATATAGTGCATAGTAATTCTTAAATTTATACGAACCTCAGGTCAGTAATTAAAGTATCAATCTTAGGAAGGGGCAACATTCTTGCTTCTATTCCAAGGCCCACAACTTTTTGGCATCATTTCCAGGGAGGTGCTAAAGAATACACACCATTTTCATTCTTTACTTTTGCAAAAATAGTGCTCCTTCATACATTTTAGCATCATAAAATAAGAAAAGAAAGAAATTTAGATTACATTTCATTATTTTTATTTTCTAGATGAATGACTCGACCTAGGGATTGAACATGACAATTTTATCTAAATCCCCCAACACAGAAATAGCTCCTAGAAATCAAGAACATAAAAAACTTGGTTGTGAAACACCTTTTCCAAAATCACAGGAAACTTTTGAGGCTTTCATAGAAGAAGGAGAAAGTAACTTTGAAAATATCTTAGAGGGAGGACAATATTCATCTCACTATACAATGGTTGATGAGGAATATCAAGAAGAGGTCTTTGAGTTTCCCATTCAGGAAACCAATGGAGAAACAAAAATTAAAAATATTGATCCCTCTACCCTACCTCAGTTTTATGGTCTCATCTTAGAATATTCTGACACATTTTTGTTTAAGTTTGTAGTTGTGTGTAAGACTTATGATTACACCTCATATGAGAAAAAGTTCAAAATCTTTCTTTCTACTCTAAAAGACTCATCTTTGAGAGGGTTCATGACCTTAGAAGGAAATAAAATTACAATATGGGATAAAATGAAGTACACTTTCAAAAATAAGTACAGGGAATATTGTAGAGCAAGAGATACTAGAGATTAAATCTTCCAAATGAACCAAGGGAAAAATGAATCCCTGGAAGAATTTGAGGAAATACTTCAACTTAGCTACAAGAGAGACCGAAATTGTACTCTAAATGAATAATTAATAAAAGTTGTATTACTCAGAGGAGTAAGGGAATAAATTATGAAACACTAAATCTCTTATCAAATGGATAATATATATTCTAGATGGATTATAGATATATCAAGCATATCTTCAAGAAATACTCCAGATCCTCTAGAAAGAAAGGTAAAAGTTGTAAAGGAATGGTAAAGCAATATTCTAACCCTTTAATTCTTATAAAAAATGAGATATGAGGAATATTAGAAGATATGAAGACTGACATTTTTCATTCGCTAGCTATGCAAATGGATACCTTGCAGGTTAAGACAAACCATAAAGAGGTAGAAAGGGCACTAGTTATCTTTTGTCCTAAATGCACTAAAAGGCATCCTAGGAATGAGTGCCCACTCAACATTTTAGAGGTATGTGCAATTTGTGAAGAACCTCATGCAATTAATAAGTGTTATTCTCCGTCATGTTTAAAATTTCCATATCAAGGAGTAGAGGAAAATGTGGAGTTAGTATGTGTCATCAACCAAATAAGACCAGGAGAACCAAGACCCTTCTAACAAGGTATGAAATACAATCCTCCTTAGTATTTTGGTGGATACAATGAAAAAATTCCTTCCAAAACATGGTATCATCCTAAAAAACCTCCTTGGACTATGAAAAATCAATGAAAATACCCAGGCCAACCTGTTCCCTCTCCTTATTTCCAAAACCAACCTCTAGTTCAAAACCCTTAGTGGACTATTCCTCCACGAAGATGGAGGCCCCAAAATTTTCAACAATTTTTTTTAATGCCTCCTCCATATACTCAACCTAATAACACTCCCCATAATGTTTCTCCTTCAAATCAACCTCAACTACCTTCTCAATCTTCTCCCAATTCAAACAATAACAAAGTTCACCCTGTGTATAATAAAGGAATCGTAAAGAAATATTCTAACCCTTCAATTATTATTAAAAATGAGATAGGAGGATTATTTGAAGATATGAAGAGTGACATTTTTCATTTAGTATATATGTAAATGGATACCTTGCAGGTTAAGAAGAAACATGAAGAGGCATAAAGGAAACTAGTTAGCACTTGTCCTAAATGTACTAAAATGCATCCTAGGAATGAGTGTCCACTCAACATTGTAGAGGTGTGTGCAATTTGTAAAGAACCTCATGCAACTAACAAATGTCATAATATACCAAGTACAAAAGATACATATCAAGGATAAGAAGAAAATGTGGAGTCAGTATGTTTCATCAACCAAAGAAGACTAGGAGCATCAAGACCCTTCCAACAAGGTATGAATTACAATCCTCCTTAGTATTTTGGCGGATAAAATTCACAAATTTCTTCTCAATTTTGGTATCAACCTAACCAACCTCATTGGACTATGAAAAATCAATGGAAATACCAAATATAGGTTATTCCCTATCCTTATCAACCATTTCAAAACCAACCTATAGTTCAAAAACCTTAGTGGACTATTCCTCCATAAGGATGCAGGCCAAAAAAATTTCAACAACAAGTGTTAATGCCTTATCCTCCTCCTCAAACAAATAACACTCCCCATAATGTTTTCCCTTCAATGAAACCTCAACGTCCTTCTCAATCTTCCCCCAATCCAAACTTTAAGCAAGTTAACCTCATGTATAATAATGAGGCCACATATCAAACCTACTCCTTGGATGTTCAGGAAATGAAACTTATATTAGGAAAGGTCCTACATGGTCCTCTCATCCCCAAGCCTATAAAATATCTAGGAACTAAAATTTATGATACCTTTTTACCATAACCTACCCCTCCACAAGCTCCACCCTATCCTAAAACATTGAACATTAAGAAAGCATACACAACTGAATAAGATAAAATCTTAGGAGAACTCAAAATCTTGTGTGTTAAAATACCCATCCTTAAAGTTATCAATAAATGTTCCTATATAAAAAAAAATATATCAAAGAGGAATGTTTGAAGAAGCCTGGGAGGTATAAATAAGATACCCCTACAATCAATGTCATGGGACAAATAGTAGATCTCGTGCTTGGAAGGCTAATTGTTCCTAATTATCTAGATTTTGATAGTCTGGTAGTGAATGTACACATTAATAAGAACTTGATCCAAAATACTTTGATAGATTTAGGGGAAAAAATAATTATGACTAAAGATAAATGTTGAGAATAAATCTTTAGGGATCCTTTAAACATACATATATTGTATTTCAACTTGTAGATAGGTCTATGGTGAAATCTAAAGGGATATTAGAAGACATAATAGTATCCATTGATTCATGGGAATATCCCACTGATTTCTTGGTTTTCCAACCCAATTCTAGGTTCAATGGGTATCCTCTCATCTTGGAAAGACCTTGGATTCCCATAAAAAATGCATACATCAACCATAATCAAATAGCATGACCATTACTAATGGTCAATCCTAAAAACAATGTGTTATTTACCCTCCTACTCAACCATTAATGACAAAAAAAATTCCAATGTGGGTATAAGAATAAGAAAAATACCTAATTCAAACCTTCATTTATCCCATATGCACTATAAACAAAACCTTGGCCAACATTCAAGTTGATGAAGACAACTTCATCTCAAATTTTCTACAAAATCAATATCCTGTTGGTGTGAAAATAAAAGGCATAAATGATGAAGGTAAACATGAAACATCTATTGGTCAGGAAAGAGAATCATGGGAAGAAATTTTTACAACTAAAAATGATAATTCCACTATCAAAAACAAAGAAATATGTCCCTCTAAAACATTGAAAATCAACACTAACCTCACTGCTGAACAAGAACAAAAATTGTTAGTTGTGCTCAAGAAACACATTGGATCCTTTGCATGGAACTACAAGGAAATGAAGGAATCCACCCTAACATATGAAACCATAACATAAACATTAATGAATAATGTGTTAAATCAATTAGGCAACCTTAGAGAAGAATGGATCTTGCATTAAAAGATATTGTCAAGCGAGAATTGAAAAAACTCCTAGACTATGGATTTATTTACCCAATTTCTGGTACTGAGTGGGTTTCAACCTTAGTCATTGTCCCAAAGAAAATTTTCAAATGGAGAATATTTGTGGACTACAAGTAATTGAATAAATCCACTAGAAAATATCATTCTCCCTTACCTTTCATTGACCAAGTCCTAGATGTATTAGCAAGGAAATAATACTTTTCATTTCTAGATGGATTTTGTGGATATAATCGGATATAAATCAGCCCTGAAGACCAGAATAAAACTACCTTGACCTTCCCCTAGGGTAAATTTTCCTACAAAGTCCTTCCATTTGGCTTATGAAATTCTCCAACAACCTTCCAAAGGGTTGTACTCAACATTTTTTCAAACCTGATCCATAACACAATAGAGATCTACATGGAGGAGTTCACTCCTTCTGGAAAATATTTTGAAAATTCATTAACCAAACTTGATAAAGATATCCAGAGGTGTGACTAAATGAACCTCTCCCTTAGCCATAAAAAGTGAAATATTCTTACGAATGAGGGGATTGCATTGGGACACCACTTGTCTTCTATAGAGGTTGAAATAGATCAAAACAAAGTAACCATCATTAAACATCTCTATACCCCTTGTTATCACTAAAATATTGTCTGCAACATTGCAAACGGTGATTAAAAAAAAATATCAATTCTAGCAGCAATTAGTCCACTAACAACACCAAAAATGCATCCAGAAGGAAAACAAAAACTATACAATTGGGTCAAAAATTGAAGTGCCCAAATTCATGAAAGGAAGCGTGTGCAGAGTGCATAGTATGCATAGGCCAACATAGCCCTCAGCGCACACAATGCGCGACTATCTACGAGAAAATCCATGTGCTTCTATGAACGACACATTTATGGATCTTGTTGGCCCCTCAACCACTTATAGTATGACCTCCAAATCAATTTGACACTCATATATGAGCGGAATCTAGCTTGGGGGTTGGTCAAGGCATAGAGGGTGCCCTAAAATGCCCCTTGTTCACACTATGAACCAATTACATTTTTCCATGTATGAATGCTATAAATAAGAGCCATGGGTGTGCTAAGAAACCAAGATCTTCAAAGTATTGTTATGCTGCAAGAATTCTTCTTTGAGAATCCTCTTTTCTCTTGGACGCCTTAAAGAACCATTGCAATAGACCATTCCACTCACCTCTTCATGGAATAGACATTTTTTTTCTTCACCATTTTCCATTTCTTCCATTGTAAGAGAGAAGAGCTCTCAATTACGGAACTCAAGAGCCCTCCCAAGGAGGAAGAGGGGACTCATAACTCCCTGCCTTTCTCTATGGTATTTTTCCTACTAATATATTGATCCATTGGTAGCATTATTTTGGTCATTGTTTGATTTTCATGGTTCTAAGTTTCTCAAGCTTTCTAACATTTATTTCTTAATTGTTTTATTTTTATTTATCTATTTTCATATGTGTTTGGATTATCTAACCCACTCACAAAATTGTGTCATGTCTAGCAGGCTTATCTATACTTGCAAGTGTTGTTGTTTTGCTCACACAAGTGAAAAAACCAACATAGCATATTGGCGACCATACTGGCGATCGGTATCAAATTCCTCCCTATTTGAGCCTTGAGAGCACTTCATTTTGATTGTTTTGTCTTGAAGGTACCAAAACCGCCCTAGCCCAACCTGCTTGTTGGCCCTCGACCAAGTTTTGAGGAAACGTTGGTCGTGTTTAACGATTTTTGGGACTTCGATAGGTTGGTCGAAGATGGAGCACCGAGGTGAAGCGGAGATCGTGAGATATCGCCCATTTTGCGGGCTTTTTGGGATTTTAGGGTTTATGTAACGGGTATGGGATATCGGACCATGGGTTTAACCATGCTTAGGCCTTTTTGTAATGTATAAATAAGTATCTAGGCGATGTAAGTAAAGTAGTAATTGTCTTAGTGCAAGAGGTCATTAGCTTAGTGCACGACTAGAGTGTGTTAAGACTTGTAGAGCTAGGTGCAAGTGATTATAAGAGGATTCGTGCACAAATTGTGTAAGGCTTTGTGCCATGACCTAATTTTGAGGACAGTGGATCTAGTGCATTGTGCACAGATCACCTGTCTTGTGCAGAGTGAGATCGGTGACTCTGTACCTATAAGAAGATTGAAGGAGACTAATAAAGAAGAAGAAGAGTTGGTGTACATAGCCCCACATTGGGGTGAACCACGTATATCTCGTGTCAATGTGATTTGTGAAATTTTGTTCATGATGTTTGTGTGACTATTTTCTTAGTGCAATGTTCTTGATGTGTTATAGGTAGATCCATTGATGCTTAGTGATTTATGATGTGAATGAATGTTAGATTTGCTCTGATGCTATGTGTTAAATGACTAGATGTGCTTAATCTCAATTACTACTCTGTTGATATGTAATAAGGGTTAATTTGTGAAGTGAATAAGAATCATAACTTAATGCATATTGTTGGATAAGTTCTATGTTAAGTGTTGTGATCACAGATCTGTGTCCCAGCTAGGTTGTAGGCACTTGAGTCCTGCAACCCCCCCTACCTCTACCTCGGGTGAGACTTCATCTACTTCACAGGTATTATTGAAAGGGATGGTAGTTAGGGTTTTGTTGGTGCGTTGTTGAAGCGTTGAACCCTGGGTCTACCCCTGTGCCAACAAATGGTTCTGTTGCTGGGACCTAAAATTGTGATTGTTGGGAACTAAAGAAAATAGAAACCTTTGTGTGTAGATCTGTTGTTGTAGTGTGCAACATTCTACCTGACTTGCGAAGATCTATGCTAAGAAGGAAATCCAATCTGAAGATAAGAGGTGAGATCTTAAATATTTGTGCTCTGGTAAAGGTAAGATAAGTGGAATGTTTTTCTTAGAAAGTATGAATCTAGGTATGTTTGATAGCTTTTGTCCTAGTATGAAAACTAGGGCATGGCTAGAAGAAAGAGTTGATATGAATAAATTTGATAGAGATAGTGAAAGATATGTTATTCCTATGCATAGAAAGAATGTTTGGACTAACAAGTGGATATAGGAACCTTGAAAGAATTGTTGTAGGTTTCATGTCCATCACTGTGACCCCACTGCGCAGTACATGAAGGGTTGAGGATAATTTAAAAGAAAGAGAGGATTGACACTGTGTTATAATTGCAAAAGACCGGGACATCTTGCTAAGGAATGCCCTGGTATAGGTCCTATTTGTCTTTGTTGTAAAGTTATTGGTCATGAGGTTGAGGATTTCCCTAGCATGATTTCCAAAGTTGAAAATATGAACATGAGACAAGAAAACTATGAAGAAGGTCAAGGGACTAAGGATATGCTAGAAAACCAGAAAGAATCTGAGACTATGTTATTACAGATGAAAGAAACATTGAATGATCATAGAGACATCAGTTTACCAAATATATTGAAAAATAAGTCGTGCATAGAAACAAGAATAGGAGACTTCGACATAAACTGTGTCTTGGATGAGGAAACACGGGTGAATATCATGCCAGAAAGCACTTTTTAAATTTTGGGAAAACCTGACATGAATACGTCATTAGGAAGGATAAGATTGTTTAAAGGAAATATGATAAACCTATGTGGAAGAGTTACTAATTTACCTATGATGGATCATGGAGCATCGACCGAAGAAGAATTTTAAGTTATTAAGTTTGTTGAGAACAGTGCCCCTTTTGCACTTTTTCTAGGAAATACCTGTGGTGAGAAAGATCAAATCTGAAGGAAAGCAGAGGAAGAAGCCATAGAACAAAAAAAGAAAGAATTAAGGGACTTCATAGCTAGAAAATAGAGAAACTAATACAATAACAAGAGGACAAGTTGAAGAAATGGGAGGAAAGAGAGTTAATTGTCGAATATGAAAGAACGTAGGGAGGCTTGAAGAACCTGCCCATACAGGAAAGAAGTGTATCCACCCTAGAAATCGTAAGAGAAGAGGTATTACCCTTGAAACCTTTGGAAGACCCTCAGCAGTGAGAATTTACTACACTAAGAGAAGATAAGAATAAGAATGGAAAGAGGAATCCAGAAATTTAGATCACAAGAAAGAAGGCAAGAAATCTCAGTAACAAGAAAGCAAAGTTAGAAAAATAGCAGGAAGTTCAAGAGAAGACTTTGCAAAAGGAAGGCTTGTAGAACTTGAACCTCGCCAGAATAGTAGAACATCATAGAATGCCACTTCTCCACGACAAAGCTATATGATCGTTGGAGGCATCCTGACCATTAGAATGACACTCTAGAACAGCTAGAAACACAATTATTGCCGGATTAAGGCATTCCTACCCGTTGGAGGAATCTGTTACGATGTTTCTTATGTAATCCATTGAATGTCACACCAGGACCACTTTTTGAAAACCAAGAATTGATCACATACCGTGCTATGTTGTCTAGACCTCGCCATCTGTCTGATTTACTTATCTATCTGTTCGCCTACCCAATTTATTTTCTCACGAGTGTGCATGTCGGGCAAACGTAGCGTAGTAGAGAAGTCTGTTGAGGAGATCTTAATAGACCTTATGGTTGAGAAAGTCATGTCTGCAGGAATTCAGGCATTGTCGACTAGAGGATTTCAAGCATCTCCTTCGATTGCATGTCGATCTAGCCAAACCGCGACTGAGAATATAAGCAAGCACCGTGAAAATCTTGTGAGCGTGAAGCAGATCCAGTCGATCTTTCCCGACTACATCCCGCCTTTGGACAGTGTGGTTAGTTGCGATAGCGTCCCACATGATTTTGAGTACACAATCATCACTACGCACCTCCCAAAGGGGATACGCACAGTTGGACCTCAATTGGGATTGATCCTAGCTCTCAAGATCAATGATTTTAACCTTGGAGACTGAAAGAACTATGTGATGCTCGCACTGCATAGGTACCTGATGAAGACGACTGACAAGAAGCCCAAGATAGTCCCCCAGTTGTGGATCAAGGAGATTGCGAGATCAATGATATTAAATGTGATCAAGATACCCCACTTCGTCCGACATCATGTTGAAATAATGTAACTGCGAAGAGCATTCTTATTATTGGATTAAATCCCCATTGTGGATTAATCATTATTATTATTATTTTATTGGATTAAATCCCCATTGTGGATTAATCAGGTCATTATTATTATTATTGTTATTAGATTAATCCCCATTGAGGATTAATCATGTCGGTAATTGTATAAGGACCAAATCCCCTTTTGTGGATTGGTCATCGGACAATTACAAACTGCAGAATAAGAAGTCGGCCCCAGTAGTTATAATGAAAGGGCCAGAATTAATTAAAGGTGGGTTTACCCACCCAGAGTGAGAGGTTGGCCCTACCAGATGGTGACTCTTCACACATGCCATATTTATATAAATAAGAGTCTAGCGCCTCACTTCTTAGACACACTTCACTTGCTCATTCTCTTATGAGGCAAGCTGCAATTTCAAGTTGGTAAGAGGAGAAGAAGGGTGGTGCATATCTTGAGGAGGAATTTTCTGTATTGGTTGAGTTATCTCTTGAACATTGTATAAGCTATTTATGATAAGGAAGTTTTTGCTGGATTTTCTTCCCCTAGAGGGTTTCCCAGGATAAATGTTGTGTCTCTTGTGGATGTGTATTTCTTAGTGATCTTGTTCTTATTATACTCTTATCTTTATGAAATGCAAAGAACTATAATAATGGCATAAACATTAACACATCAGGAGGTTAATGTGTGCATTAAACTCCTCTTGTCATGCTACCATGGAGGTTACCTCTAGTTATATAGGTGCATCACTATGGATCCAACACTAATCCACCTAATCATCGGAGAATGTAGGGACGAGATACTCACCAGTTATACCCAGGGAAGACGTTAGATCTCTCCCTGGAACAATGAATAAAGGGATCCTATGATGATGTGGAGAAGGGGAAGTGAGGCTACAAGGTACCCTCCATCAAGGATGGTGCATTGTGCCTTGCTTTTCAGCTGATCGTTGGCAAGCTTGTCAGAAAGAATCGTCCTACGCAGGTCACAGGATTTGTAGTCGACCTCGCAGGGAAGTGTGTCAAAGGGATGCATATGAACTGGGTGAGCTACCTCGTCAATGAGTTGCAAAAGGACTATATTGAAGTGCAGGACCAAGGATATGAATTTCACTTCAGTTGGTTGTTGATTCTAATCTCATTTGTCTCTTGGGATATGCCAAAGGGAGCAACATTATTGAAATTCGATCCATCAGAACCATTGGTCGTGAGGTTCACCACCTTTTGGTATATGAGAATTATGGAGAAGAGGTGGAAATCAAATGCGTTGTTCCATGCTTACTACCTACAGCTCAAACATTCCATTGAATCATTCCCCCGAATGACCCCGAACACCTTGCATACATACAGGTTGCTAGAAAAGTTCTACGCAGACTAACACTTCATCTAAATTACTGCACGCAGGGATGAAAGAAAGGAGGAGTTGCAGTATTACTATAAATTGATCGATGATTATATGGAGGAGATAATCAAGGAGATAACTAAGTGACCGAAGTGCGCAGACCTATGAGAGCCTCGTAGAAGATCTAGAGCTGAGGAGATTGGAAGCATAGCTCCAGGAGGTGCAACAACAAGCGTCTATAGTGAAAGAATAAATGAAACTATTGACTGCAGTTGAGAATATGAAGAGGTCATAGGAGTAGCACATAGTTCAGCCGCAAGTCACCGCCATACAAAGCAGAGTTATGGAGGTGACACAGAGAATCCTGCACACTTTTTCAAGAGATCAAAGGACAAGGATCACATCTGGAACAAGTAGTGATGATAGTGGAACATTTACTAGAAGGGCCTCTCACCGAGCAAGTAATTCAGGAGTTCATCGAGCAAGAGGCTCTAGCGAAGCATCAAGTCAAGGTAGCTCGAGCTAATCTTGAGGCCTTCAAAGTAGTATTTCCTAGATAAGAGTGACTCAGGATGAGTCAAAGGTGAGTGTTGGGGACTTGTTGGCCCTTGACCAAGTTTTCAAGAAATGTTGGTCATGTTTGACCATTTTTAGGACTTCGACAGGTTGTTCGAAGATGAAGCGGAGATCATAGGATCTCGCCCATTTTGCAGGATTTTTGGGCATTTAGGATTTATGTAACGGGTATGGGATGTCGGCCCATGGCGTTAACCATGCTTAGGCATTTTTGTAATGTATAAATAAGTAGCTAGGAGATGTAAGTAAAGTAGTAATTGGCTTAGTGAAAGAGGCCAGTGGCTTAGTGCACGACTAGAGTATGTTAATACTTGCAGATCTAAGTGCAAGTGATTGTAAGAGGCTTCATGCACAAACTGTGTAAGGCTTTGTGCCATGACCTGATTTTGAGGAAGGTGGATCTAGTGCATTGTGCACATATCACCTCTCTAGTGTAGAGTGAGCTCTATGGATCTATACCTATAAGAAGATTGAAGGAGACTAATAAAGAAGAAGAAGAGTTGGTGGACGTAGCTCCACACTGGGGTGAACCACATATATCCTGTGTCGATGTGCTTTGTGAAATTTTGTTCATTATGTTTATGTAACTATTTTCTTAGTGAAATGTTCTTGATGTGTGATAGGTAGATCCATTGATGCTTAGTGATTTATGATGTGAATGAATGTTATATCTTCTCTGATGCTATGTGCTAAATGACTATATGTGCTTAATCTTGATTACTATAGCATTCATCTGTAATAAGGGTTAATTTGCAATGTGAATATGAATCATAACTTAATGCATATTGTTGGATAAGTGTTATGTTAAGTGTTGTGATCACAGATCTATGTCTCAGCTACGTTGTAGAGACTTGAGTCCTGCAACCCCCCCCTGCCTCTACCTCGGGTGAGACTTCATCTACTTCGAAGGTGTTGCCGAAAGGGTCGGTAGTTAGGGTTTTTTTAGCACGTTGTTGAAGCATTGAACCATGGGTATGCCCCTGTGCCAAAAAATGGTTCTGTTGTCGGGACCTGAAACTATGATTTCTGGGAACTGAAGAAAATAGAAAGCTCTGTGCGTAGATCTGTTGTTGTAGTGCGTAGTATTCTACCTGACTTGCAAAGCTCTGTGCTAAGAAGGAAAGCCAATCTGAAGAAAAGAGGTAAGATATTAAAGCTTTGTTCTCTGGTAAAGGTAAGCTAAGTGGAATTTTTTTCTTTGAAAGTATGAATCTAGTTATGTTTGATATCTTTTGTCCTAGTCTGAAAACTAGGGCACAACTAGAAGAAAGAGTTGATCTGAATAAATTTGATAGAGATAGCGAAATATATGTAATTCCTATGCATAGAAAGAATGTTTGGACTAACAAGTGGATGTAGGAACCTTGAAATAATTGTTGTAGGTTGCAAGTCCATCATTGTGACCCCAGTGAGCAGTACATGAAGGGTTGAGAATCATTTAAAATAAAGAGATGATTGACACTGTGTTATAATTGCAGAAGATTGGGACATCTTGCTAAGGAATGCCCTGGTATAGGTCCTATTTGTCTTTGTTGTAAATTTATTGGTCATGAGGTTGATGATTTCCCTAGAATGATTGACAAAGTTGAAAATATGAACATGAGACAAGAAAACTATGAAGAAGGTCATGGGACTAAGGATATGCTAGAAAACTAAAAAGAATTCAAGACTATGTTACTACATATGAAAGAAACATTGAATGATCATAGAGACATCATTTTACCAGAGATATTGAAAAATAAGTCGTGCATAGAAACAAGAATAGGATACTTAGACATAGACTGTGTCCTGGATGAGTAAACACAGATGAATATCATTACAGAAAGCACTTGGGAAATTTCGGGAAAACCTAACATGAATCCTTCATTAGGAAGGATAGGATTGTTTAAAGGAAAGACGATAACCCTATGTGGAAGAGTTACTAATGTACCTATGATGGCTCATGGAGCATCGACCGAAGAATAATTTGAAGTTATGTTAAGCCCTAATATTGTCTCATTACCCCTTGATTGGGTCATATTATATTAGTAATGTTATTTTATTTATGTCGGCTTTAGGCCATTAGTTGTAATTATACCTCCTAGTCTCCTATATATACCAAGGAGACATTTTCATTTTGAATC